>RJWH01000642.1:201316-347445 GCA_004363575.1 Solenodon paradoxus | reverse complement strand
ATTGAAGACAATTGTGAAGACAATTATGAAAAATATGTAGAAAAACACTCTAAAACAAATGCCCGGTTAGAATAATATTTTTGATGTTGCACCTAGAACCATATCCCTATAGATGTATTTCTTTCCTTTTGTACTGATCAATCTTCTAAATGAGGAAACTAACCCTAAAACAGGTTCAAGTAATTCTTATTTGTCTTTTTTAATTGTTATGTTAAAACAAGGAAAATATCATAATTTGATTGCAAATTATGATATTATTTTTTTCCTGCAGAAAACGGACTCACAAAAATAAAAAAATTGTCCTCTTACAGGAAACTTCTTTAAGGTCTATCATTTTTTCCCCTCCCACCTCTCCCTTTTTCTGTTTGTTTTAGGGTTAAATGACAGATAGTTATCAGAGCTCCCCATCAAATTCTTATTTTCTTGCCTGCAATTTCATCACCTAAAATGGCCTTTGTATATATACACATTGTTCTTCTTTAATAGAAACCTGATTAACTTCAGAATTTATTTGATATATGTATTCAATACAGCCCACTGTTCATTTTTTACAGAAGTAGAGTAGCATGGCAACCTCAATTTGTTTTCAAAATTTTTTTTTCTATTCTCTCATTTCATTCCTCATAGCAGCCCTGTTCAGGCTGAATGGAAATATTGATAAACATGAAAACATGCTCATCTTCCCTAATAATCAAAGACATGCATATTAAAATGAGAGTATCATTTCTCCTATCATTGTGACAGAAATGAAAGATATGAATCAACTCCATTGCTGGTGAGGGACTGGGGCCGAGAACCCAGAGAGAGCATGCTTCTCTCCCCACAGCCTTCAGGTCCTTTCTGCAGCCCCCAGGGCCTGTAAATCACTCCGTATTCTTGCAAGAAATCCTTTCTTTTTTCTTTCCTTTCATTTATATCTTTTTTTTTGCAAGTAAAAAGTATTAGTATAATGAACACCTTTGCTTTCATTTGAACCTGTTTTCTCTTTCAGGTGTTTATTATATTACTCTTACAAATCTGAGCACGTGCATTGTCTTATGTTCATTGTATTCCAAACGTTTCCTAATTGTTCTCGCAGAGAACCATTTTCGGTTGTAGGATTTTTATGTGCACTTTCTGGTCAGTCTAGCCCTTTTCTTTTATCAGAGTGTTATTTCACATACCTTAGGTTTCTTCCGTTTCCTTTTTGAACTTCAAACAGGAGGGAGATCTAGTCACATTTGGTGATTTTGTCAGACAGTGTTAATTACCCTTTGTTTTACTCTCTGTCTGCTTCTTAGATCTACATCTAGGAACAGAGTGATAAGCTGGGGTCTTTACTCAGATGCCCAAAGAAATTCATCTGGTGCACTTTTGGAGGTATTCAGGGCTGAGGCTTCCTGACCTCCCCTTCATTTGTCCTTTGGTTCTTTGAATCATGGAAACACAGGAGCAACTGCAATCCTCAGTGTGCACCACACCCTCCAGGGTAGATTGCACTCCCCACATAGAACTGCAACCCAAATTCTTCTCTGACTCAACCTGTAGAATTTTCCTCCTGGATGAATACCTCCCAGGAGTGTAGTGCACCATTGCTATCAATTCTTCTTTCTTGCCCTGCGTTTTCTGGCAGGGAGATGAAGTGCGTACTTGGATCTTAACCTGGCTGCCTCACAGCTCATTATTCAGTTTTTGGGTAGCCACAGACCTCGGCCTCTGAGACAGGAAGTATCAGGAAGATAGAGCAGGTCTGACTGCTTTCTTTCAGTCTGTTGCTGGTTAAGATTTACTCAAGCCAGTTCCACTGGCAGTAATGAGAGGTAGACATTTCAAACAGGTTTTGGCATTAGACTGTTTCTCAGCCTGCGTTTTCACTGGAATGGTGAGGAGGAACCCAGCCATCTTTTGCACAGGACCTAGCAATGTCTTCCTACTGCCTGCCATCTAAGTCTACCCTGCTTCTGAGGGTTTTAGAGTCTGACATCTGACCTAATCATACATTTCATGCCCTCAGCTACAAGCAGCTGGCCTCCTATGTATCCATGCCTTTTTTTCTTGGAGTGTTCTCTTTCTCTGTTATCTAAATCCTTCCATGTAATGATGAGGTCAAGTTCCATTTTCTTCATGAAGCCTTTTGATGATCTCAGCCTAAATTCAAGTCTTCCATTTTCATTGATTGATTCACGGAACAAATATTTGTTAGATGCTCATGCTGTGCTAATCACTATGCTCACTGAGACAACCCCATAGTAAATAAAGACTTGTTCCCTGCCTTCATGGGGTCGAGAGCTCAGCTATTAAACACACAAAAGTCACATGACTATAGATATTTCAGTCCTCCATATTATAATGCTTATTTATTAGTCAGGCTTTTTTTTTCTTCTTCTTTCTTTCCAATCAATAAAACCCAGTTCTGAAATGTAGGTCCAAACATGGGTTTCATAATAAGGTCCTGAGGTACCTCACAGAACTGAAAGAAGAGCTGAAACCCTGGCTTCTAGGTAGCAAGAAAGGAGACCTTTCAGGGATCTCAGCAATAGAAATTTTAGACTTTCTCTGTAGGGCTCAGCTTCATTAACTGCTGCTTTGTTTATACACCTCAAGTTTTAAGCTCCTGGACAAAACTGCTAGTCAACCTGAGCCCTGTTGATCACATTGACTGATGATTCGGTCAGGTGGAAGTGAGTGAGGAAGCTGGGTCTCAGAGGGTTGAAGGGTAGACCTCTCCAAAATGTTCAGTTAGACCTCCTCAAGATGTTCTGAGCAGACTTTGTAAGACGTTTCACTTTGGCATGTGGATTAGATTGAGCTAAGGCCCTTCAGGTCTGAGAGAAGCTTATACTACTTCTTTAATTACCTAGAAGAATGCAGATCAGTGGCATTGCCCAGAATTAAAATTTTTACCAGGAATAACCTATCAGAGAAATCTAGTAGTATGGCAGGGCAAACATAATTACAGAGCATCTGGTCTTTACCACTTGAGTTATCCCTCTCCTCATTATATGAGTCCCCTTCCTCATTCCTTGAAGTCCTGGACCTCTGTCATTTTTTATCTCAGGATACATACCCTCATTCTGCCCCATTTGCTTAGGATTTACATCCACTTATATTCTCCATATGTGTGTAATAACTTTGTTCTTTTTTCCTACTAACCTGTCTGATATTAATTTGATTGCTTCACTAGCTAGAGAAGAACTCACAGGGACAGGGGAAATTTCCTTTCCGTCCTTACAGGTACTTACCTTGTGAGTGGACACTTTTCTCAGCACAGGGAAAATTGTTGTGACCTGAAGTCATCTTTCTGGGGAAGCTGTGACACCCAGCTTCCCTCTTAAGGGTGGAAGAACATATTCCCAGCATTTGCAGCTGCAGGGAATGCTTCAGACCAGGCAGGAACGGTTGTCAACACAACCTGGGTGTTGCTTCTATTCCAGAAGCTACCTGAGCTCTTCCTGCTGGACACCCCACACCCAGTGATGGCTGGGAATGTGTGGGGCTACCTAAAGACCCAGTGTCGGGCAATTTTGAAGAAACATCTCTACTTCAGGGTTTCCCACAGAGGCCATAGTCCAACTTACCTATTTGCCCAGGACTGAGTTCTTCCTTTCCCCTTAGGTGTGGGACGCTCCTGAGAACTTTCAGCACCCTTGTCTCTACCTCAAAGTCTGCTCCCTGCAACACACCTCAGTGGATCATAGCACACTAGACAGTCACACAATTCCATCCTTGATTATATATTAGCTGGCATAGTTTATTAATTACTTCACACATTACTTATGTTTTCCAAGCTAGAAATCCTGTGAGTTGAAACCTTAACTTCCTTGGTATCCCACTCTCAGGCCCCATTGCAGCTGGAGGCATGTAAGAATCACTCAAAATCATGTGTTCTTTGATGGATTGTCCCCATTTGAGGGGCAGTCAGGCTAAATCTAATATGTCATAGGTCTAATATGTTTTAGATGGACTAGGAAATTAATACCGCAAAAAGACCTTTTTAAAGGGTCACAAGCTGTAGTTAAGAATTTTTGGTTTTGTTTGTTTTCATTTGTTTAGTGCCTGACACACTGATTTTAGGGACAGAAGTTTCTGATTAGGGAGCATAAACCTCTGTGTAATGAGTCTTTTTTTTTTTTTTTTTCTTTTTTTCTCTATAGTGTTTTCTTTTTCTTTCATCTCTGGGGATGCAAACACATTTCCTTATAAGGTATGTGTAAGAATGTGATTTTAAGAGCTCTTTCCATTTTTTGTGAGAGTGTGTGTGGAGGGGTGGGGTGGAGAAGAATGTGTATCCTAGACTGTGACAACATGCATCTCAGCGACTGTATTTGGGAGTGGGCGGGTAAAGAGGAAATTTCCTCCTAGTCCTTTGGGTTCTTCTTGGGTTGATGGAAAAATCAAATTAACATCAGACAGATTAGTAGGAGAAAAGAACAAATTTAATTACATACACATGGAGAATCTATACGAATGTCAATTCTAAAGTAAATGGGGCAAAATGAGGGTTTTTATTCTGAGCTAAGGAATGGGTTAGAGGCCTGGGGATTCCAGGAGAGAGGAGGGGGACTGACATGAAGAAATGACAGGTGCTCCATGATTGCATGTTTATTCTGACCTTCAGAGAGCTTTCTCTGATAGGAATATTATTTCATATAAATATCCTGTTGGGGGCAATACCCCCAATCTTTGTTCTAGGTAGTTAAGGGAGGGGTGAAAGTGTTTCTTGAATTTGCAGACCCTCAAATGACCTGAGCTTACATAACCCACATGCCAAAGTGAAGATGTCATGCGTAGGAATGTCTGAATATCTTGGGGAGGCCTATTCTTCAGGAGCTGGCTGGGTCTACCATGACCATATGCTGAGAAGAATGGGAGGCTGGTGAAGGGCTCCTAATCTTTGATCTTTAAAATAAATATTTTTGCAAGAAGGGGGAATTTAGGAATAGTCACCTCTGCATGGATTTTTGTAACATTCCAGTTTTAAGACAGATGACACAGGATTTTTTTGTGTGTAGAAAAGATTCAGTTTTATTTATTATTTTTATGTTTGGCTTAAAAATGGAATGAAAAATGGTCTAGTCCTTTCCCCAGTATCTGAAACACTCCCATCCCCGCCCCCCATTCAGAGCTGGCGCTTGCAAAGGGAAATTATTACCTCCTGCCCATCAGTTCTTGTCTGATTCTGATAATGTAATAATATTTCATAGAGCTGCCCCATGATGCAGGCACATTTTCTGTACTCAGCACACATGTATAATTGCCTTTCATTTTAGAAAAGTTGTGCTGTGAGTACAGGAAAGAGAATAGCGCCTATGTTTTTCCTCTCATATGGAATGTGCTTTTATGATATATTTTTTAATTGATTAAGAAGTGACGGTAGTAAATGAACATCTGATCCAAGCTTCAGCAAAGGACTCTTTATTGAAGTACAGGCTCTAAAAAGTTATTTTAGGCAAGCTCCCAGAGGCAATTTTTTAAAACCATGAGGCTGGACGAGGAGACTGTGATTCTAATGAATTCTGTCACGCCTTAGAAATAAATTAAGCGTTTCCTTCCAAGAGGAGTGGCTAGTGGACTGAAAGTTCATATTTTTAAATAGGCTGAATTCAAACCTAAACTGGATTTGCATTTTTAAAGCCTATAGTTTGCTTTTTACATTTTCTCTCTTTTCCAGTGATCCCAACATTGTTTGGTCCAAGTTTCTTTCTTGCAAAAGTACCTTGGGCTCATTTATGAGGTGTGGAATAGAGGCCCCCTCTCCCCACTTTGACTGGCTAAACTTTCCATTCTGTCTTAAACAAGCTGGGAAAAGTCAGTGTGAATTATGACTGCAGTTTCAGTTACCCTTTTAGTCAGGAATATTCTCATGTTCTCAAAAGCAACAACAACAACGAAACCCAAAAGACATAAAACTAACCCCAGAACTCTCTAAAATGACATTTTTTAAACCACATTATGCCAACATCTTGACTACTCATTGGAACAATTCATTAATTAAATTCATTTATGCAACTAAGGAGGTTTTCTTTTAAGTAGAGATAATATGAAAATAGGTGAAGATTGGTGTGCTATCATGAAGCAGGAGTTAGGCAATGTTCACATACATCCCCAGGTCCTGTGTTCACATCCCAAGACCAGTGGGAGCATCAGGATGAGCAACTAAATAAAAATAAATAAAATGCTCCCTCTTCTCTCTTCCTGTCTGCCTCTGTGCACCTTCATCCTGCTTGCACCTTTCCTTTAGAAAGAAAGAAAGAAAGAAAGAAAGAAAGGAAGGAAGGAAGGAAGAAAGGAAGGAAGATAGGACAAAAGAGATTATATTGGATGTAGTTTGAGGAAGAATGATCCTTTTCATCTATTTTCTTTTCTTTTTTTTCTAAAGGAAAGGTGCAGACAGGAATGAGGGTGAGCAGAGGCAGACAGGAAGAGAGAAGAGGAAGTATTTTATTTATTTTTACTTGATTACTCATCTTTGTTGTTCCCTCTAACCCTGGGCCGGGAACCCTAGACCTTGGGATGTATGTGGACTGCGTCTAAACGTTACTCCACCAGGGTGCACCAATCCAATCCAGTCTTAAAGATACTCCACCAGGGTGCACCAATCCAATCCAATCTTAAAGATATTCCACCAGGGTGCACCAATCCAATCCAATCTTAAAGATACTCCACCAGGGTGCACCAATCCAATACAACTTTAAAGAACAAATCTATAGTGTGAGACTGCCTGCTTATTTTGATGAGTTATTCCCATGTGTTTGGGATAAAAGCCCAAGGTCATGTAGCAGGTGCTGGTGCCTTTAATATTCATTGGGATCTTCTCATGCTGGTGTTTTAAGATTAAGTGAATCAATGTAACAGAGACGAAAACTAGACAGACATACACTCCCACTCAGAAAGATTCCCTCCAAATGTTTCTGAAAGATCAGGATGTTAGATATGTATTTGCAAAATATTACTTAAACATGATTGTCAGTATTAATACCTTTTAAATTGTATGTGTGTTGTTGTAGCTCAAAGACCTTCTTTTGCATCTATTATGTGTTTGGAAATGAAAACTCCCATTTTGCATAAAAGTTAAACCCACATGCATACAGCTGGAAGGTAGGCTGCCCATTACATGTAATTCTTTGTCATAGATGCAATTTCCTTCCCTTCTCAGATACCAGAGAAAGTTTATCGGAGTATAAGTAAGTGAGATGAGAGGAAAGTTAGCTGGGCTATTATTGAGTCTTTTTTTGCTTAGTTAAAAATGTTTTAAATAACACATTGTTTTCCTCCAACTTTTTATTGTGTTAAAGTAGACATACCATAAAATGCACCATTTTTAATTGTATAATTAAATGATATTAACAAATATTTATAATGTTGTACAACCTCTTTCACCATCCATCTTCATAACTCTTTTCATCTTGTAAGATTGAAACTGGACCCATTAAACAAACCCCCATTCTCCCTTCTTTCTAGTCCCTGGCAACCAGCATTCTCTGTTTTGTCTCTATGATCGTAATTCCTGTAAGTACCACTACAAGTGAAATCACAGTATTTTCTGTGACTGACTTGTATCACTTTGCATAATGTCTTCAAGATTCATCCATGTGGCAGGAAATATTTCAGAATTTCCTTTCTTTTTAACACTGATTAATATTTCTAATCATAATATGCCCTATTTTACTTATTCAGTCATCTGTTGATGGACACTTGTGTTTCTTTCATGTTGTAGCTATTTTGAATAATACTGCAGTGAACATGAGTGTAGAAATAGCTCTTCAGTCCCTGCTTTCAGCTCTTTTGAATGTATAACCAGAAGAGGGTTCACTAGTTCATGTGATAATTCTAGTTAAAAAATTTTTTTTTTTCTTAAGGAAAGGTGCAGGCAGATGAAGGTGAGCAGGCAGACAGGCAGAAAGAGAAGGGATGAAGAAGCACTTACTTTCATTTTCATTTCATTTCATTTTAGTTGTTCACACTGGTTGTCCCCCATCCCCCACGTCAACCCCACGGGACACAAATCCAGGGATATATGACTTGCTTCCTTTGGAGGCAATGGACCTAACCACTATTCCACCAGGATGCACAGTAGCTTTAATTTTTTAGGAACTGCCATAATGTTTTGCAAAGTGGCTGTACCATTTTATAATCCCATCAGCGGTGCTTAAGGATCCCAATTTCTCCACATCCTCTCTGGTATTTGTTATTTTGTTACTAGCAGGCATCCTGGTGCGCCCTGGTGGCCTAGAGGTCTGGTACATCTGGGAGCAGTCCCACAAACATCTCACCGTCTCCAGTTCAAGACCTGGGACTGGTAGGAAACAATCAATGTGAACAATTAAATAAAAACAAATAGATTGTCTTATGGGTAGTGAATCGGATCCACAACCAAGGGGTTTTTAGGTTACAGGTCAAGATGGTGACTTGGTAGGAGGGAGATTCAGATCCTCCCCACAGAAAATCTAGGAATTTGCCAGAAACAAACACTGAAGAAAAGAAGGCACAGAGGCTATGGAGACACAACAGCAATTGTGATGACAAAGGGTAGGCGAAACGTCAGGGTCCAGAGCTACACCACATAGTCAAGATTCAGGTCCCAGTGGAGGGGGTGGAACTTCAGGAAGAAATGGACCTGCTGTGTTGCTGCTCCAAAAGCAGCAAAGAGCATGTCTAGTTCCTAAGACAAAGCTGGGGAAGATAGTCTCCGAGCAGGGTGAAAGGAGGACCAACGTCCTAGTGCTCTAAATTGGAACCGGTGCCGTTAAATCACACTGGGCTCCGCCATAACCGGAGTGCAGCTAGGGGAATACCCTACCCACTACTCCTCCCACCACCATATTGCCCAGGAGTCTCAGGATCTACCCACTGAATATCCCACCCACAGGATTAAAAGCAGGAGATAGTCTCCCAGAAGGGATGAACCCTCAATGCTACCTACAAGCGCCACCTTATGGGTAGAGGAGGAACTGCAACCTGTTTGCCAGTTGTAGGCCTGGGACTGTTAAAACTGTTTGGACCCGGGATCCTGGGAGAATGTTCTGCATCCCACACAAACCCTAACCTCGCAAGCTGATTTCTTGGGCCCCAGCACAGGGTTCACCTAAGAACTTCAACAAGTGCAACCAGTGATGAGGCCACAAACTCAAGAATTTCTGTTGTTCAAACCAAGATCCAGGCTTCCCTGGTGCAAATTGGTATCCTACTCAATGACATCAGGGCAGGAAATCTACCTCACAGAAACATAAACAGAATGTCAAATAGAGCAAAGACATAGATAAATATACATGGTATAATGGATCCAATGAAAACTCCAGGGGAAAATCTGAATCTAGCAGAAAATGACTGCCTATCTCTTACTCTGGACTTCTGTGATTAGAAACAATAATCAGCAATCAGAGCAGAGATCCCTGATAGCAGGAAGACAGGGTCTTTTTTTTTTTTTCCCATCTGCCTCCTCTAAACTGTGTGTAGATTGTACCATGAACAAGGAACAAGGACTGCCATGTGGCTGAGGGTGAGGGATCAGAAGGATAGCTGCCATTGTGCTAAGAGCTGCAGTTGTCTGGAAAGTAACTGCAGTGTTTACCATCCAAGCCTTCCCGTAGATGTTGAAAACCTTCAATATATTCTAGAGTTCCAAACTAGTTACATGAACAGATTTTGGTAGAGCAATTGTTGTCAATCGAGATAGACTCCTGGTGCTTCTGACTCTACCATCTTTCCAGAGTTCTCCCTTCACTTATTTAGTTTTTTTAAAGAAATATTTGAAAAAAGTGCTAGATGTTAACTTCTTGTGATGTATCTTACACTTGATGCCATCCTTCTAAGTATCTGCTCCTTCCATTTGAGAACTTGTTTCCAACTCAGATCAATCAATTATGATGGTATGGAATTTTGACTACCTAATTATTTGCTATTAAGAGCTAATCTATTCTTTGTTTGAAAGGTCAAAACAATTCTCAGTCCTGGTAAAAATTAGTTCTTGATTTAACAATGTCTGTTGTTCAGCATTAATCTACAGTGAAATTTCAAATAGGGAATCTCAGACCCTTTGCAAGGGTGACATGCAAATTTTTGAAATAGTTTTTTTCACCAGGCAAGACACAATGTAATGTACCCTGGATAGATTATACACTCTCTTACCCCTGAGCCCATTAGAAAAAAATGTTGCTTCAACTTACTATAAATGGTGTTCTTCCTACCCCTGCCTGATGAAATCCTAAGACGTATCTTATTTACCCCTGCTTTGACTAAGTCTTTCTTGTTCTTATCAAGAGATCTCTTTCTTCTTGAATTTTTATTCTTTTCCTCCTACATTAAAAGGATTTCGTTTGGCATCTTCATAAGAGGAGGGGGTACTCTGAAAGTACAGTTAGTTTTCTTAGATACATAGGACATGTTCACAGATAACCTTACTTCTGGATCAAGACCTTCCCAAACTACATTCTTCTTAGAGGACAAGGAGCAATGATGCTTCTTTGATTAAAGGAAGGGCAAAAGCGTTAAAAGAAAGGTAATAGTTTCTCCTTCATTTCTGGGGCTGCCAATTTTTTTCAGCTTCAAATAATCTTCATGTCAGAGTGGAGTCACCACAGGAGAGCAATTCTGAGAGGCTGGGGGTAATCTGTTTTGAGTCCCTTCAAAAACCTCCTTTGGGACTTCCATTGAAGTTCTGCATGTTGGTAGCTCACCTGGTGGCTGCCGAGAAAAGAATGGGGTTAGAACAAAACATTTGCAAAGAGGAAAAAGGGCAAAGACTAGTGTGAGGGATAAATAAACAGAAAAGAACAAATCAAAACATGTTCTCTCACCCTATTTTTTCTTTTCATTTGAATTTAGGAAAATTAAAAAAAATTCAAATAGATTGAATCATACAAATAGAAACTTGTGTCATGAAAGACACTTCCTAAACACGAAGGCAGAATTTTACATTCAGCATAAAAAAATTGAAATAGTCATTTATTTGTATAACAATATATTAGTGCTTCTCTCTTAGGTTAATAAAGATTACAATAAAAAATGGTAAGAACTGAGGTGTGCCCTTGTAACTCAGGCAGCTGAGATGCCTGGGGTGTGTACCATGAAAAGCCAAGTTTGTTTGGAGGGTGGGGGAACCCAACTAAACAACTAACTAAATAAAAAAGCTTCTTCCTCTTCTATTTTCCTTCCTTCCTTTTCTGTTCTTTTTTCACCCCCAATGTTTGGTGCACCCTGGTGGCTCAGTTATGAAGCTGGTGTCTGGGCTGGGGTGTGGTCCACATAAAGCCCAGGGACTTAGGTTCATGGTCTGGGACCAGAGAGAACAACTTAAATGAACAACTAAGTAGACAAATGCTTCTTCATCCTCTGTCTTCCTTCTTGCCTGTTGCCTGCTGGCCTTCATTCCTATCTACCTCTAAACAAAGTAAAATAAAATAAAATGTGAGAAAAATGTTGAGAATTGAATAGAAAATGTCTGAAGAGCCAGACCCTCAGTCAGAGTCTGGCGATGTGAAATTTTATAATTAAAGATGAGGAGGAAAATATCATTAGAATGATTATGAAATAATATGACAGCTGTTCCCTGTCTCCTTGTGGGTCAAGTGAAGAAGCCTGAATTCTGCTATTAGCCACATGTGAGAGCTCTTTCATAGTGTGGGGTCTGTGGATAAGGAGTGAAGCAGAAACTCCTTCTCTATTATTTGTCTCACACCCTATTAAATCAGTCTCCAACTTCTCAGACCAATAAAATGGATGATCTAAATAACTCTTTGTCCTGTCTGATTTATGTAGAAGCAGCATTTTTCTCCAGTGTTCCCTCCCCACACTGCCCCCCAGCTCTTTGTGCAAGTTAGTATGTCCAGAGCCGGTCGATTCTGAAACACCACAGAGGCTAAGCTTTAATCATTCTTTTACGGTATTTAACATGTCTTCTTTTGTACTATTATTATTTGTACTTGTGTTCTAATAGATTGTAACTGACAGGGATCAGGATGCCATCCCCAAATATGCCACTTGGCATAAAAATTATTTTGAGCCAAAGGCATTTGAGTTCCTGAAATCCCTTATCTGCTTAGAAGCAGAGCCTCCTAAAAGAGCTCAATTGTCATAAGTTCCCTAGAGCAACTCTAATCTTCCCCTTTTGGAAAAAGGAGTCCAGAAGTTGGCACCATACCCAAACTATCATATCTCCCATCTCATCTCTTAAAATCCCATTTATCTTTCCAAAAAGTAATTTGTGTTTTTTTAAGTGCCTTTTCTGTCCTTCTTCTAAGGAATCACTTATTCTCTCTGAAGTGGCTCTTCCATATTTGCTTATTCCATTTTAGAGACCTCCTTGAGTCATATTTTTCTGTGAACTCTCATTTGCATACATAAATAAAAATATATTTTTTTTTTTTTGGCTAATCTGTCTTTTGTTGTTTTGATTTGCAGGCTCCCAACCACAAACATAAAAGAATAGAAAAAAATGTTTTTTTCCTCTTTGACATACATTTCTTGCTGGGTAGAGAGGAGACAGTATGTGTAATGGGAAAGATTTGGTAAGCAAAGGGTTGAGTATTTTTAAATTTCTGCATTGCCACCTATCTTGAGTAAATTACTCAGCTTATCTGGACCTTCTTTTATTTCATCTGTGAAATGGGAATAGTAACCTTCCCCACTTCTCAGGGTGGTTGGGTTGTGTGGGTGAATATATATATATATGAGAACTCGGGACCTTGGGATGTATGTGGCATGTGCTAACCACTATTCCACCAGGGCATGCCAACTTTTTATATTTTATAACTTTGATGGCTATTGAGTTACTTTTGTTTATGAGTCTGGCATATTTGGGCCTATAGGAAAGGAAAAATATTTTTCCTCTAGCTTTCTGAGTTTTTGGCTGAACATCTTTATAACAAAATATTAAAAAGAGAACAACGGAAGTTTGTTAGCTTGTATACCTCATGGAAGATGCCCAAGGAAAGATGAGTATAACTTTCTGAGGTGGTTTAAATTCAAATTTAAATATAATCTCAATAGGGAGAAGGCAGAAAACCTTTTACGGTAGAGTAACTGATTTTTATGAAAAATGAATGAGTCCTTATGTTACAGCTCTCTCTCTACTGACAAAACCAAGTGTGCGCTCTTTTAGAAGTAGTGAGGGCAGTTTTATTATGCGCGGGCCCACATATAATCTGAGCACCCAAGCAAGTTTGGGGTGCAATCTTATAGAGGGAGACGGGGAGGTGTAAATTAGAATAGGAATTACAAGCAAAACCCAAGTTAGTCATTTGTGAATTCCTCACACGGGCAACACACAGGATTCACATAATTGCAAAAATGCACATAGGGCTCCATTTTCAGGTGATAAAGAAGAGTCCTTTTATCAGGCCAGTAGCTTCCAGCCAGCCCAGACTGCAAGGAGCCTGATGGCTAGGTGGCCTTCATAGCTGGCACACGGCAGTTAGGAACTGGGGGTGTGGCTTTCTTCCTCTACATATTCTTAGAAGAATAAATGGGAGCTGTGATAGATTGTGATAAAGTGTATTGTTTTCTCTCTTCTGATGTCATGTTTTTCTGTGTTCACTGGTTGATGGTGATATGGAGGTGTGTGTGTGTGAATAGGGCACCTTGATGAGATGTAGGGGTCAGTCCAGAAGAATTCATGGAGAGCCGGTTTGACCAAGATCACATGACAAATCTAAGTAGTGGTGGGGAGTTTAAACTGCCTGTGGGCATGGCAAGGGAGGGTCTTTTGTTGAAAATCCATTCCCACTTATCCTGGGTGATTTATTAGCAGGCTTTAAGGTTTGGCTTGCTAATTTTCTGCTTATATATTTACACACCTGCTCTGTAGATTCCAATATCTGCCATCCTGCATCAAATGGTATGCCCTGGGGAGAGGATCTATGACAATTGAGTTCCTTTTGGGGGATCTGTCTTTAGGCAGGTAGGGGAGTTAGTGAAAGCCTCTCTCTGCATTTGCTGATTTTCAGCGCAAAATAATCAATATACCTGAAGGTTAGACCTCCTTAAGATTTTCAGATAGGCCTCTTCAAGATGTCCAGAACATGTCTAGATATCCTACATTATATACAGCAATGCAAACAAAAGAAGCAATTAAAAAAAACCTAAAAAAAAAAAAAAAAAAAAAGAATGACTGACTTCCTTGCTGTATTTTGTCCTGAATTTACTACACTCATCAGATAATTTGTTTTGTGTTGGCAAGATCTGGCCTGGTTTCTTAGTATCTGTTCCTGACAGCTAGAGAAAGTATCACTGTCTTTACTGAGGCGAAAAATTTGTCTTTGAAAAGAAATCATTATTCGAGCCAGAAATTGAATTCAGAACTCCTGGCCAATAGTTATAAACATTGAACCTCACTTTTTTATGAATGTGATTGTGGAGGGCATTGGATGGTACAGTGAAAGGACTCCAGTGACAGACGTTTCAGGCAGCAGCATTAGCTGGGATCATGTTGGGATCAGATGAGGAATTACTGATGGAAAACCATAGGAAAAGTCATATACTTTTGACTCCTTGAGATACAACCACAGGCTTGTAGAGTGGGGTTTTGGCATTGTTAATTGATGTCATGTTCTTTTTAAGTTTCAAAATACGAATGGAATGAAAAAGAAGAGGAATTCTGGGGTGAATTTGCATGAGAATAGGGGACTGGAGAGCTTAGTCAAGCCAAGGGAAACGTGTAGGAACGCGAAAGCCACTGGGTTTATGAGCAATATCATGGCAAGCAGAAGCAGAGGGAGCACAAAAGGAAGACTCACATAATTGTAAGCCTACTCTACCCTTTTTTTTCTGATCTAGAAAATGAGAGATTCCTCAACAGTTGGCAGCTCTGAAAACCTTTGATTTAATTCATTCTCTTTTTTTCTTCTAGAGTACTAGTTGAAAAGTATTTCCAAATAATTGTAACACACTTTGCACTCTGCTGACTTGTTAAGGGAGCATTCTGTCCGGGAAGGGACTTTGCTTACCTGGTCTGTCTCTTCCTTCGAGGCACCAGAGTCTGGGCTATCATTGCCAGTTAGGATTTTTCTCTTTGACTGTAACAATACCTGCAGGGGTTCATTAGCTTGGAATTTTATAGCCCTAATAAAGACATCAATTAACAATGCCAAAACCCACACGTGGAAGGAGACCTAGATCCAATTTACACTGCACTGAATGTAAGCACCATTTTATAGATAACAACTATAAATACCTTGCAGTGTGGTTCTGCTATTAATTTATAATCCTTCCCTGCTGGGGTCCGAGGGAAACCTTTAGCTGTGTGTGCCTAAGGGAAGGGTCTCTGCTGTGTGCCTAGTCTCCTCTTTTGTAAGCCAGGTTCTGTGTTTTGTCTGCTGACCTTTTCAGAATGTCCCATGCCACTCATATCCTGCACCGGTTTGCACCGGAATGGTCACTTCTGTCAGGGGCCTTTTCTTTTTCTATTACTAATTGAACATATACTGCAAATATGCTCCCTTTAGAACTCACATAACAGAACCCCTGTTACCTGACTAAAGGTCGGTAGGCGTAGTCCAATGTGCATAGCTAAATGCCTGTTGTCTCCTTTATACAGGAAAGGTTTTTTCCCCCTTGTTGACCTCAAACAAAAAAAATAAAGATTTATTCTGCCAACAACACAGATTTATTCTGAAACAACAGCTAGGAAATTTGGAAAGTGCAGTCTCATCATGGGCAGATACATGCACTGTCAGAAAGTCAACACCCACTTATGTAGCTTTTGGAAATATTGCTGTTGTTTTGGGCTAGAAGACCTCTTCCTTCTGTGGAAGGGCAGGGCAGCAATGTCACTTCCGGGCAGAGGTACAAAGTATGTTGGTTAATGTAGTTTGCTGATCGTGTATATGTAGAATAGGAGGACATTTCCCCCTAGCCCCTCTGGATTTTTTTCAGGTTAGCTGAGCAATCAATTGAGCATCTGACAGATTTGTAGGAGAAAAAAAGAACAAATATAATTTCATACATATGGAGAATTTATATGGGTGCAGATGCTAAAGCCATTGGGGCAAGATGAGGGTATATATCCTGATTTTAGGAATGGGATCAGGGCCTGGGGCAGGACACAGGAGGACAAGGTGACTCACATGATGAAGACCAGATGCTCTATAATTAGAGTCTTTGTCTTGCCACAGAGATAGGTTTCTCTGACAGGTTGTTTTCTGGTAAAAATCTTAATTCTAGGTAGTACCCCCCCAATTCTAGCCTTTTAGGTAGTAATGGGAGTGATAAAAGTTTTTACGCATCTGCTTGGCCTTTATTGACCTCAGTTCAAATAATTCACACCCTGGTCCAGGCGTTAAACCCATGTCTGGGGAGAAATCCACATACAGCTCAAAGCCTGAGTTTGAGGCCTGGGGCTGGGGGAACAACTAACTAAATAAAAATACTTCCACTTCTCTCTTCCTTCCTGTCTGCTGCCTGCTGGCCTTCCATCCTCTTTTAAAAAAAAAGAAAGAAAGAAAAAGAAAGAAAATTCACATACCAAAATGACACAACTGGGAAAACCTGTCTGAACATTTTGGGAAGGCCTGTCTTTCATGTGGACAGGCACTCTCCTATAGCCTCCTCACTTCATTTAAATAGTGTTTCTCTATAATAGTTTTCATATTTTACATCTTTTCAATTTGAGAGCTCTAAATTCTAAGCAGATTCATTCTCCCCTCTTCTGGTAACTTTTCTGGCTGCTCACGTGCGTATAAGCTCTGACCCACTCTACAAAAATGCTCTTCAAGTTCTGCCCATACACTAATGAAATAATTCACCTTGTGACTAGTTGTCAACTTATTATCTCTTGTGCTAGAATGCCTGAAGGACAGGGCCAGTTTCTCCTGCTCACTCTTGTGTCTGCAGCATCTTGACCAGTATCTTGTCCACAAAGGCATTTGATCAATGGTTCTTAAATGAATATCTTTTCCATACTGGGACATTAGGTATTTGTTATTTTGGTAGAAAGAAACTTCCAAGTTCAGTTTGACTTGAAAATATTTCCCATGAGGTAGATTTTTGGATGCTATAATAAATTATATATAAAAATAGTTTTATCTGCAGTCAGTTGTTTTTCTATTTAATTGTTTCATGTTCATTATCTTTATAGCCTTTATTATAATTTTGAAAAGGAAGGGGCATTTAAGAAGACCAAGTGAAATAAAGAATGTGAAAAATTATCCATCTAATTCAGGACAAAAATCATGTGCTCAAATGTAATGCTATTTCCATTTTCTTTTTTTTTACAATGAAAAGCTTTGTTTTTTTAACTGAATATGCAAATATATAAATATAGATTTATATAGAAGAAATAGTCCAATGTCTACTTATAATATTTAATTATTAATTGAAATACATGTCACATATAAAATGCATTACTTAAAAACATGAATGGGAAATTTTAATGTATACCATTGCATACATCTAAGGCATCTGTTTCTTTCATCATTACCAGAATCACAGTTTTTCAGACTTTGTATTTCTATCTAAATTGTTTGAGAGATAGCTTTGAATCGATGAATGATGGCGTCACTAGCTATTCTACCCTAAGTGACAAGCAGCTATCATATAATATTGTGGCCAAAGGGCTTTTTGATCCCCTATTGGCTTCCTCATTCATCTAAGCTTGCTACAGCCTAAGAACTTTTTACATTGCTTTGGGTGATTTTTGAAAAGCTGTATTACAATGATATCCAGCACTCAAAATTTTTACAGTTCCTGGCACGATTAATGTATAACAGTATGCCCTTTAAAAAGAGTAATTGCCCCTCCTCCCATTTTATCAGTTTATAGCTATAAGCATCCGACTGGTATTAATTAAAGTTAAGCTAATATGTCTTCTTTAAACACTACTTTGTAGTTCAAACTAAAGTAATTGAGAAAGTACTTTATGGACTCTCAGAATATGGCCACCTGTATTCTATCTCTTAAAGGGTGTACTATCTTCAGTAAATCTCACTTGTCTTTTCTTTCAACTGACTGTGCCCCGAATGGGTGGGCCCAACAAAATCTTCTCTCAGACTCACAAAAACCCTCTACTGAGACCCCCAAGATCCTCGAGATAACAATATGGGCTTATATTATTTTGTAAATCAAAGTTACCTCAATAAATATTAAAAAAGAAAGTACTTTATAATATAAAAGAATTCCTAACAACACAAATATAAAAATTTTCCATCTTTTCTGAAGGTTAACTTTGGAAACACTTAGGTTTTAAGTTTGAGCATATGAAGCATTTCCTAAGCATTCCCTGTTATCTAGACTGGTCTTTCCATTGATTCATTCACTGCATCATTCTTTAGTAGTCAACCTTACTTTAAGCCAACACTACCCAGAAAATATTTAATGTGTAATATGAACAAGTGATTTATTAAAAGGTGATTTGTAACCTGAGTTGCGAAGATGAATTTGAAATAGAGCGTATTTGCATTCTCCTGCTCCATTCCTCCTTGCCCTTCCCCCAAACAGGGATGTTATACAGGATGTAATCAATGAATTACAGGACTTAGCCCCTCAACCTTGCTTTTGGGCTCTTATATTTCATTGATTCCAACACTTATCCACCACCCAGCTAACATCTCTGACATCAAGACTAACCTTCCAGTTGATGTCATCTTATAATTAAAGCTGTCTGAGTCACAGTTGCAATGTTGTTGAAGGAATCTGGTCATCTATTCACATTGTTGTTATTTTAATTGATTTATGGGCATTTAATTGCCATTTACAGTGTTGTTAGAATAATCTCAGTATAATTTGGCATTGAAAGTTACTATATTTGTCAAAATGTATGAAAAAAGAACAATGTGACATATAATGAACATCTATGGCTAAATAAGTCTAAAAGGCCTATTTCCATAAGTAAAAAATAAGCACTGCATCAGAGTTTCTCTGGTGACATTTTTTAGTGAACCATAAATCAATGGCCTCTTAGATTTAAAGAAATATGGTAGTACCTGCTTTAGATTGAAAAGTTAGATCTCATGTCTTTTTATGGATCAATTTCTTGTTCTGATGTGTTTAAGTATTCCTAAATCCTAAAATCAGATTTAAAGGAAATTGTCTGCAATATGTTTACTGCGAAGTTTTTCAAGTTCAAACTGCAGTTCTTCAATCAGACTCTACTTCAAAGCATTACAAAGGAAGACTAAAAATCTGGTGAACATGTTGCAATGACAGGATATATAAAACTCATAAAGGTACAAGGAGATTTGAGATTATAGGTGCATCATAACTAAATAGGCTTCATATTGCATAGTTTTCTCTAAAAACATCTCCTAAGACTTCATAAGAAATGGTTTAAAATCTTATAAATAAGACTGGGGCCAATCAATCATTAGGCACATATTTGTTGAGAAACTCATATCTGTAGAACTCAGTATTCATTCATACATAATGACTTTACTATGTGTTAGGCAATACATTGGGAACTAAATATAACTAGTTAAGAAGAGGGCCACAACACTCAAGGAGCTTATTTTCTATTGGTCTTAGCAGGAGACATTTCTAAATTTTGTACCTCTTTCACTCTGAGGAGCCCGAAGGTCTTCTCTGACCACTGCCCTGGAGGGTGGACTAAGAATGAGGTGAAACAGTCAAGGTCCTGTCAGGAAAGAGAAGGCACACTGAGAGGTACCTCATGTGATTAAGAAATAGGATCTGGATTCAAATAGCCAGGGTGGGGGTATTGTTAATCATAGATTTTTTTTTTTTTTTTTTTTTTTTTTAAAAAGTGTAGGTAAGACTGAAGGCAAGTAGATAGGCAGACAAGGAAGAAGCATTCATTGCATTCATTCATTTTTATTGAGTTATTTATTTTGGTTGTTCTCCAAGGCTGGGCATACAAACCCCCGGTCCTTGGGATGTATGTGGAGTGTGCTCGCGAGGCGGTGCACAGGGCAGACAGGTACAGGTCTCACTAGCTAGACTTTGAGACTGTTAACTCCTCCCACCACCCACTCCCTTTTTCCTTTTTTTCACCATGTTTCTGATACTTTTATATTTTTAATTGAAATATTGTTCACTGTGTTTTAAAGATATACGGGGACTATTTTAGAACAGTCTTGTCTGAAAAAAAGTAATAGTAACTGTATTATTACTATTAATTTTATTTAAGGAACATTACATTATAACTTACATAAATTTAAGGTGTGCATGGACATCTGTATGTAATGCATTGTTCAACACTAACAGTCTAATTCTTTCCTTCACCATATGATTGGCTCCTTTGACCCTCAGTAGCCCATCCTTTCCCTTTTGGTAACTGATAATTTGATTTTATAGACTACAAGTCTATTTTTATTTGGTTCATTTGTCTCTAATACCATATATGAGTAAGATCATATGGTATCTGTCTTTCTCCTTCTGATTTGTCTCACTAAGCATAATTCCCTCTAGGTTTATCCATGTTTTCTTTCTTTTAGTAAAAGCGAGTTAGTCACATGGTTTCTTAACTACAGACTAGAGCCCAACTAATTCTGAATATGGGGCTAAATTTGGACTAGATAGAGGTAGAGGTCACACCTGCAATTTCTTTCTTTCTTTTTTTTTTAAATGTGAAAGCACAGGCAGGAATGAAGGCAAGTACGCAGGCAGGTAGGAAGAAAGAAGGAGAGAAGGAAGAAGAGTTTTTATTTTGTTTCCATTTAGTTGTTCATGCCGCTCTTACCACCTCCGCCAGGGCCCTTGAGCCCAGGGGAATATGCCTGTGCTCCTTCCAAGGCAACTGACCTGAAGGCTGCTCCACCAGGGCAAGCTACTAGGTGCAATTTTGGAATCAATTTAATGAAATTGGGTTATAACTCTCTTGCCCTTTCTGCTGGTCAAGTGACAATAACTGGAGCACATTCAGAAGCTGCATTTGGAGGGAAGTAGATCCACCTCTCCGCTCCAGCTTATCAAGTAAGAGAAAAATAAGCTTACGTCTTATTTAGCCTATTGTGTATTTAGGTCTTTTTGTTATTGCAGCTTAGTCCCTTAACTGATACACTGTGTGACACTGGATAAATTATACACTTTTGCTAAGATTCTTTATTGTAAAAGTTATTTCTTCTTCAGAGGATTTCTGTGAAGATAAAATAAGGTAACATATATAAAACAATTAGCATAGTGCTTGCATGCCATCGATTCACCCAAAGTCGTCATGATTTAAGCCTGGGTGTTGTTGTATGAAAAGAGGGAGCCTGTGAGAAACCTGCCCTGGGGCTTATGAAATATGTGCGTGTGTGTGCATGTGTGTGTATTTGTATTTATATATGATTCTGCTTCCAGGTCCTGCTAGTATTTGGCCTTAGACTCTGATTCCTGACTCAGAACTCTTCAAACACAATTTCGTGAGTGATAGGAGTATTTAAAACAGAACTTCCAAATCTCTTGGAATTTCCTGGATGAGAGGAGCATCTTTTGTTCTAATGTGGCAACTCTTCGTGGGCTCCTACATGGGAGCTGATCACCAGAAAGACTACACCATGATTATGAGCTTGAACTTTCAGACCCCTCCCCACTCTCTGGAGAGGGCAGAGGAGCTGGAAATGAAGTTAATAATCCATCATGCCTACAGGATGAAGACTGTAAATATTCCTGAACTACAGGGTTCAGAGAACTTCTGTGTTGGTGAACACATCTATATGCTAGGGTGTGGTGTACCCGAAACCACAGGGACAGAAGCTCCTGTATATGGACACTTCTGGGTCTCTCTCTATATATCTCTTCATTTGACTGTTCATCTGTGTCCTTTATCATATCCTTCATTATATGAAACACCAGTAAATGTAAGTGTTTCGCTGAGTCCTATGCGTCATCCTAGTAAGTAATTAAACCTGAGAAGGAGGTCATGAGAACCCCAATTTAGAGCTAATTGGTCAGCGGTCTAGGTGACAACCTGAAACTTTTGATTAGTATCTGAAGTAAGGGACTGAGTGCTTAACTAGTGAGACCTGTCAGTAACTCCAGGTATAGTGTCAGGTAGGAATTGAATTGTAGGCCACCTAGATGGTGCAGAGAATTGGTCACTGTGGCAAAGCCCCCTCATATCTGGTACCAGGAGTATTGTGGTTCCTAGAGTAAAGGAAAAAGGAAACCCCAGTCATTTTTCCTAGACAGGGTGATACATATATATATATATATATATATATATATATATATATATATATATAAAAGGAAAGGTACAGGCAGGAATGAAGGTGACAGGCAGGAAGCGAGAAGAGGAAGAAGCATTATATTTTATTTTAATTTAGTTGTTCACATTGGTTGTTTCCCCCTGGGCCTGGGACTCAAATGCAGGGGTATGTGGCCTGCGCTCCTTAGGAGGAGATACATGTAACCACTACTCCACCAGGATGTGCCAACAAGTGATTTATAATAACAAAAATGAATAGAATATGGAGCCCAGTTGTTTGCTATGAGTTAGGCGATCCTTCTCTATGGCCCACTTATGGTAAAACTTTGGTTATTCTACCAGTGGTTACTTTGGAAAGAAGTCCAGTAAAAGGGCTGCGACCACATTGCATTTGACCTGAACAATGAGGAGGGATTAGGGGTGCTGACTTCCCACACATAAAATAAAATCCATGTATAACTTTGACTTCCCCAAATATCTTACCTTCTAATAGCTGTAGACCAGAAGCCTTACTGAGTGCATAAATCGTTGATTAACACAGATTTTGTATAATGCATATGTATATATATGTACATGTATATATATACATGTAGATATATATAATATGATGTATTCTTACCATATAGTAAGCTAAAGAAAAGAAAATGTTATTAATAATATTACAAGGAAGGCAAAATACGTGTACAGTACTAGACTGTCTTTACTGATATTATGAATTCACTTCATCTGTTTACAAGAAAGTCTACATGTGAGTGGACCTGCAAAGCTCAAACTCATGTTTAGGAGTCAACTGTATATTGCTGTCAGAGTGGAGAAAAAGGGCACAGCAAAATGTAGAGGCAGGAAGCTGAAATCAGGAAGGCCAGAACACAAAACTAAGACATACTGAGAATTGGAAGAAATTTTTGGGGGTGAACACGGAAATGCTTTGGTCCTCTGTGGGGCTATTATCTGATCTTACATAGACCCCAAGACCCTAGGAAACTCTAGCTGACATTATGGTCACACAACTGTGAATATCTTCCTTCATATTGTTGGACACATGTGCAAAAGTAAATATTTAAAACTGACCTCAGAGGGCATTGTGGGAAATGTTTTTGATTGCTATTGAGTTGATTTAAAATTGATAAGCAGATCTGATAACCTCGCCTGGACACCTGATATGTCTTCCTTTCAGACATTCTTGCAGAGTTCTGCTTTTGATTTGCCTTGGAAACTTCTGACTGCCTTAGTGATGCCCGGAGGCTGTGAAGGGTCTTCGTCCCATCTGGACAGACAGATTTTCATCATGCAGGCCCTGGGTTGCTGCTACACTAGCCCGTGAGTGTTTGGGGACACGTTAGTAGGGCACAGAAGACATATTTGCCTTAGATACCATGGCTGGAAAGCTTTAGAAGTACCGTTAGCTAACTGGTCTTGGTTTCACAACACAGTCATGAAAGCAACAGTGCTGGTGCCTCTTATATGTGCTGTCAGAATGGTGTGTGAAGTGACAGTGTGCTACAGGTAGGTGTCGATAGCCATTTCAAGGATTATTAGTGATCCTGGTTAGTATTTGAATTTAATGAAAGAAACATCAAGCTATCTCATGTTGAATGCTCACTTTAACTGGAGACTTTATGAGGTGTGCTGAGAGGACATACTAGCATTTCTCTGTTTTCCTCAATCAGGGGCAAATTTTATCTTGTAGCCTTTACCTTGTGGCTATAGAAAGAAGCTGTATCTCTGGGACCTCTATGACTGTTTCTAGAAGGTAGTATCAAACGTTTTGGTCTTAAGATCATGGCTAACTAACCTCTTCACTAGGGTCATTTTGTCCACCTTATCCAGCAGACTTTCCCTGCCTACATCTACCAGAGCTTCCTCTCCCCTCCCTGCTTTTAGACCCCAAAACTCCCTGCTCCCACCTGAGCTTGTCTCTCGCCTTGCTAAGACTTGGAAGGCTGTTGAGAATTTACCTTCTTAGATTTACTCCTGGCCTCAGCTTATCTCAGATAACTTAATTTTATTAACAACCAGGCCCCAGCGGGACATACTGTTTTTCAGATGTTTTCTTGGATCAGGTTCCTGTGAAACAGATTCTGAGATGGAGATTTGCAGAAGTTCTATAGAGCGTGCTTTTGGTATCAGAGGCGGGAAGGAAGCAAAATGGAACACAGGGAGAAGTTGAGCTGCAGCAGTAACCACGAAAAATCTGAACCAATCCCAGGGTTGCTCAGGAGCTGGGATGGTCCTCTCCAGTGGGGAGGTGGTTGGGTTTCTGTACCAGGACATCCACCAGTCACTGAATATGTTCATCCTCTGGGGAGGCGGGGCGTATCTGGCTGTGACCTTCAGCACTCCTAGCAGCTAGAGGAGTCATACCTGAGCTGTCTGCCCTCTTAGCCCCCCACCCCATCCCACTCCTTGGAGAGAATCTGGGCAGTGCACCATGGTGGGCATTAAGGACTAAGACATTAATTATCCTTATTCGTTCTTAGAACTTTATCTGATACAGCTGGCTAGAGAGCTCTCTTCCTCTTTGAAGTTTATAGTCATAGCTTTTGTTCTGGGAAATTCTCTCTTCTGATCACAGTATCTTGGCTTTTCAAGTTTTTATTTAATAAATTATATGGGAATCATATTTTATGTGAAGCACTGGTCTAAGCCTGGAGAGGGATAGAAAGGTGAATTTAAATTAGGTGGTTATCCTTAAAGGGATTCACAAATTGGGGAAGGGAATGAGGGAGGATGGGGGGGACCAGGTAGGGAGGGTCATAGAAAGTAGGAAAAGGGGAAGGACTTTGTGCAGACAAATGGAATGTGTCTACAATATGGAGGCTAAATGCAAACATCATTTCACTGTAAATTTTACCTGGGCAGTATGAGTGGACACAGCCAATCCTCTCAGGTGTATGCTTAGAGAGCAAAGTTGGAAGAGGGAAATTTCCTTTTAAAAATCAAACAACCATGCATAAGCAAGTACTAGAAGGTGGATTAAAATGAAAACCTGTGACAGATATCTAAAGTTGTATGATTAAAAGCGGGAATATGTGAGAAATAAAAAGAAACTCACGATCTTCCTATCTAGAGAAAACCATTAATTGATACACTTTTTCCCTATTCTTCTCCCCTTTTGAAAACATAGGAGCAATAATCTCTATGATTTTGCATTCTTTACTTCCATTTAATGCAGTGGTCAAGTGCAGGTTCTGGAGTCAAAATGCTAGCTTCCTCCTTAGTATCTTTATGATTTTAGACAAGTTAGCAACCTTTCATGCCTTACTGTCCCATTCTAAAGAAGTGGATGATGAAAGGACCTTCTTAACAGGATTCTTATGAAGATAGAAAGAGCTAATCAAGTGTGTGAAGCTTTTAACACTATTCCTGGCTTTCAGAAAGTACTCAATAAATATTAGCAATGATTATTTCCCCATATGACTGCATCTTCTATATATCATAATCGCCTACCTAATAGTCTGTCCTGTGGTTGAACTGTGCTTCACTTTCACTGAACTTCTAGGCAGAATTTTTTTTTTAATAAGAAAATTACAATGAATACTTTGGTGCACAAAGGATTTATTAATAGTGTATTTCTTTAGACTAAAATCAAAGGTAGGTTCTTGACTGTATTGTATTACAACATACACTTTCTGCATTTAAATAGGTGATTTAATTGTAGTAAAGTATTATTAATTTATGACATGTGTTTCTTAAACACTTAATAAAATGTACAATGCTGTTTATGAGTTTTACCAGTTCTCCAATTATGGGATCTATTCTATTCTACAAATTTGTTTCCTGTTTCAGGCAGAGTGATAATCTGAAGATAGGATTCAAGTAAATATAACCTAAGCAACAGCCCCTTTTGTTCTGGACATACTACTTGGGAAGGGTTTTGAATCTCTGATTTTGGTGACTTAATTCAGATTTTTCTACCTTTTGACTGGAATTCTCAAAATTGATTCCTATGTATATTTATTCACTTGCATGTTAGTTAAATCTGTATATATTCCTAACCTCAGGGTCTCAAACTCAGGTCCTTGGACTACAGCCTAGCTGCCTTAGCCCCCTGAATTACCAGAGTATATAGAATTTTTTTAAATCTGGGATTAAAAAGCACTTATCTAGTAGCTTGACTTTAATTTCAGAATAGACTTTCCACATGATAATATCTGATACATTTGTTAACTTTACTCATCCAGTAACCTTTCTAATACTTCAAACTCAGCCTACTTAAAATCAAGGAGAACTGACCTGAGAGAGTAGGATTTTTCTGGATTCTTCACAACTTCTGTGTTCATAATTACTTCATCTATCTATAAAGATGGTTTACATTTTTCCTTTCCAATCTGTATGCCTTTTATTTATTTTTCTTGCCTTATTTCAGTGATGAAGAACTTGAATAAAATGTTGAATAGAAGTGGCAAGAATGGACAAAACTTTTGGCATTTGATTGTTGTTTGATGTTAATTGTAGGATTTTTGTAGGTGTTCTTTGTTCAGTTTTCTTGCACATTTCTTGTTATTTATTGTTATTGTGGTGAAATGTAAATTTATGCATATATGTGTATATATATCAGACTTTATTTTATAGAATAGTTTTGGATTCATAGCAAAATTGAGTAAAAGGTAGTGATTTTTCATATATCCACTGCCCCCACAATGCTTAGGTTCCCCTATTATCAACATTGACCACCAGAGCATTACTTCATTATAATTGATGTACCTACATTGTCACATCATTATCACCTAAATTCTGTCATTTACACTAGGGTTCATTCTTGGTGGTGTACATTCTATGCATTTGGACAAATGTATAATGATAGATATGCACCATTATAATATCATAAAGAGCAGTTTCACTACTCAAAATTCTCAGTTCTCTGACTATTCACTCTACCCTCTCCCTTACCCAAATGGCAACCACTGACCTTTTTATTTTCTGCATAGTTTGGATTTTTTTCAGAATGCCACGTAATTGGAATCATACAGTACGTAGCTTTTTCAGATCAACTTCTGTCACTTAGCAATATGTACTTAGGTTCTCATCATGACTTTTCATGGCTTGATAGCTCATTTCTTTATAGCACTGAATAATATTCCATTGTCTGGATACACTAGACAATTGTCTAGTATTGTCTGTTTTACTTATTCCCTCATCTACTAAAGGACATTTTGCTTGTGTCCTAAGTTTTGGTAATTATCAATAAAGCCACTATAAATATTTATGTGCAGATTTTTGTATGGACATATGTTTTTAGCTCCTTTGGGTAAATATAAAGAAGTGTGATTGCTGGATCATATTGCAACAGTATGCTCAGTTTTTATAAGAAACTACCACACTGTCTTCCAAAGTGGCTGTACTATTTTACATTCCCATCAGCCATGAATGAGAGTCCCTATTGCTCCATATCTTTAGCAGCATTTGGTATTGTCAGTGTTTCAGATTTTGGCCAATCTAATAATGTATGGTATCTCATCGTTGTTTTATTTGCATTTCCCTGGGGACAAATAATGTGGAACATCTTCTCACATGTGACCAATCCATGTGAACAACTAAATAAAAGTAAAAGTCTTCCTCCTCTCTCTTCCAGTTTACCTGCCTATTCACTGTCATTCCTGCCTGCACCTTTCCTTTAAAAAAAAAAGTATTCTTTTTTAACATATCTCTTAATATTTAATGCTCAATGTTCTAATTTTTTGAGTATTTTTATATCTGTGATCATGAGGGCTATTGATCTGTAGTTTCATTTTCCTGCAGTGTTTTTTGCCAGATTTTGACATTACTGTAGTGCTGACCTGATCAAATAAGTTAGGAAATGTTCTCTCTATTTTCTCAAAGAGTTTGTATAAAAGTGGTAGCATTTCTTTCTTTAACTTGGCAGGTGAAGTCTTGTAATTTTCTTCATGAGAAAACACTTATTTACCAATTCAAGCTCTTTAATAGTTGCGAGATTTATTGAGATTCTTTATTTTGTATTAGTTTTGTTAATTTATAAGAAAAATTTCCATATTATCTAAGTTGTCATATATTTTTTATAATTTCCCTTTATTTTTCTTTTGTTTTGTATAGAATTCATAGTGCTGTCAGCTCAATGCTGATATTGATATTTGTATTTCATCTTCTTTTTTTCTGTAATGAAACTAGCCAGAGGTTTATAATTTTTTAAATTTATCTTTTAAAATTTATTTATTTCACTATATAACCTTAGGCAAATTTATTAGCTTAATTTTCTCATCTATAAAATGGGAATAATAAAATCTACATCATAAGCTTATCCTAAATAAGATGATATATGCCAAGTTTTTGAATAGGTCCCACAGAACAATCACAAACAAGAAATTAAAGAGGTAATCGAAAGTCCCCTAGTATAGTATCCTAGGTTGAGAATCCGTTTCTTTCAGTCTTTTGAATATATCATGCCATTCCCTCTTGGTCTGTAGAGTTTCAGTTCAGAAATCCGCCGACAATCTTATGGGGAATCCTTTGTATGTGACTCGTTTTTCTCTGGATGCTTTTAAGATTTTTTCCTTATCTTGTATTTTTGTCATTTTAATGACAATGTATCTAGGTGTAGGTCTACTTGAGTTTCTTTTATGAAGGACTCTTTGAGCTTCCTGGGTCTGGAGGCTTACTTCATTATTCAAGCTAGGGAAGTCCTCAACTATTATTTCTTCAAATATAGCTTCTGTTCAATATCTCTTCTCCTTCTGGGATCCCTATAATGTGAAAATTATTTCTTTTGCGTTATCCAATAGGTGTCGAATGTTGTCTTCATTTCTTTGCATTCTTTTATCTCTTTGTGTGTTTGCTTGAGTGCATTCCTCTGCCCTATCTTCTAGCTCACTGATTCTTTTGGCAGTTTCATCGTTCCTATTCTTGAGTCCCTCTATTGAATTCTTTAGGTCAGCTATTATGTGCTTTATTTCTTTGACATCTGTTTTGCGCTGCTTCATTTCTTCTCTTTCTCTTTTGTTGTTCTCTTTTTATTCCTCTATTGTTTTCTTGATTTCTATGAGTATATTTATCACTGCTGCCCTAAATTCATCCTCAGGTACTTTGCAAACGTCTTTTGTGTTCAGATGTTCCTATGGGGATCAAATCCATCATCTCACATATATTTCTCTGTGTTTTTGCTTTGTTTGGCATTTTGCTTATGTCTGTGGATTAGGTTTTTCTGGAGTGATGGATTGTACCAAGCAAGTATGGATCTTGGTTTGGACACTGGGATTTCTTGAGTATTGTGGTGTCACCACTGGTTAGATTTGTTGAAGTTCTTATGTGGGTCCTCTGTTACTGCCTGAAAGTTCAGTCTACGGGCATGGAGTTTGTGTGGGGGATGCAGAACCTTCCCTCAGTGTCCCAGCTCCCAACCACAATGATCACCTTGCTGTTGGCCCACAACTGACAACCAGGCTACAGTTTCATCTATACCCACAAGGTGGCGCTAGTGGAGGGGCGGGGGTAGCATTGATAGTTTCTCCCTCTGGGAGACTATCTTCTTTCTCTAAACCCGAGGGCAGGATTTCCAGGGTGGACATAACCTGTGGCTTGGGCCAATATGGTGGCAGTGGGTAGGGGGATTCCCCCAGGTGCCTGCTGGTTATGGTGGTGCCCACTGGTTATGGTGGTGCCCAGTGTAATTTTCTCACCAGGCCTCCCATTCAAACCACTGGGGCACTGGTGCCTCTTCTGCCCTGCACCTAGACCCTCTCCCCAGGCTCTGTGCCCTGGTCCTGCTGGGCGGGATCTCCACTGCTTTCATGATTCCTGGGAGGACTGGTTCTTCCCACGATTCTACCCACATCTGCTGCAGATTAAATCCTGAGTCAGAGTCTGTGGTGCAGTTCTGAACCCAGGTGTTTTCTCCTACCCTTTGTTGTCTCGATTACTGCTGTGTCTCTATAGCCTCTCTTTCTGCTTTTCCTCAGCGTTTGTTTCTGAAAAACAGGTGAATTTCTAGTTGCTCTGTGGGGAGGATGTGAGCCTTCCTCCTACCAGGCTGCCATCTTGGCCAGAAGTCTTGAGATATATAATATTTTATTTATTTATTTACTTATTTATTGTTTAAAGAGGAGGGAAGCAGGTAGGAATGAAGTCAAGAAGGGCGGGGGGGGGGAGAGAGAGAGAGAGAGAGAGAGAGAGAGAGAGAGAGAGAGAGAGAGAGATGCATCTTTATTCACTTATTTAGTGGTTCAGTTTGGTTTTTACTATTCCCCACCACCCAGGGGCCCTGGGTTTTAAACACAGGTCCTTGTGATTTATGTGAACTGTGCCACTGGAGCCACAGACTTAACTCCTCAATCACAAGGACATGCTGATTTTTATCAATTTTATTTATGTTGTCAAGATGTTACATTTGATTTTACTCTATTCTTTACCTATTTATAGTTCGTTGATTTCTATTTTCATTTTTCTTTCCTTCCTCTCCTTAAATGGTATTTTTTCCTAGTTTTTAAGGTAGAAGTATAGATCACTGATTTTAAACTTTCCTTCTTGTCTAATATAAACTTAAAAAATTGTTTTTTAAAGGAAAGTTGCAGGCAGGAATGAAGGTAGTGGCAGGTAGGCAGGCAAGAAGAGAGTAGGAAGAAGCACCTCATTATTTTTCTAGTTAGTTGTTCACACTGGTTGCTCCCTCTGAGCCTGGGACTCAAATCCAGGGGTATGTGACCTGTATCCTTTGAGGTGATTGACCTCACTGCTACTCCACCAAGGCTCACCTAATATAAATATTTTAAGCTAGGAATTTCCAAAGCATTGCTTTAGTCTGAAACCTACACTTAAAAAACAAAACAAAAATTTCAGTATTTTATTGCAATAACTTTGTTTTACAAATTAAAATAAACTCATATATACAATTTCCCCTTTCCTTAGATGTATTTCAACACACCCTGCCCTCCACCAAATCACCAAGTGTTCTTCACTATTGTCTAGTGGGCTCTGCCACCACTTACCCTCTCCTCCCATCCCATTCCCTATTGGTAACATTATTTCCATTGCAAGTGTCCAAGGGTTGGCTTAGTTTCATCTGTTCCTTTGTTTTGTCTATTCACGTTCTACCTATGACTGAGATCATCTGGTATCTTTATTTTTTTGACTTACTTCACTTAGCATAATCCCCTCTAGATTCATCCATGTTGATACAAATGACAGGATTTCATCTCTTCTGAAAGGTGGTGTAGTGTGCCATTGTGTATGTATAGCACATCTTTATCCATCTGATGTTGGGCATTTAGGGAGTTTCCAGTTTTTAGCTATTGTGAGCTGGCCTGTAATAAACATGCAGGTGCCTAAATCTCTGTAAATTAGTGTTTTTGTATCTTTTTGGTACATATCCAGAAATAGGTGCATCCCACAACTTTGAATATGTTGTGCTTTCATTATCATTCATTTTAAAACATTTTTGAATTCTCCTTTCATTTCTGAAAACATTAACATGTTATTTTTTGCATGTTTCTTACTATTAAAAAACAATTCTGTTGGTGGTAAACTTAACATATATACAGATGTTGATTTATGATGATGCACATCTTAAACCTAGTTAATATTTATGGTGCAATGTTTCTTCAATAAATAATAAAAGCAATTGGATAATTTCCATATTTATGTTATCAATTTCTAATTTAATTGTTACAATTATAAAATAAACTCTGTATGATTTTAACCATTTAAATATATTGAGACTTATTTTATATCCTACCATTTGACTCTTACTGATGTCACTTTTTAAAATAAACTTGTATATTCTATTGTTATTATATGTAGCTTCCATAAATGTCAACTAAATTAATTTGATTTTCTTAGTGAGGATTCATACATCCTTACTTGTTTTCAGTTACTGGATAAAAATTGTTGAAATTTCCTATAGCAAAAGTGGATTTGTCTATTCCTTTGTTTCTTTCAGTTTGTGCTTTGTGTATTTTAAAGCCTTGACTTTAGGTGTATATACATTTGAAATCTCTATACCTTTTTGATAATTGATCTTTCATCAATACAAAATGTCTCTATTTGATGATGTCTTGATGTAAGGTCCACTTTTACTAATATTAATATGGTAATTCCAACTTTCTTGTGACTAGTGCTTGTACATTATCTTTTTCTATTATTTTATTTTAAAAAATAAAATTGATTTGTATCTTATATAGAAGTGGGTTTCTTGTAAACAGCATATCACTGAACCTTGTTTTATTAATTTAGTTTAACAACCATTACCTTACTTTTCAATTATTTAATTCATTTATATTGAGTTTAATTATTGCTATGCATAGATTTATATCTACCATCTACCATTTGTTTTCTAATTGTTCCATCAACTCTTTGCTATTTTTCCCCTCCTTTGCTGATCTTGACTTTAATTATTTTTTAGTATTCTATTTTTATCTTCTTTCTATTGGCTTACTAATAAATTAGTTCATCTCCAATAATGACTGCCAGTGAATCACAACTCCTGTGTGGCCCCATTCCATCAGGGAAACCCTGAAAACTCCAGTAGAAGTTTTCAGAATAAATGTTTTACCAGTTCTGGGCTTGTCTTAAGAAGGCCAGTAGTCTTCAACTTTTGTGTCTTTAGGATCCTGAAATTGAACTCTTATAAATAAAACTAGCATGTGCAAAGGGTACCTGCAGAAGGAGAAACTCTGGTGTGATTTTCTTTGTGTTTTATTTCTTATCCTTTCTTGAAGTTCTTGGATATGTGGATTTATATTTTTCATCATATTTGGTAATCATTAGTCATTAATATTAATAGTAGTTCATTAATATTAATTCATTGCTCAATAATTTTTTTTCCTGCCCCAATCTTCCTTCTTTAGAACTCAAATTATCTACTATGAGATACTTGCTTGATATTGCTCATGGGTCATTAGGTTGATCTTTTAGCCTTTTCCTACACCTGAGATTCAGTTTAGGTTTTCATAGCCTCATCTTCAAGTTTACTAACCTCATAGGATCTCAGCCCTTATGTACACAGTTTTGTCTTTATCTAGACATTCAGGGGTCTCATTTGTAGATTTCTACAGTTCCTTCTGGTATCCTGTACCACAAATTTAGGGCACTTCAGTATTTCCTGATACCGAGCTCCATTTTCTCAACCCACAAGGATCTATGGACTCTGATCTTCCTACATTGTGCTGTAATCTGGAAAATGCCTGCAGGCAGAAAGCTAGGTAATCCTGGTTCTTAGTTCAATTGTTTCTTTTCTCCTTACTTTCATCGTCTTGCATTACTTTTCATTGTCTGAAAATAGTTATTTCATATATTTTTCCAGTTCAATAGTTGCCTAATGTGAAAGGCTAGTGCAATATCAGTTATTTCATCATGGCAGGGAGTAGTAGACTTTTTTTTTTTCATGGACTAATGCTATAATTAGCGTTTCCTACTTTTCAGTTTGATGAAATAGTGGTATATTCATTACCTATTGCTGCATGATAAATCACCCCCAAATTAAGTGATTTAAGACAAAACTTATCTTTTAAGAAAACCTCACAATAATTATGAGTCAGGAATTCAGAAGTGGCTTGGATGGGTAAGTCAGGCTCCAGGTTTCTTTTGTGGTTCTTTTGTGGACATTGGCAGATACTTGAATGGGGAGGGACTGCTTCTAAGATGGCTCACTCCCAGGATCTTGGCAAGAGGCTTCAGTTCATCACCACGCAGTCCCTCCATAAACAATTCAATACTCCCTGCAACGTGTCAGATAACCCCTCCCAGAGTGAGCAATCTGAGAGAGAGATAGAAAAGAGCTGCAATATCTTATGAACTCGCTTCCAGTCATCTTTCTTCTATTTTTGAGAAATGCTAAGTCCAGCCCATATTCATGGGAGGGATATTAGGCTCTGCCCTGTAAAGGGAGATGTTTCAAAGAATTGTGGACATTTAAAAGCCACCTCAACTTTTTTTCTTCTTTTTTTTAAAGGGAAGGTGCAGGCAGGAATGAAGGTGAGCAGAGGCAGACAGGCAGGAAGAGAGAGCAACAGGAAGCTTTTTATTTTATTTTAATTAGCTGTTCATTTTAGTTGTTCCCACTGACCCTGGGATGTGAACCTGGAACCTTGGAATGTATGTGGACTGTGCCCACCTCTACCACACCAGGGTGGAAACCGCCTCGGCTTTTACATATTTCCCTAATAACATAAAGCTGAGAGTTTTTATCCACATATTATACATATATTAAGGGTGGCTGGGGCAGCTCTGTTGATTTAGCTGGTCTTGTTCACATATTTAAGGATGGAATAATGTGTCCAGGAACAGACTGCTGAGATCAGACAGTATAAGTTCTGACATAGATTTAATTTTGAGTTTAGATTTTTCTCACCAGTATACAAATAAATACTATCTTAGATAATGTACTGCTGAAAATACACGATCAAATTGTTTCTGGACATTATAAAAATATGAAAATGTTCATTTCATTCAGAATTTAAAAAGTGATTTTATAGGTAACGAAGTCATCTCTACTTCTGACATTTATTCTTAGTGTAAAAATACTTATGCTACTTTGCGATGCTTTATGTGATTAATATCACATAATATCATCCAATGTTTTATTTTTCTATTCTTTTATAGATATCTGAATACATTCTTTACTACTATACTTTTTCCTTATAAGGCTTAATAAAGTATTCTTATTTTTGAAGTACATATAACTCTTTTTTTTGCATTGCATTTGAGTTTTTATGTATGCATGTTCCATTTCATTGATTTAAATCTTCATTTTCATTAAAATGTTTAGTTATAAAAGTGCCATATTCTAAATTAATTCCTAATATATATTTAAAATTCACTGAAGTATCAGAATAAGAATTTTTCCCCTAAATTGTCTTGTTTCATTACAGTCAACTTGAGAGATTTTAGTTATATTCAGTTTAAAAATACTGAATACACACTATGTTGCTTTATTATTTTAATAATAAACTTTTATAAATAGTTGAATTGAATTTGACATGCAAAAATATAACATTTTACATTTGAAGAGTCAGCATACTTCACCTTTTATTTTTTATTTATGCCCTGCTTCCCTCCTTCTATCACAGAGGTTAAGAATGCAGATATTAGTGCATCCTGGTGAAGTAGTGGTCATGTCAATTGTCTCCAAGGGAGCGCAGTCCACATAACCCTGGGTTTGAGTTTTGGGTAGTGGTGGTAGGGGCAGCAACCAGTGTGAAGCACTAAATAAAAATAAAATGCTTCTTCCTCCTCTTTCTTACTTCCTACTTGCCTTCAATCCTCCCTGTACCTTTCCTTAAAAAAAAAAAAAGAAAAGAAAAGAATTTAGGCTCTGGTTCATATCAGCAGGATTCTAATCTTGGCCTGATCTTCCTTTTTTTTTTTTTTTAAATAAAGAGAGGAAGAAAGGGAGGGGGGAAGAAATAGGTAAGGAAGAGGAGGAGATGAGAAAGAGAAGAGGAAGTGGATGTGGAGGAGGAGGAAGAAACATTTTTATTGACTTACTCATTTTTGTTTTTCACCCTGGCCCCAAGTCTTGAACTTGGGTCTTCAGGCTTTATATGATCTACATGCCAGCATCTCAGTTTCTTGAACCACAAGGGCATACCCTCATCAGTCATATATTTTGGGCAAGTTTTTAAATCTATCTATATCTCAATTCTTTATCTGCATAATGAGAATAAGAACATAATCATCCTAAGTGATATATATGATGAATAAATGAGATAATTTGCATAAAACACTTAACCTAATGGTGCTTAATAACTGTTAGCTGTGTTATTACTACTGCTACTACACTTACAATTTATAGGGAAGCAGAGATCTGCTTTCTGCAACAATCTATTAATCTTTGTTTTATTTGCATTTTAAATACTCTAATATTATCAGTCCCATACACATGATACATGGGATGTACTGTAGTTATATGAACAAGTCATCCCATGTCAAGGAAGAGTTTTTCAAGGGAGGGGCCAGAGGGAAGTATTGTTTAGAGGCAGGAACATACCCATTGCTCAAGGAGACAGAGAAGTTCATGAAGAATCCTAGCATCATAAATGTCAGAAATGGAAGGTTCTTATTTTGCAAAGGAGAAAATTGAACCTATGAATTCAGGTCAGTGAAATTTCCACTTCTTGCTGAGCACTATTGACTCTTCAATGCCCCCTTTGGCTAGACAAGTCTGTTTTCTTCTTTCGCAGAGTTGAAGAAATTTCTAAGGTCAGATTACAAAACAATCTGCAGCTGGAAATTGGATGAGGCGAATGTTCCTCTGGAAAGTGTTTAAAAAGAGGTTGATTTGCTACTGACTGGGAGAAGATATTTGTATGATTACATTTGACAAGGACTTAATATTCAAAATAAATAAAGACCTCATAAAACTCAACAGAAAAACAAACAACTCTATTGAAAAATAGGCAGAAGAATTGGACAGACGTTTCTACAAAGAGGAAAAACAGATGATCAGTGGGTATATGAAAAGATACTCTTCTTCACTTATTATTAGAGACATGCAAATCAAACCAACGATGAAATATAATTTTATACCTATGAGATTGGCTATTATCCAAAAGCTGGGAAACAACAAATATTAGTGAGGATGCAGAAAAAAGAGGAACACTGTTGGTTGGAATGTAAATTGATACAATACTTTATGGAAAGCATTATGGAGATTCTTCAAAAAATTGAGACTGGAAATTCCATATAATTCCATCATCCCACTTCCAGAAAGTTACCCAAAAACACAGAATCATGAATTCACAGAGATATATGCACCCCAATGTTTGCTGCAGCATTATTTACAATAGCAAAGAATTGGAAGCTAAGTGCCCATTGGCAGATGAATGGAAAAAGAGATATGGTATATATATAATGGAATACTAAACAGCCCTAAAAAAATAAAATCATGCCATTTGCAACAGCATGGATGGAACTAGAGGAGATTATGCTAAGCGAAAAAGTCAGAAGGAGAAAGACAAATACCGGTTCAGCTCACTCATATGCAGATTATAAAGAAACCAAGCAAAGGAACAGATGAAAAAAAAAAAAAAAAACAAGCCTTGGATATTAACAAGAGAACTGAGTTTACCAGTTGGGAATGTGATAGGGATTGGGAACAAGTGGGGGTGGTGGAGGGTCCAATGACAGAGGTGGAGGACTTTTGGTAATTTGTTGGTGGGCAGCATGTGTTTCATATGTTTGAGAAATGGTGGAACAGCACATATGGGTTTATATTATTTTGTAAATCAAAATTACTTCAATAAATATCAAATTAAAAAAAAAAAAGGTTTATTGGGCAGGAGTAGAGAAGGGGGTTCCTTCTCTGAATGAGTTCAGACAAGATCATGCTGCTCTGGTGAAGATTTATTTTTTTACTTCTCAATCCGTTTTGGACCGTTAGTTTGTAAAACACAGTAAAAATAATTATTAGAAAAACACATTTAAGGTACACCCAAGTGGAGCAGTGGTTAGGTCAATCTCCTCCAAAGGAGTAAGCCACATACACATATACATTCCTGGGTTGATGGGGAAACAACCAGTGTGTACAAAAAAAATAAAGATGCTTCTTCCTCCTCTTTCTGCCTGCTTGCCTGCCTGCTCGCCTTCATGCCTGCCTGCATCTTTCCTTTAAGAAAACATAAAAATAAAAAATACATTTAAAATGCAAAGGCATACAGAAATCTAACTTCTTCATCATTAGCTTCAACACATATCAGCTTCCACATTGCTATAAAAGTTTCTAGATGCTTACTTTCAATTTCTTGATCTATTTTGTTGTGAATCCATAACAAATAGTTTGCAGACTGGCCACAGGGCCTCTCAGAGTTCTAGTATTCTGTGTTTTTATTTGAAGCCTAAATAGCTGTGCCCTGAATTTACAGAGGAACTCCTCAAACACACATAAAATAGTCATGTATTACTTAAAATATTATGTATTTTATATATATGACTTAAAATGTTTATTAAAGTCTATCATGTATGGACTAGACATATGTTATATGTGAATTGAATTAGAAATGTTCCCCTTTCTCAATAATGTGCAGTCTTTTAGCGGAGTTTATATTCATGTTTATGACACGGACGAGAAGGTGGCAGGCAGGTTGTACAACAACTGGTTGTTGTACAAAAGAAGGTGGTAGGTGGCAGAAAAGTGCTCTGGATGCAGAGCCAGGAATTCAGAACGAGGAGACATTGCCAACATCAGTGGAGGAGGTGGGAGGGTTTTGAGGTGAACATGACTTTGAAGCCATGGAGCCACGGAAGACGACAGGTGGGAAGATGCGAAATGAGAGACTCTCAAAAACCCGGACATAATTACTTTCACTTTAAGTTGAAAACATCTCTGTGAGGTCAAGAGATGCTAGGAACCCACATAGAGAAATTGAAACAAAAAGATGCAATTATGGTAAAGTGCATAGGTTGACTATGACCAGGTTGCTATGGAATAAATGTGCCCTGTATATTGAAGCCCTGCCCCTGGTGTGACATGTCAGGAGGTGGGGCTTTTGGGAGGCAATTAGGATTGGATGAGAGCAAGAGGGTGGAGCAGTCAGAATGGGCTTAGTGCCTTTATGAGTAAGGAGAGATCTCACTTTCCCTCTAGCCTGCCACCATGAGAGGAAACAACTAGAAGTTGCTAGTCAGTGACCTTGAGGAGGGCTCTAACCAGATCTCAGTCAAGCTGATCTTAGACTTCTAGACTCCAGAACTGTGAGAAATAAATTTCTGTTGTTTATAAATCCCTCAGTCTGTGGTAATGTCTTGTAGCAGCCTGAACTGATATGGGTCCACTGGACTATTTTAAGCCTCAGTTTTCCATCTCTACAATAGGCCTATAACACTTCATTGGCATACCCTGGTGGAGTAGCATTTTGGTCAACCACCTTTGGCTGGTGCAGTCCACATATATCATAAGGACCAGGGTTCCCATCCTGGTGCAGGAGGGCACAGCTAAATAAGATAAATAAAATGCTTCCTCCTGCTTTCCTGCTTCTGTCTGCATTCACCTTCATTCTTGCCTGCACTTTTCCTTTAAACAAACAAAAACCACCTACTTTACAGGGTTGTTCAGAGGTCTAGCACTAAGGTGAATGCTTTATATTATTTTATAAATGTAATTATAATTATTTCACCAAGTATCATCACATCTGATATATAATGAGAGTGTAACAAAGTATGACATTTATGTCATTATTAAATAGCTGCCCAGGGACCATTTGTCAGAGGAGAACTAGGGGTATGGTGGAGCTCTTTTTTTGAAGGGGGTGAGTATGGAAGGTTCTTCCCAGCATTTCTTTCCCCATTCTTTGGAAACTCTTCCCTTGGGAGGAACTGCTGCTCCCCACTTCATGCAATTTGCATGGGTATGCCTATTCTGTGCGTACCCTGATTAGCTTAATTCAGAGCTGATCAATTGTAATACTCTATTCTCCTAGCCTCCTTTGATTGGCTGAAGGATGGGTATCGAGCAGTCCGGACCAGTCAGACTCTTTCATTGTGGTTTGTCTGCATTTTTTTCTCCCTATTGGTAGAAAAAAAATGACCTTTTCTTTCAGCACTTCTAAGCTAGGGTGATAAGGGCTGAGTCTGTTACAAATAGCAAAACTTAGAGCTTGGGAAAAGGGGTGGGTAAGAGGAATCTCTGTATCTATACTTCAATTTTCTGGTAGTTTCAATCATTACATTCCCACTTTCTGTCACTTTCAACCCTGACTAGTTGCCAGGACTAACTCAGATTTCCAGATTCTTATCTCAATGTGTCATTCTTTAGGTCAGAACTTTTAAAGAGGTAGTTTCATGGTTTACTAATTATTTGAGATTTAGGACCAATTCTGGGGTGAAGTTGTTGAAAAAAGAGAATATTATGTAACCTGCCCTCTGAGAGCCTCAAATCTAATCAGGGATGCAAACACTAAAAATTAGTTAAGAAAATAAAGCAAATTATGACAAATATCAACCGACTAGAAGTGCTATGAGAATCTGCTTTTGGGAAACAACTTGAAAGGAATGTCGCAGTGTGTGTAGAGCTGTGGAGACGGTAAGGATATCCAGAGTGGAGAGTATCTGTCGCAGGAGGTCAGAGGGGAAAATGATATTTTACATATTTTGTGAACATTTCATTGTGAAAATTTAAAATATCGAACATAGTATAGTATAGAATAGTATAATGAATCATCAATCAGCATTAGCCAGTTATAGTTGTTACAACACTCAATATTTTAGCATTCTTTTTTTAATCTACTCATCTTACTTTTTTCATCATCTTCTTTGTACCCCTGTCTCCCATGGAATATTTAAAAGCAAATCCCAGATATCCTTTTACCCTTAAGTATGTTATTATTATCATTAAATAGTAATGGCTTCTTTCTTTAATATAAGCAATGATAACATTATAATACCATAAAAAAACAATAAGTTGGTGTCTCCTAGTGACTCAGGTGCTAAACCTGTGTCAGGGGTACACTCTACATACAGCCAAAGGACCTAGGTTTGTGGCCCAGGGAACAACTAAAATGAACAACTAAATACATAAAAATGCTTCCTCCTCCTCCTCTTCCTCCCTGTTTGCTGTCTCCTTGCTTCCACTTAAAACAAGCTAATAACAACAACAAAAAAGCATAATAATTTCTTTTTTTTTTTTTAAAAGGAAAGATGCAATCAGGAATGAAGGTGAGCAGAGGCAGGCAGGAAGAGAGAGGAGGGAGAAGCATTTTATTTATTTTATTTAGTTGTTCATCTGGGTTGTTTCTGCCAGTCCTAGGACACGAAACTAGGACCTTATGATGTTTGTGGATTAAGTCCAACCCTATTCCAAGAGGGCACACTGCACAATAATTTCTTAATATATTATCTAATTCTCATTCCATGTTCAGTTTTCTCCAGTTATCTCAAAAATGTTTGAATCAGGATCTAAAAATGTTCATATATGTATTTGGTTGTGTCTCTTAAGTCTTTTGTTATCACTAACAATTCCACTGTACTTTTAAAAAATTTGAATTTGTTAAATGAAATTGGTCCTTGGCACCGTGGAGTTTTGGATTTGACTGATTAAGTCATCATGGTGCGGTTCAAGATGTTCCTCTGTTCCCTGTATTTCCTGGAAATTGGTAATATTTAGATCTAGGGGCTCGATTTAATTCTGCCTCAGTTATTATTATACTTTGAGGGGGGACGAGAATACTTCAGAGATGGGGTGGAATACTTCTTCATCTCATCAAGAGGCATATAATGTCTGGCTGTCCCCTTTTAGTGATGTTACAGCTGATCAGCAAATTGTAATCAGAAATGCTGTTTTCGTTCTTAATGCCCCTCTCTAGAATTCTGACCTGAGTCCGTGGGGGCTGGGCTGCTGGACAAATCTAATTTACAGACCAGGCTGCACTCCGAATCACCCTTCCTCTGGGACCAGGGAGGCATTGTTACCAGGCCAGGCTTATGTCTGACCTTTGAGCATGTCCCTTGGGTAGTGGAATTTCCCAGGAAGCTATTCAAGCCCTCAGGCAAATAAGGTTCCCGCTGGTCTGCCCCACCAGTCTGTCAGACACTTCTGAATCTTTGAATGAAGTGAGGAAAGTCCAAAGAGATTTGTCAGGATGTGTGATATTAGATTTCTTTAGCAAGAATGCTTGTCACTTTGCCATTTCCCAATGAAAAATTTCCCACTGATTGTGTTGAAAAATGCAAAATAAAACCAAGAATCAGGCATTTTCACATGAAAATATTAAGGCTGTGGAAAATTATGGAGCAATACAGAAGGTCTTTCTTTTCCTTTATGGTCTTGAATTAATACAACTCGCCCTTTGAACTGGCTAATTCGATTATGTAGTCAGCTTCCTCAGGAAATTTAGGTTTTCCCCTAGATTATTTTTACTCCCTTCCCCTCCATATATGAAGATAATCGTGTTGTCACACTTTTTAGGTTATAGTAGAATTTTGATTACAGTATGTTTTAAAAAGAGGAAAATTGTTTCATGTGGATTGATGAATGTGGCAATTTAGTTTTTAATCCATTTGTCTCAGTTGCTAAAGAAAGTTCAACTTTTGATGAGTCTCTATAGCTTTTTGTCTTTTGTATGATTTTGATCCCTTGCAAAAAAAGGAGTACTAAAAAGCAAGTATATCTGTTCTGCCTTCCCTTTCCCTCTTAATACCTTGCGTTTGGGGATGCTTCATTTCTGGGTCTGCCCTGAGGGCTTGTTCTGTGACAGGTGATGTGCTGGCCTTCTCCTGACCTGATTTCCACATCCAGGAAGGTTTCCTTTTCTCAGAAAACATTTGTTTTGTTCATAGATAGTGTTATAACATTTAGAGAGAGTTAGGAGCTATTCCCCATGTTTTTCTGCATTGTTTTCTAAAGTGGATTTCTCAGTTTTATGCATTTCATGTTAGACCTTCCTTTTCTCTCTCTCTGTCACTCTCTCTCTCTCTTTTCTTTTTCACGGAGCATTGAACTAGATTGAAAGCCCCTTGGGGAATGTTATTACATCATTGTTTCCCCAATTCCACCTGGCCCCTGGCAGGTGTCCAATGAATATTTACTGAATGAGTTAATAAGTGAAAATGAACTTTGGGAATTTACTTCCATCTTTCCAACCACAAATTCCCAAATAGAATATCCCAGTTTCTCCTTTCTTTCTTTTCTTTTTTTTTTTTAATGCAGCTCTGAGTATTGATTACAGTTCACTCCTTTTGTCTAGAGAGATTTCAAGGTATATTTTTCTTATGCAAAATGTTCAACTAAGTTCAAATTGCTAACTCCAGTTTACAGGTAATATTAGAATCAGATTGAAACATATTGGCCAAGGGCAATGGCTACGAAAACATAGAGACTAAAGTCAATGACAATGGCACTGTACTGATTTTCTGTGACAGCTGTAAAACCACTACTGGGTGTCTTAAAATGACAGAAGTTTATTCTCCCCAAGTTCTGCAAACTGAAAGTCCAAAATCAGTATTGATGAGAGACAGCATAAGGAAACGGCAGGGGTGGAGTGGTGGGGGAGCATCTTGATAACAAGGAAGCAGGATTGCAGATGTACAAGTCAACAGCAGATTAACTAACATGCCCTGGCTGCAGGCCTGCTCCAGGTGAGTCATTGCTACCCAATGTAAGTTAGTACCACCCAAATAAGCTAGTACTACCCAGCCCAAGCAGGCAGCTAGCAGAAAAGACATTTTCTTATTAACCCATAACGGCATGTGAAATCCCATTCCCCATCAACCCATAACAACATGGAAGTTCCATTTTTCATTCCCCAGGTATATAGGGCCGACCTCAGCTTATTCCATTTGTAGCTTTATTTCCCACAACGATGTCTCTGTATTTCTCCTAGTAAACTTGTGCTGTCATCAAGCATCTCCTAGAAGTCTTTCTAGATTGACTCCATGCCTTGGGACACATTGGTGCCCTGAGCCCACTTGCAACTAATATCACTGGGGAACAGCCAAAGCCCTGGCAGAGCTTTACTCCCTCAGAGGTTCTAGGGGAGAACCTGTTCCTTTCCTCTCCCAATGAGGAAGAGGTGCGCTTGGCTGCCAGGCTACCTTGCCTGTTGCACCTGAAATGTTTATCAATCATGTTTTGAAAATGGATGCATAGAGAAGAATGTAAAGTCTGAAAACACAGATGTGCCATTAAAATTTGCTTTTTGTAGCAGAAACTGCAGCTCTCTGCTAGCAGTCATCTTTTTTAGTTGGGTACATCCCTCTCCCTGAGGTTTAACAGGGGAGACTGTATTTCCCAAGTGGAGACCATGGTGCCCAGGTGAGACAGAGGTAGAGCTCAGCCTCTTTTCGTAGAAGGTGGGGCTATATGACGGAGTGCTCACTGTGGGTTGTGAATTGAAATGGTATGGGAAACTTCCACATCACTGATAACTGGAGTAAAAAGATCCCAGAAAATGTGAAATTTAATAGTTTGTTAATTAATCTGAAGTTTCAAACCTGGGACCATTCATACAGATTGCTCTGTGTAGCCTACCCGTTGTTACAGTCCCGGTTTGTCTTTTTATAACAAAGGTCGGTTTATCTTTTTATAACAAAGGTCTTTGAGTAGGTAGTTTGATTGGCTCCTTTTTTTACAGAAGTTCTAACAGAGGTTGTGTTCCATTGTCATCCTGTCCTGAATATGACCTGGAAGTCAAGAGAAGCAAGTACAAAGTGATTAAAAATGTTAATGTTACAGAAGCCTTAGGGAGTATTCAGAAAGGCTTCTCTCCAGTAGCTTCTGATAGATGGAGTGAGAGCTGCCTGCTTAATCAAGTCAGTCCACTCTTACACAGTTTCTTCACAGAATTAGACTCCTAGTTCTGTTTAACTTCAACTTGTGAATATTTCTTCTGACCGGGGAGAGGGGTCCCAAGAACAATTCTGCCTACATCACTTTCATTTCTTTAAATTTTTTTTAAAAATTGAAGTAACATTGGTTTATAACATTATACAGGTTTCAGGTGTGCAACATCATATTTCAACATCCATATATACTGTATATGATCCTTACTGAAAGTCTCAACCAGAAGTTTCCATCGATCACCATACAACTGACCCCTTTTATCCAATACCCAAGCCCCATTTCTCTTCCCCTTTGCTAACCACCATTTTGTTTCATAATCTGAAAGTTGGTTTTGTTTATCTTCCACTTTTGAGTGAAGTCATAAGGTATTTGTCTGTCTCTGACTTTTTTCACTTAGCCTGATCCCTCCAGGTTCATTCATGTTGTTGAAAATGATTTTACCTTTTTTTTTTAAATACTGGGATAATATTTCATTGTGTATAGACGCCACATTTTTTCATTCACTCACCTGTCGCCATGCTAATTTCTTAAAGAGAAATTGCTTTCCTTCTGGTTTCTCTCCTTTCCCTTCCTTTGAGAAGGAATGCAGATGTGAGGGTGACCTAGTTTGACCCCCTTACCTTTAGAGATGGTAGGGTGATGTCCCTTCCTGAAGCAGGGCTGCCTGATCCACCCTGCCCCACCCACTTAGCTCTGCAACCCACAGGAGAGGGGAATAAACTATATCATCTGAGTCATCATATTGAGGTCCCTTTAGGGCAGCTTGACTTTTACACATTAACCAATACATAGACAAAATTAGGAAAGGAGCTCATTTCTTGGTTTCAGCTCTTCTTTTAGTCTACTTGGTAAGAATGTGTTGGATAACCAGTAATAATATTGCTTTGCTATATAACTTCTGAAAAAACAGTTCTTCTTCTACATATCCGAAAAGAAAAAAGTTATCTCTAGCTGAGTTTGTATAAGTAGATTTTGTCTCTTTGCATCGGACTTATGCCTGCCTCTAAAGTTTTACTCGGGGTTGCTAGAGTGAACTTTTCATTTGTTAATAAGAATGTATCACCTGCAATGGATCTCTCTTGCTGTTGCCTGTGGGGAAATACTTAATAGCCTTCATAAAAAATACTGAGTTAATGTCTCCTAAGTGTGTTTAAATTCATAAAAATAACCTCTAGGATATTGGCTGAAGTGCAGTGCTCCTAAATTTTGTTGGAAACAAGTCACTTTTTCTTTTATAAAGCAAAAAGATTAAAAAGCTTTTTAATAAAAGCAATTCATTTCAATTACTGACAAATTAAAAATTAGTGGAAAGAAGGAAACAAAAATGTTTCAGAATCCTACTATCCAGTTAGTGACTTGATATGCATCCTTTCATTCCTTTTTCTATATAAATATATATATATATATATATATATATATATACACACACACATATATATAGTTACTAAAATCAGACTATATTATGCACAGTTTTATAACTTCTCCCTTATAAGAAAAATGAAATATTTTGGTAACTATCTCATTACAGATGACTAAGGTGACTACTTTAGTAGATGCAGAAGTCAGACTGGGCTCTTAGAGAGGGAGAGTGGCTATCCTAAAGGGTGAATTTGGATTTAATGTACAACATATTAGTGTTATCTGATGTTAGTGGTGTGACATAGGTGATCTATCTATCATCTCTACAGACTTTGCTTCTTATTTACCTGCATTGGAATTTGTTTAGTCTACTTGATGACTATTCAACTCTGAATTGCATACCGTTTATTTTTTCTCTCTCTTTGTTTATAGCATGAAAGAATTGTTTGCCTGGTTCAAACGAATAAGAACCCAGCAATTTTAAAATGAAGGATAGAATTGAACTTTTAGTGTGAACTTAATGTAGTAGGCAGATGCCGATTCAAAATGAAAACTATATAATGTTATGATTTAAGGTAACACCTGTTAATTAGGCTGGCCATATTCCTTGAGACAAAAATGGGACATTGGGATGGCAAAAATGAGATGGGTTATGTGCTGTTAGCTAAGGGAGGACAGGAGGCGGAGCAGTCAGAGTGGTTGTAGAGCAGCCAGGCCACAAAGAGTAAGCACTATGCGATGCTAATCCATAGTAAGGAGGGGTGGTCCGATGGGACTTCATACAAACAGTCAGTGCAAAGAATTTTGGCACCTTAGGCAAAAATCAAATCTGGCACCTCTATATGCCCCACTCTAAAGATCCTACCTAAAACACTTTGATACTATCCCTGCCAAAAATGTCCAATAAACCCCACAGTGCCAGAGTTAAACCCCATAGCACTTACCTACGGCTTGATAACACTATAGTGTTCTGTTCCCTTTAAAGAGACTGGCAGACTTGGCCGTGGGGCTCCTGTTACTTTGCAGGGGAAGGAACAGCAGTCGTGGCTGAGGAGCAAGGATCATCAAGGGTCATCTTTAACACCCGGCAAAAGGGGCAGCTGCTTTGGAACCCCCTCAACAGACTGGGCTGTGGGCAACTCAACTGCTGCTTTTGCCCCATGGCCCTGGTTTGTTAAAAACAAGACAAAATGGACACTTATATTAAAACGAAAGAATAATCAGGAAATATTAAAAAAAAACAACAACCCACCAAATAGTACTGTCCTATTTGAAACAGTATATATGGTTAGCCTGTACATAATGTTCCTTCAAAAAAATAAAATAAAAACAAAATGCAAAACATTCAAAATAAGAAGAAAATATTGCTTCTATATTTCTGACAGCTTTTCCTTTTGCAGAATGCGGGAGAACTGAAATGTCACTGGTGTCTGCGGGGTTTCCAGATGTTAGGCACTATTTAAGCACATCACACAATTTTGTTTAAGCCTCATAGAGTCCTACGGGGTAGACTTTGTAGCCCCTTAGTCCATTTTTTCACATTAGGATGTGGAAACTCAGAGACACTGAACAACTTTTCCAAGATATTAGAGCTAGTAAGTGTCAGAGCTGAAATTTAAGCCTAACCCGTGACTTGTAAGCCCACCTTTTAATCACTGTTCTTAATGCTTCCTATAGCAAAACCAATTTACTCTTGCATCTTATTCTTCACATACACCAATTCCATCAAATCTATGACAACCCCAGATTGCGAGACACACCATTATTTCATATTCCAATAACAAAATGCTACCGACTATAACTGAAAGATGCATCTCAATTTCTGAGAAGTTATAATGTGACTAGTGGATGAAATATGATAAAATTATAGAGCTACTTTTTAGAGAAATGAGGCTGATGTAACTCCCTTACATGGACAGTGCTGATGGACAGAGTGACTTCTTGGTGGGTCTCAAGCATTCTCAGGGGTGAGCTCTAGCAGACAGGACCATTTATAGTTTTCAACTCAGGTGTTTGGTTAGATTTGTTGCTGCAGTTGGATAAGTCATTATTATTCCTGCCAGTGGTCTGAGAAGCTTGGAAGCACCAAACTGCCTAGAGCTACTTGAAAATAACAATAGCAAAATACAATCGGGGAATAATGGATGAGGTGTGTGCAGCACTCTGTCTCTGATTCTGAGCAGTTCTCTGCAATGATGTCTTGAACAAGTGCACTGGCAATATTTTGTGATTTCTAGGAAATATCAGCCAAAAAAATTATAACTGAAGAAGGAAATGAAATCAGGCCAGCAGAATTATTCCCGGAGTGTAGTGCAAGACTGGAGGAGTACTGAACTTTGAGAAATCCTGCAGAGAGGGATGAGAGAGAAGGAAAAAAGATGTGGGGAGAGGAAGGGAAAAGAGAAGGAGAAGGAAAAAAAATACAAAAGGGTGAAAATCACCAAAACTAAAGAAGGGTAGGGTTTCTTAAAGGAAAAGGTGGTCATTGAGGGGCAAATGAGTTGATGACTTCTTTGTTTTGGTCAAGGAGCTTAGTGGATCTTGGGCCTTTTGGGAGAATTGAAGAAGTTAATTTGAAAGAGAAAATCCCTTTCCATTTTCTATTTTTAAAGGAAAGGTGCAGGCAGCAATGAAGGGGAGTAGGCAGGCAGGCAAGAAGAGAGAGAAAGAAGCTTTTTTATTTATTTTATTAAGTTGTTTGTCTTGATTTTTGCCTCCAAGTCCTGGGTCAAGAGCCTGGATCCTTGGGATGTATGCGAACTGCGCCAGTCAGAGGCAGTGGACTTAACCACTAGGCCACCGGGGCCATACTGTGTGTTTTTTATTTATTTTATTTTATTTTAATTTTATCAGATATGTTTCACAGGTGAGGGTGGGATGATCTTCACACACCTTATTGGACAGATCTGCATACTAGTTTTTGTCTTTCAGGTCTAACATCTATGTTCACTTTCTTTCCCTTCTCAGAGCCTCCCATTAGAGACTCCGTGCATCTCTCTGCATCACCTCCTACCTCTTGGACTAAACTTTCTCAATTGTCTTCACCTGAATTGTTTTCTACTCCCTGACCTTGCAATGTTAATTTGTCCCCTGACTTATCTCTCATCCCCTTAGTCTTATCTCTCATCATCTTATTGGAAAGTCTCATTTATACCCACAACTTCAGTTATCACCTTTTTATTTTTGATGCCTGAAACATACTTCTCCCCCAAAGCCTCTCACTCAAATTTCTGACTTATCTTTCATCCCTCTCTCCTTCCTTTCTTCAATTCAATAAATCTTCAGCCTACCACTGGCAAAGTGTATACATGGCTCAGGAGAATGTACTTTAGGTACTAATGTTGCCTTTGGCGCGATCTTTTTTTTTTTTTTTTTCTGATCTCATTTCCCCTTTAACACTCCAAAATCTCTTCCATAGTTCTCCTGTCTTTCAACTTGGTTCACTTTAGTTCTCACATTGTGAATTCTGTAACAGGCAAGTTGGATCAAACCAGACAAAAACATTCTTTAATGTCTCACCATGGCCTACAGGTGAAAACAGAAATGCTTTTTCCTTGGGACCCAAGTCCCTTTAAGATCTGGCCTCTGCCCACTTACCTGACCTCATCTATACCAGTTCCCTGCTCAATCTTTGACTAGGAGTGCAGATGGCGTGTAGCTGTTGCTGTCATATTTCTTTGCCTTTGCTTGAAATGTCCTCCCTCATTTGATTTTAGGGACAAACTCATTGCTCCTCTTCAGTTCTCCCTGTACCCCCTCTCTAGTTCCCAGATGCTCATCTCAGCCAGACTTATACACTCCTCCCTCAAGGCCATGATTGTATCACAACTGTTTGCTTTCCTATTGCACTTCAGGAGTTTCAAAAGCAGGGACTAGCTTCACATCATCATACCTAGCACTGTGCCTGCTATTAAAGAAAAGATTTTTTGTGACGCTGAGGGTAGTTTTGTACACAGAAAATCCCGTTCAGGGCTTTACTCTGATTTAAAAGCTATTGCCAGCATGTGCTGGTGGCGCAGCGATTAGATCAATAATCTCTGAAGGGTACAGGCCACATACCCTTGGGTTCAAGTCCTGGATCTGGGGCAACAACCAGTGTGAACAACTAAATGTAAAGAAAATAAAATGCTTCTTCCTCCTCTCTCTTCCTGCCTGCACCTTTCCCTTAAAAAAATAAAATAAATAAAAACTATTGTTCATTTAGGTTATCTATCAAAAACTCAAGTTTTTTTCCTTTTTAGCACAATTTTAAAATGTTATTTTATTTATAAGTCTAACAAAACTCGACACTTTAATAAGAGACTTTGATTAATATTTAGTGCCATTTGTAAATCTAATCTTCTGCATATTTCAAACTGCAATTATGACCAATAAGAATGTTAAATTTTTTAAAAGTACTTCAGATGTCTGGCTGTTAAGCTTTCCCACATGTTTAATTCCTAGAACAGAAAACATGTAAGTGTAGCCAATCTTAATACTAAGTACCATTCATAGAAACAAACTTTGTAAAATTTTAATTTAAAATATGAGTGTAAATTAATTCTAAAATTATGTCAAACAGGAATGACATGGTTGACAATTGTGAAACTAAGCATTATGAGAATGGCATTAAAATACAGAATTCTTAATATCGAGATATTAGTAATACAATTCTACAGACTTGTATTTTTTGTTTTAAAGAATACAAACTAATTCTCTCAAACATTTCTATGTTTAATTTTAAACCCTCCCAAGTTTAAATATACTTACTAAGCAGCTGAGACTCTGGCATGCAGATCAGGTAAAGCCCCAAGGACCTGGGTTTGAGACCTGAGGCCAGGGTGAAAAAACAAAATAAATAACTAAATAGATAAAGATGCTTCCTTCCTTCTCGTATATATATATATATATATATATATATATATACATATATACATATATACATATATATACACATATATATAAACATATGCAAATATATACATATCATTATATAAATATACACATATACATGTGTATGCACATACATATGTACATACATACATACATATATCTACCAGAAATAATCATGGTTAGGGAGTGTTTTCCAAGATAATCTGTTTTTGGAAGGAGAATGCCACAGAATCCATATCTACAACATGGTAGGAATACCCTGACCTTAGTCTAGTTGCTCATCAGGATTCCGTAGCTTAGAGAAGGTGGCTATATAAGTCCATATCTTTTAGAGTCAATTAATTGAAAATCTTCTGTATCCTTACAGTGTATATAAGCCCACATCTTTTGACTGGATTTTGCATGCCAAACTTTTCCCCTAGTTCTAAAGATCTTTGAACTTGACAAAATTCTAAGATATCCCCCTGCCCCACCCCATAAAGTTCCGTCCTGAAAAAGTCACAACTCCGAAGCCAATCTACCATTACCTGCAGCACAGTAAAGGCACAATACATGTTGGTTCAATTAACATAATGGCTGAGTATGCAAACGGATACCAGATAACACAGAAGAATTTGCATAACGACTGCTTAATTTCTCTTTCCCTAGCATGGTTAAAAGCATAGATTTTGCAAGTAGACAGTCTCAGGCAGTTCCAGAGTCTGTGTGACATAGGTTGAATTGTTAAACCCCTATGAGCTTTAGTTTCTCATTTATAAAATGGATTAACCACATCCTCCTAGGTTGCTGAAAATTAAATTGTATATTTAAATACATATATATATATATGTCTGTTATGAATGGAATTGTGTACCCTCCAAATACATCTGTTGAAGCTTTAACCTCCAGCGCTGCACTTCAGAATGTGACTGTATTTGGAGATAGTCCTTTGAAAGGTCCCTACATTAAAATGATTAGGAAGGGACCTAATCCAATCTGACAGGTGTCTTCAGAAGAAGAGGAGATTAGGATACAGAAAGAGAGAGAGACACACACACACACACACACACACACATACACATGCATGCGCACACCAGGGGCATGTTTGCAGAGAGAGGCAGACATGAAGAGGCAACCAGGGGGTAACCACACTGCACACTGAGACACTGGGAAGAGGCCTCAGAGGAGCGGAGTCTGCTGGCACCTGGATCTTGGATTTCTAGCCTTGAGAGATTCTGTTGTTTAAGTCTATGGCATTTATTTATTTATTTATTCATTCATTCATTCATTTAAGAGAGTAAGGAAGGGAGAGGATGAAGAAGCATTTTTTAAGGAAGGAAGAAAGAAAGGAAGAGGAGGTACTTCTATTCATTCATTCATTCATTCATTCATTCATTTATGGTGTTTCATCCTTCCAGCCCCAGGCTATGAACGCAGATCCTTGGACTTCACATGGTTTATACCCCAGTTGCCAGCTTAGCGCCCGCTACCAGGGCACATTCAAGTCGGTGGTATTTCATTGCAACAGTCCTAGTAGACTAAGCGTGTGTGTGTGTGTGTGTGTGTGTGTGTGTGTGTGTGTGTTGCTTGAGACAGCACCTAGCTCAACAAATGATAGTCATTATCACTATTATTCAAAATTTCCAATGAAGCTGAAAACAATTATCCCTCAAGTGAGTTACGTACAAACTGGTCATTATTTACCGGGCTTGGTGCAAGCTGGAGGAATCCCCTTGCTCTGCTTCTGCCTGTGAGCTTTTCCTGCTCTTCAGGCAGGTATCTTGGCTGATCCCCTGGAATCTGGCCTGGACTTCCCCAGGTGCCCTCGTCATCAACCTACAGAACCATCTCCCTCACCGGACTGGGCCGTGTTCATCTGTGTGACACACCGGTGAGGTGTGTTAGGGAATTCAGTTCAGTATCTGTGAAGTAAGTTCACAGAAGGTTTCGGTGTTGAGTATTTATTCATCTAGTTAACAACTGCAAGGGTAACATTACGGGTTTGGGAGGCACATTGCAGCCTGGTCTCTGACCTTTTCTCCACCGTTGTCTCTGGAACCTCCCAGTGCTGCCCTGAGCTCCGGGATTTCTGAGCTTCTCCTGAGGGTAACAGGCTGCCTGTTTAAATCTCAGAGTACAGGTGACAGAGGCCTGGTCACATTTGTACCATTCCAGCTTCATTGTAAATTGCACCTATCTCTTCTCATTATAAGGTTTCTGAAATATTCCAGCAATTAACTAAAAAGGACTGGCTCAAGGATCACCTCTTCCCTATGCTATCATTTCTGTTTATGACAGGGGTGGCACAAATTCTGGGGCCAAGAAAGAGTTTATCTGTCATTATACATTTTATTCCTGTGTGTGCAATGTAGCAGGATGCTGACACCGTGTTCTTCTTGAAGGTCATCTTCAACCTTATATGTGACCTAAAATTTTCTTCTAACTAAGCAACAACAGCACAGCTTTTGAGGGGAGATCTTATTTGCTTTTAGCAACAGCAAGCTGTGACCCATTGGAGCACAGAAATAACTGAGATGCCTTTTGTTTCTTTGGCAACTGTTTTATCACTCTAGGCTTATTTGATGAGAAAGTAGTGGAGAAAAAAATGATAATGATGATCACGCCACTGTGTAGGTATTTTTACAAAGCAATCATATTTGAAAGTAATTATAGAATACATTAGAAGAATATAAAAGATAAATATAAAGAAAACGAAAGAATAAAACTACTGTAAGAAAATGTAAATTATCATAATTACCTTAAGAGGAAAATCTATAGTGTAATTACACAAGTCATTATCACAGTGTTTTCATAAATTTAAAATTGTTTTATGTATGTTACCATTGGAAATAGTTGATTCTAATAAATGAACTGTAATCCTTTCCTATAGTTCTCTCTCTGACATTTTATTGTACTAGTTTACTGTTATTTTGCTTCCCAAATATACAAAGAATTAACTACTATCCTACGGTAGAAGAAAAACAAAGGTTTATCAAATGTAAGCACTGCCTATTAATGTCAATTATTTCAATATTAATAAGTTATCAATAAATGTATATTATAACAGATTATAAAACAGATGTAGGATAACATTAAAAACATTACACATTAGTTGACTAATAGTAATTTTCATCACATAAAGTAAAAAGAATCGAGTCTTTTTAAAGAGGAAGGAAAGGAGAGGAGAAAGAAGCATTTTGAAGGAAGAAAAAGGAGAAGGAAGCAATTTTGTTTGTGTCTTCATTTTGGTTTTTCACTCCTCAAACCACCCCCCCTTACCACCCCCCGGCCCCATCGCCCCCACTTGCCATCATGAACCCAGGTCTCTGGGTTTTGCATGGTCCATGCCCCAGCTGTTGGCTTAGCACCTGAACCAAGGCACACCTTAATCAATCTTATGTTTTAATTACAATTTGGAATGAACATTAGTCTGACCTGACAATAAACTGGGTGCTTTGTTTTGGGGAAAAAAAAAAACCCCGAAACAAAAAAGGAGTCAGTCAAGTATTACCCATAAGGCATCCACGGGTGAAGAAAAAAAGTGACAGAGACTTCCAGGTCTCACCAAACTTCTCCCGTTCTTCCTCAGAATTCTTGGTTGCATTTCCTGACTCTTCTCCTAATTTTGCAGCAAAGTGTGCCAAGTGACACTGCTCTCGTCAATGGGAGGTGCAGAAATGGCAGGGCAGCTGATTCCCTTGCTTAACAGGACGCCTCTGGCCCTGCACTCACTCTCCCCATTTCTTGCTGTCTGAATTGACCACCTGGGGCAACTCTGGAAGCCAGGAGTTGATGAGCTGCCATTGATCTTCCTGGGATGGGCGCAAATCCCAAACTGGACTGTTCTATGAGCAAGACACAGACAGTCAGCCACATGCTGAGTTCCTTCTTTTATTTTATTTGCTGCCTCTCAGCCTCTTTCTCTGTACAATTCCTTCTAGCTCCTGGCAGGCGGTTGGAACCTCCTCCTCAGTTTTTCCTCTGGGTTTTTTTTTTTTTTTTTTTTTAATTTCTTTAAAATAAAGGCAGGAATAAACGGAGGCAGGCAGCAGGTAGGAAGAGAGAAAAGGAGGAAGCATTTCATTTATTTAGTTGTTCCCTGGATCATTGACCATGAAGTCAGGTCCTTGGGACGTATGTGGATAGGTACAAAGTTAATACCTGAGGCACCCAGGTGCGTCTTCTCTAGCTCTTGGTATGTTTCCATCCGATCTCACCTCTTTGTTATCTTGCTCTTTAAATCTATCCTTGACTTGGCAGAGGAGTGAACTCACTGAAATGTTAATCTGATGTGGTCACTTCCACACTAAGAACCATGGTTTACTCAGGCAGCAGGCACACAACATGCTCTGTGCCCTGTGCCCTCCCCTATAGCCAGGCCGACATTGCTCTGCAGAAGCTTTTCTAGGTTAAAAAAAAAAAACGTTTTAAAGAAATGTCCTGGCGGACCATTATATTCCAAAAATTCAAGACATTTTCTGAAAGAACAACCATAAAATTGTTACATTGAACAAAATGAGTAAGAATTCCTTAATATTGTCTAGCAGTCAGTTTATGTCCAGATTTTCCTGATTATCCAGTATTTTTGTTTTTTTAAAGGAAAAGTACAGGCAGACATGAAGGCAAGTAGGTAGGCCAGTAGGCAGGAAGAAGCATTTTATTTTTATTTTTATTTATTTGTTCACATTGGTTGTTTCCCCTCTGGACCCAGAACTTGAACCCAGGGATATGTGACCTGAATTCCTTTGGAGGAAATTGACCTAGTAGCTATTCTGCTAGGGTGCACCAAGTATTTTTGAAGTTTTTTTTTCTTTTTTTTTTAATTAGTATCCAAACAAAGTCCCCACATTTTATTTGATTTTTATATCTATTAGAAGTATTTTTTCTATATCAGTGCTCATTTCCCATTCTAATTTTCACTGACTTATTGATAAAATCCAGTCATTGGTTCGATCTAATGAATGCACTCTAAATTTGTTGAGTTTCTTTATTGTAGTGTCATTTAACTTATTTGTCTGTTAGATCTTTTAACAGATTTTAGTTCAGCCTAAAGAACAGGCTGTGAATTCTGGTTAACTGAATGTATTACTTTGGACAAGTAATTTATGTTCTCTATATGTTAATTTTCACCCCTGCTCCACCCTCATGCATACCTTCATTTTTCTATCTGAAAACTAGAGATGATAATAATTTATTCTATTTTTAGGGTGCCACAAGGCTGAAAGCTCAGGATTCTAGGAGGCAAATATCAAGGTTCTTAGGAAGAGAACACTATACAAGAATGGTTGCAATTTTTCTTAGTCTGGAAAGAATACAGTGAATTTAGAAGTACAAAAGCTTTTTGATAGATGGGAGAAGGCAGAAATTCATTGGATATAGAGATCGATGTGGTTCTTTTCCTCTCTGCATATATATCAGGGTATCTAGACCTAAATGGCAAAGAAGGACACAAAAAAGCAATACGACTCAATTAGAGATGTCACATTACGTTAAGCTTATTCTGTGCATGGTCTTCATTACTACTTCAATAACTGTTTGTATCAGGTAGGAACCTAACTGTTTCTTTACTCTGGTGGTGTGATAATACAAAATAGGGTGAAAAGAACATTCTTCATGTGGAAAACTACATTGCACAGGGCAATATGACATCTGACTATATGATAAGTGACCTCTCTGTATGCATCGACAAACTTGGAAATCTGAAGTCACTGATGGCCTTTCAATCTGTCATCCTCCTTGCCACACACCTGCCTATCACACTACCCAGGATTCTTGAGCATGGTCCAACTCTTGGTCCTCTCAGGTCTTTGCTGTCTTACCTGGACGCTCTTAGTTATAGAAAGATTAATTGCCATGTACTCGATGGGGATTTGACACCATCACCAAATGTTAAAGCTCAGGGTAGTCTTCTAAGTTGGACACACTAAAAATCATTTCACTATTTAGAGCAGGAAGAAATGTCTGGTTTGGAGTCTGTCCTGTGCTTTGGCAGGACAGCTTGCAAACCTTAGTACCCCTCGTAGCGACAGCATGAAATTAGTATGAAGGGATATGGGGAGTCCAGAATGTTCCATCCAGGTGGTGGGAAATATGGTGAACTCCTTCCCCACAGGGGAGTGCAGCTCTTTAGTAACTAGTATGTTTATATTCGCAAAGCTAGTGCTTCTCTCCCCAGATAGTGCTGGGTAATTCCTGCTCTCTGGGCCTCCTCTGATCTCCATGCTGAATATCCATATAAGAAGACACCCGCAGCACAGGGGTAGAAACTGCAGTCTTCTTGTTTTGACCCTATCTGGCCACACTGCCTGTGCCCTGGTCAGTTGGATAGAATTTGAAGGTCCTCAATTTCCCTCTTTTGAGCAATATTTTCAGTTGAGTGATCTTAACATTTATATATTGTCATGCATATAATCGTTTTCTTTTTAATTAGGAAACGAATAAATGAAAGATAAAAATAAAAGATAAAACAGAAAAAGATCAAAGTCTCCTTTCTCCCCTTTCTACCCATTCCTGGAGGGAAATACTTTTATTAATCTCTATTTTCCTTCCAAAAATTTTGAATGCTGTTGTGCCCTGGTGGGTCATCTGTTTGGTCCACTGCCTTCCCTCCACATGGTTCACATACATACCAGGGGTTTAGGCTCATGTCCTGGGACCAGAAGGGGCAACCAGAATGAACATCTAAATAAAATAAAGTGCTTCTTCCGCCTCTCTCTTCCTGCCTGCCTGCCTGCTCACTTTCATTCTTGCCTCTGTCATTTCTGTCTCTGGGAGTGTGGCAGAGGGCAGATAAATTGGAACTATAAATGATCTAAAAACTAGAGAATATAATTAGTACCATTTGAGAGAGAGGCACACTGTGCTATGCTGTTTAAAAAGGCAAATCTTATCATTGTAGCCACATTTTACCATTAGGAATATAAATGCTACATAACTTGTCCATATTCAAATAGCTAGCAAGTGGCTTCACAGCCATTTCAACCTCAAAAGCCATGAATACTTTTCAATTTACCTACCTCCCAATAAAAATTCAAAAGAGCTTATGCAAGTGGGGACCAAGATGACAACTATTGCAAGGTACCAGGCAGCTTTTCTTCTAGGATCAATTCTTGCTTCCTGTTTGAATGAGGAAGCTCTTCTGTTGTCTAGTTGAGAACAGGTAGCTGTGTGGTCTCAGGAGAGAAGCTTAACACATCTGTACTTATCTCAGCTTTAATATGGAAAAAATGATAGTGATTGTCCTCAAAGGATTCAATGACTACAAAGCAAAGCACTTCAAAGAATGCTAGATATGTGGTAAGTGCTCAATATTGTTGGCTTTTATGACTATTATCAAAGGTATGTGTAGATTTGACAACAGGAAGGAAAGTAGCAGTAGGGACTGGAGGGGGAAACAAAAGCGAGGCCTGAAGGGAAGGTCAAACTCCGAGAGGGTCGGTAAGTCAACATGGAGATAGAAGACAGAAGTGATCAGCAGATGGCAGGAAAGTAGACAGAAATAAGGGCAATCCCCACCCCAAACCTGCATCTCGCACCTTCTTTCCCCACCTTCTTCGGTTCGGAGGTAATGAGAAAGCATAAAGGGAGCAAATCTGACAGGAGGCCCCTCCCAGTCTCTTGCTGGAGTCAAAGGAGAAAGGCATGCAAGTGCTGCTGTGAGTCACCCCAAGACACCTGGTTGGAATGAGGAGTGTTACATGGGACAGAAAGGCGCCAGTACTTGCTCCAAGTCGTCAGTGCTTTCGGTACGTGATAATGAGCTTTACTCTCTCCAAAGGCGTTTATACTTTTCATCTACGTCACACTATTGCACTTAGGATTGGTGGATGGAAGGCATATAATGAATGAATGGTCTTACACAGAACGTGTCATGGTCCTATGAAGAAAGGAGGTAATGTTTTACTAGTACAGGAGTTGCTGATCTCAGAGGGCAAATATAGGCACTAGGAAGAGGGCAGCTGAAAGGAAGCATTATGCTTCTGTATACACAGTGAACAGCAGAGAGCAAGATGCCTGAGTCAAATGGAGGGCATGGAGGCTCTAACCAGCCCTGAGGGCGCAAGTGTTGGTGGACATGTGAAACAGACAATGGTGACTGGTGCAAGGGCCCTTTTCTCTTGGCCACACTGACCATGCATTCCCGAGCTGATGTGAGAACTCAATATCCATATCTTTCTCACTTGCTTGCCCGTTTGGCCTTTAATCTGGCTCTGGTAAGAGGCAATGGGAGACAAATATCAGCACCTACTCTGGCCCTTGATTATGATTTACTACAAATGGCACAATGCTCTTTCTACCAAAGTGGATTCGATCACTCTCAACAGTTTCTTGGAGAGAAAGTTTTGACAGGAATGGAATGGTCATCAGTGAGGTTAGATGTTTTTTGCCCTGTTCCCAGGAGATGAGATAAATTTCCATTTCATTGCAAAAGAAATTTTTAAGAAGTGCAGAAACATAATTTATCAAGCCATGAATTGTGAAGCATGGACTGTTTCTTGGGGTGGAGTAATAGGAACAAAACTCAGAGAATGATGGAGAAACCAAGGTGACTGCCAACTCATTACTAAAGTACCAGCAGTTACTGAATATTGGCAACACTGGCCAATTGCAAAGATAGGCTGTAGGTGAAGTCAAATTATATAAGAGTAAGATGTTAGTGACCACAGAAATTGGAAAAGTTTCCTAATTTAAATGATCGTGATGCCAGGTGAAGATAATCTCATATGTCCTTTTCCACAATGGGAGATACTGCCATCCTGCCCAGACTGGAGTGTTGTTATGTTAAGTCACGGCTCTCTCTCCCTTGGCTCAGGAATAAGGCACTACCAATATTTGCCTCCGATATTCTATTTTCTTTTTTTAAAATTATGTCTCACCATAGTGTTACAAATACAGATGATCAGGTTACAAGTTTGTGGGTCTGGGAATCCCTCCATTTTTACATTTTATTAGAATTAGTTAAGAAACTAAGTCCAAGGCTCTTAAATAATATGTGTATGTTGTGGGTGGGGGGTGGTGCTGGTTGAAATGCAGATTCCCAGATCGCTGGGAATCTGTATTTTAACCAATACACTATTTGGGTCTAATGCACAAAAAGTATGAGAATTCTTGGGGGTGACTTTACCTGTCTCTTACCTATTGATGTTAGGGTGGGTCATCTTACATCCAGGTACTTATAAAAAACCTTGACACTTTTGTTATTTTCATTATGGCTTAAGTTGAAAGCCTTGCTGTGTACTGTTTATTTTATTTTGTTTTGCTACCCCTGGCTCTGGGCCTCAGACTGGGTCGACAGCTTTCATAGCTTGCACTTTAGCAACCTGACTCACAGAGAGACCCTCTAAGAATAATGCTTGAAAAAAAAGAATCTTAAAGGGATTACCCCTTTATATTACATAGGATTTAATTACATTACATAGGAATGAACACAGTTCTGACACAGAAAAGGCAAAATCAGGTGTATAGCCTCCTCTTGAATTGTCTTAATGAGATACTTTTTGTCTAGTACCCACCCCCTCCCCAGTCAATATAGTTTATTGGCTAATTTGAATAAAAATCTAGACTCGAACAAATGATTAGCATTTCAAGTAGTACTACACGCAGACCTTATTTGTTTTCCTGTTGCTCAGTATTAGTGATCACTGAGGCACGCACAAGTGGAGAGTTGTCCAGGGAACTCTGACAGAACTAGTCATCAGCGATAGGAAGGTTACCCAACAGAGATCATGGTTATAGAAAGAGGGAATATACAGCAGGAGCTGAGCTCAGAAAATATTATGCTGGTTTTCATGAAGGTAAATGAATTCTGATGCTTGCAAAGAAAGAAAAGATGATATTTTCCCCTTCTGTATGACTATTCTTGGTTCTTCCTGACTCTTTACATTTACTCAGCCCTTCACACTGACCACAGGGAGGGTCCTCGCCTCCCATTAGTCTTCTCTGCATAACTATACACCCGGCCAGGCACTCCAGGTGTTACACTTATTTCAGTGACACAGACAACCACTTCAGCTGCAGCCCATGAGGAACTGCAGCCAGATTGATCACACACCCCAGCAGACAGCCTTTCTGAACAGGAGAACTTGGAATAAATACCAGATTGAAACCAAGTTGCATCGCTAATGATGATTTGTATGGAATTTTTGCCAGTTATTTGCAAGGAAATGCAAACCATGAAACAGATTTAAGGATTTTTTTTTTCTTTAAGGTCTTGAAACAATAGCATGATTTGAGAAGTGAGGGATAGGCATTAAATTTCTGGCCAAGTTTGTGGAATATAGAACGCCAACTACATTTAGATATCAAAGAAATAACCAAAATAATGCTGATTTTGTGGACGTCACAGTTAACAAGGTACTGTTTTTTATAGTGTGTTTTGTATAGGATTTGCAAAATCGATTCTCTTTAGAATGAGTTTTCAAATGCCAGTTGTAAGTGTGTTTACCTATCTATTAGGTTAAATTAGTCCATATTCTTGGCCCTGTTTTGGATGTACACTCCTTATGTGTATGCAGGGGAAGACGTCAGAGACTGTTGTTTTTCCAGAAAATTTCTTCGCCTGATGCCAAATTTCCTATTGCTAATTCCTTATCCTGATCCCTCTCTTAGGGAATGTTGCCTAACCCCAAGCCTGTAGCTCTTCTGGGCAAAGAATATTAGCTGACAAAACATGAGATTTAGATATTTTTAAATGACACACAGAATTTTTGTTTCTTTGTTCTAACAAGCTGTAAGAAAATTTTTATCAATTTGATTCATCACTGTGAAAGTGGTGTCATGGTAGATTAAATTTCCTCTGAAATTTTTAAGTGGTAAAAGGACAAATGGATCCTTTTTTTTATATTGGAGAAATGTTGCCATAGTTATTCTTGATTTTCTGAAATAGCTTCTGTATGTTGCAAGCTTCTATACCTTGGGGGCAGTGATGCCTTCCTGATTTTGTGTTGCTTAAGCTACATTACATTTATATTTAAAGAATGTTTTGGAGATTAACACTTGTAGACTGCAGTCCTACATCTTTTTCTTCTGTTGTGGTTCCATATACTTGCCTCCGTTTCTTAGGACCATCTCAATCTAAATCTTTGGAGTTACATTTTTCTTTTTCTTGTTTCCTAAAAGAAAACCTCTTCACTAATAAGTAGGGAAATGCAAATCAAAACCACAATAAGAAACCACTTCACACTCATCAGGATGTCTATTATATAAAAAACAAACAGCAGAAAACAGCACATGTTGACTACACAAAAGTGGAGAATTGAATCCTTGTGTATTGCTGGAGGGAATGCAAAATAATATAGTAGTTGTGGAAAAGAGTATGGCTGTTCCTCCAAAAATGAAATGTACACTTACCATATGGTCCTACAATTCCACTTCTGAGTCTATACCCAAAAGCAAAGCAGGGACCTGAACAGATATTTGCACACCCATGTTCATAACGTAATTCACAATAGTCAAAAGGTGCAAGCAACCCAGATGTCCCTCAGTGAATGAGTGAATGGATGAACAACATGTGGTACATGCATACATGAACTATTATTTGGCCTTAAAGAGGAAAGAAATGACAACACATGTTATAACACAGATGAATGTTAAAGACATGACAAATGAAATCTGCCAATCACCAAAGGTCAAATACTGTTTGAGTCCATTTTGTGAGATACCCAGAGTAGTCAAATACATAGGCAGAGAATGAATTTGATGAATTTGGTGGTTGCCAGGGACTGAGGAGGGGAAAATGGCGAGCTAGTGTTTAATGGCTATAGCAGTTCATTGGGGAAGATGAAAAAGTTCTGGAAATGGATGGTGGTGATTGTTGCACAACAATGGGAATATACTTAATGAATGCTTAAAAATGGTCACAGTGTTAATTTTTATCTTAGGTTTATTTTTACCACAATATAAAAAGGCAAAGAAAGAGAAAGAAAGAAAACAAGCAAAATGGCTCTTATGTGGTGATTTTACAAAATACAACCTTTCCAGTAAATATTCTATACTGATGGGTTGGGGACTGGACTGAGGTCACTCAGTAACATAAAAGAGGGATCTGTTACCTCTTCCATACAGTCTGCTTTAGCCTGTCACCTCCTCTGCCCATCCAGAAAGCTTAAAGTTAAGGTGATGACTAAAGACTTCTGAACTCTTTGCAGGGATGATCAGCCCTCATATATGATATAGTACTAGGCTCTAAATTATTTTAGAGTCTAGGTATAATGGTATTCAATTGGTCTAACCTGCCTGTTTGCAAAAGCAGGCCATTGAAAAGAGTTTGGGTGGAGACAAAATCAGTTCACATATTAGACATCGTAGGTCATGTCAGTGATTCCTGAATTTTTCTAACCATGAGAAGTACCCTGGATAATTCCAGGATTCTACTTCAAACTTCTGAAATCAGAGCATCCATGGGCAACTACTGGGAATCTGGTTTAGTTAAAATTTGTTTTAAGGATTCATAATCAGGGAATTTGTGTCGTGAATTATATGTGTGTATCTCCTCCAAATTCATATGAAGAACTAACCCCCAATGAGATGGTATTTGAAGATGGAGTATTGGATGACTAGGGTTAGAGGAGATCATGAGGGAGGTTCCCTAATCCAATAAGAGTAGTGTCCTTAGAAGAAGAGACAGATACATCCTGGGATAAGTCCAACCCAGTAACACAGAACTTCCCCTATTAAACATAAATGTTTTCCAGAGGAAAGATTTCTATCAGAAAGGGGAAATAACAAGAAATATTTTGGAGTCTTCTGAGTCTCACTAACTACAAAAGTTCTGGGAGGTTGTTGAGAATTAGCCTTCCGTACATCCAGGCATACACAGACACAGCCACCTTGGGGAAGGAGCTGAAACAAAGACAAAGTAAGAAATCCAAAATTAAAACTTCATCAATCATTGTTCAGCTAACTTTTTACGTACATTACTTATTATTAAACTAATTGGAACAATAGTGACTTTCCAGCCTGATTTGCAAAATGCGCCACCAGTTAGAACTTGAAGAACTTCTAACTCTAATTTATATAGCCAAACAGAACAAGAAGCGAGTCCACCTTCCATTGTGGACACATACCAAATCTCCAATAGATAACTTGGAGTACAACTCAAGGCCTTCTTAAGTTTGTGTCTTCAGGGCTGCAATCTAATAAAACCCCAACTAAACACTTATATTTTGTCAGGAGGAGGAGGAGAGATAGATACCAGAGAGCTCATTCTTTCTCTTTCAGTGTACTCACATAGATGAAAGGCCATGTTTGGAAACAGCAGCCATATGTAAGCCAGGAAGGGAGACCTCACCAGGAACTGAAGCAGCCAGCACCTTCATCTTGGAATTCCAATCTCCAGAACTATGAGAAAATAAATGTCTGTGTTTAAGCTACCTGCTCTCTGGTATTTTATTATGACAATTGGAGCTAAGATATTTAGAAAATGGTGGCGAGTAGTGAGATCACAGGCTTGATTATCTTATTAAAGGAATAAAACCCCAGAAAGCTCGAGATGTGTTCTTCTCAAAATGTGGTTTCTGTTGCCACTGCCCAGAGTTCCTGTTGGAAAGTGGTAGTCAGGATGAGTGTCCCAAACTTGGAGCACTCCAAGAGACAAAACTCCATGTGAAGGCAGGGGCTGGTAACAGACTGGAGGGGGCCCTTACTTACTGAAGGGACGGGGTTTCTTTCCAAGCTGTGTGCTTGTGATGACTTCTGGAAGATGGCTCTTTGGAGAGTCTGTTTATATTAAGGGTTTCCCCTGTTTCACAAGCACTAAGGCACATCAGTTCATTGAAGCAATGCTTTTAGTGATGCCCGTAATAGAGAAAGTTTGTGCTATGTTTTGGGAAGTCCAGAGATAAAAATCGCTAGAAATTTAAAAACATCAATTCTCATCTCCATTTTAAACTTGTAGAATTAAAATGTCTTATATTGTATTATAGCTATAGGATATATTTTATAGTTATTAAAGTAATGATGCAGAAACTGCAAATTCCTAAAGTTTCAGGAACTGGCATTGCTTTTGTTTCTGGAAACTTTGAGAATGAACAAAAATTAAGCTTTTATTTTTCCATTTCAGCTAATTCTCAGACTTCTAACATTTTTCCAAATAAAGTTTTCTGGATTTTCTTATATTCAGATTTTACTGGTCCTGTTTCATCAGGATATTTGAGTTGATACTGGTTCTATTTTTCAGACTGATTTTTTTCTTATTTCTCAATCTTAATAAATTGTTATTTTGAGTCAAAGATTGTTTTCCATTAGAGATTTGGGTAAGTCATTCAGGCTATACCAAATTTGCCTTTGGAAATCTTCCTATTCAAAGTTTATTTTATTTTTCATTTTCTATGTATACTTCCTTTATTAAAACACATTTTTTTTGAAATGATCAGGTAAATAAATGAATAGTTGTTAGAATTAAAAAAAAATTGCTTCCGGAGATGTTTGTAACTAGGGAGGTCAGATTTGTACCTGACTGTGCACTTAGAAAAGGATACTTTTTAAAAAAATGATGAAATCCTGCCATTTGCAACATGAATAAATCTAGATGGAATTTGCTTAGTGAAATAAGCTAGGAAGCAGACAGACATCATATGATTTCACTCACGTGTGTTATACAGAGAAACAAGCAAGCAAATGATCTAAATCCAGCAAAAATAGATCCTTAATCTATAAAATCAAATTAGTGGTTGCAAGGGGAGCATGGAGAGGGGGACAGACCAGTTGGGTAGAGGGGCTCAATTGTATTGTGAAGGAAGAACTGAACTGTTGGTGAGAAACTTAATATATACAGATATCAATTTTCAGTGATGCATACCTCGAACCTATTTAATATTATGATGCAGTGTTCCTTCAATAAAATTAATCTATAAAAATAAAAAGGATAGTAAAACATTTTTCTTATCTCAAAAGGCAGTAATTTATGTTCTTCAAAAAGATTAAAAAAAAAAGGAATCTCATTGTATAGTCGTTGAACAGGAGGGTTCTTTTTATAGACTGATACAGATTAAAAACTACATATGGGGGCATACCCCTGTGGCTTGGGAGGCTAAGGTGTAAGCCATGTAAAACCTGAGGACCCAGGTTTGAGACCTGCCTCCAGTGGAAGAAAATAAATGAAACAAGCAAAAAAAAAAAAGTGTGTGTGTGTGTGTGTGTGTGTGCGTGCGTGCGTGTGTGTGTGTTGTGTTTAGAGGGATCTTTTTGGACAAATGAGTGAAATTTCATAATTTACATTTTTATGTTGAATTTACAGAGTTTCTTACCACTGCATTATTAAGTGAATAATTAAGAGTAATTATGTCTAATATTGTCTATTTCATTACCAGTGTTTGCTGATGTCACTACATCAGTTCTCTAAGATTGTGTGCCATGACTGACTTGGTACCACTGAAGCAGCCACTACATAGACACTCAAGAAATTCTTTCGAACTGGGGAAGATGTGCCTTCCAAAATGTGCCTTCTATCACTTGTCTAGATGTGTTGTTAGTCTTGCTTTACTTATTTATTTTTTTGAAGGAAAGGTGCAGGCAGGAATGAAGATGAGCAGAGGCAGGAGAGCAGGGAGGAGAAGAAGTAGCAGTGGTTTATTTTATTTAGTTGTTCCCCCTGGCCCTGGGATGGGACAGGAATTCTTGGTAGTATGTGGATTGTATCAGGCAAAGGTGGCTGATCAAAACTTTACTCCGCCCATGTGTGCTTAATCTTGTTTTCATAATAAATTCCTGTTGGTTTGAGTGAGGCTGGGTGATGGTGTAGTGTTCATGCTGCCTGTTTTCATAAAGAGTATTTTTGGCTGATTATTTTCCAGTAGCTAGTCTTTATTCCACATATGGATGGGCTGTGGTTCCAGTGCTATCATTCCATATGCCTACTGCTGAAGCCAATGATTAAATAATACCCTAACATTTACTTAACATTAACTGGGACAGATCACTAGTGAAATGCTACCCATGAATTTGTATTCTTCAAATAAATTATAAAACTATAGAAAATATAAAATTTTTGGCTTATCTGGAAAATGCAAAATAATATCTTTGTTACTTTTCAGTTCTTTATCACAGGACTCTTTTCTGTGATTGGTAATTGGGAATGGGTTGGGAGAGTGTGGGCTCTAGGATCTTTTGGCTTTTGCCTCAAAAGGATGTGGGTAGGAGCCCCTGTTTTATAGCAAGACTTCCAGAAATTGAGCATTTGAATATACATGTATCATGAATGATTTTCCTATAATCAGCGAATCTCCTGGGAAGTATGTTTCAAATACTGATACAGAGCCCAACTTCAGACCACTTGAACGAAAATATCTTGAAGGTGGAGGCCAGGCATTGTGCTTATGAAAAGCAGTCCAGGTAATTAAGAGGCAGAATGAAGGTTGAGAAGTCCTATAAATGAACATTCTCTAACTCTTTAGGTCTATAAAAAAAAAAACAGCAACTGGCATTATTCTCAAGGAATGGATACTGTAGAGGTGAAAATATTAAAAGAGTGTTTTTAAAAAAGGGGGCATTGTTTTAGGAGAAATCATTGATTAAGAGGACAATTAATTGCAAGGCAGTAATAGTAAATAAAGAAAATACAGTCTTCTAAATGTGTCATTTAAGTTTATGATTTGTATTATCAGATGATCCCATTATGCTAGAATAAAGGGAGGAGGGGCTGGGGAGGAGAGAAGGGCAGATGAAGGGAACAGTAAGAAATAAGGTAAGTACCGTGTGCTATCAAGAAATGGGATGACAGGGAGTGTGACATTTCTCAGGGCAGGTGGCCAGGGTCATGAAGAGTCAGCAAGAAGTAACAGGTGGGGTTGTGACACACAGAGACAATAGCGACAGAGGGAATCGGTGGCAGGCCTTAGATGAAGTGTAGCAGTGGTTTTGTGGAGGTACAGGAGTTAGGATTCAGGGACAGAAGAGGAAGCCAGAGAAGTCAAGAGAGGAATGGAATCACAGGTAGGTGTCAAGTAAGGCTTTGGCCGTGAAAGAGATGGTGCCTCAGACCCTGAAACAGGCATGAGCACACGGGCTCCACCCCACGGTATCTACGGATCAAGAGCCCACCTCTGGTGAGCAGGTACTGGAGCAGGGAACCCCAGGATCCTTAAAGAGCCACCTGCCAGGAACATGCTTGGGATTAGAGCTACAGTATAAGGGGCCTTGCTTTTCAGGGTCTGATTGAGCATCCTCCTCCAAGAGCACAGTCCCACCAAGATGCTTCCACCTCTAACTGCTGCTTCCACCACATTGTCTTCCTGCTCCCCAATGTGCACCTTCCCACCACAATGCCCAGCTCCTGAATTAGTCACTTTTGCTGCCCTTCTCCAAGACAGAGAGGGTGCTAGGATTTCTTGAATTTAATACATACATTTTCCCACTTGCCTTTTATCTCCTAATCCACAACAGAGGAAAAGACCAGATTCATGCTGGTGACTCAGCCAGGATTCTACTTCACAGGTGACCCAGGGGAGCAGACTTCGACTCATTCTGGCTTAGCGATGCTGACAGTCAACTGGTATAAATTGATGAGACGAATTTCCTCCCATGGGGGAAAAAGAGTTGTAGGAAAAGGGAGGAATATTGTAGGTAGAGCAAAGCTGTAACCTTGGACTGCACTGGATTTCTTTGTTTACTAAGCAGTATTGACACTGTTTTGTGTTTGTTACATAAGTAAATGTATTTACCACCAAAAAACAAAACAAAACAAGCAAACCAAACAAACAAAAAAAAACCCAAATATAGGATGACTGTTAAAGAATAAAGGGGTAAGGATGAGAGTGGAAGTATCAAAACGAAGGAAATAAAAATGCTTGATAGTGATCAGGGCTGCCACCAGAGATGCAATGTTTTAAAGACTTTCAGAAAGAGCAAATTTTAGAAATACATATTTCAAGCACCCTGGTGGACTAGCAGTTAGGTCCGTTGCCTTGGACAGAGTGAAATCTATGTACATTCCAAGGACCTGAGGTCTTCACGCCCTGGGGCTGGGGGAACAACAACCAATGTGAACAGTTAAATAAAATAAATAATAATTCTTCCTCTTCTCTTCCTGCCTGCCTGCTTACTTTCATTCCTGCTGGTACCTTAAGGAAAAAAGAAGTCAAATTTTTAGCATTAATAGATTGCATGTATACAGTTAATTTACTTTTAACTGGTGATTGTTATTTTATTGATTGGGCAATTAAGGTTATAAACTGTACATTTTGTCATAAATTGACATTTTTTCTTGGCCTTTATTTTTACGGCTTAAGGTATGAGTTATGTTTTGAAAGATAATTCCTAGACAGTGTGGAAGTTTGCATGCTATTTGAAGAAAAACATAGAGGTATCATACTTCAAATATAAACACCTATTTTCTTGAACATGCTTTATGTATTGGTGAAAAAAAACCAAACCAAATCTTTCTACTCTCAAGATGGTGCCTGTTAACCTAAACATAAACTATATTTGTTGCATGCAAACTATTTTGTAGCCACTTTTAAGCAGTACTGTTTTCTCTGAATGGATGTTCATTTATATATTCTGATAATTATTTAAATAGTTATTTAACGTCACTCCGGAAGGAAAAATAAACCTTAATGTTGAAATGACAAAAAAAAAAAAAAAAAAAAAAAGCTCCCAGGTGGAAGGAGCACTGCTGGGTGTGGGAGCAGGAGGCACTACCTATCAGGTGCTTTCACCTCCTCTCTCCCCTCAGCACTGACTGGGGCCACACAGTTGACTCTTGCATACTGACTTGCTAGAGTCCCAGGTTGGGTGATAGCAGGGCTCCCTGAGACCGTTGAACATATAGCTCTCTTGTTTCCTACATCTTGTGAGGGCATGTTCTGTGTTCACTCTATATGGGCAAGACTGTTGGAGCAGAACCTGGAGCATCCTTGGTAGATGTGTGAAACTCTCATCCCAATGGTTCTGGTCCAGCTGCCTGCTTCTTGACAGCAACTCAAGAATACAGGCAAGGGGTGGAGGTTTCTTTCTTCTCTGCATTTGGGGATGAATGCCCATCACCCAGCAAGGGCAGGACTTATACCAGAAGGTATCAGAGGGGAGAAGAGAGAAGGGGGGGTAGGGGTAAGGGGAGAGAGAGAGAGAGAGAGAGAGAGAGAGAGAGAGAGAGAGAGAGAGAGAGAGAGAGAGAGAGAGAGAGAGAGAGGAGAAAGAGAGTCTTTAGTATTAACATTTTAGTATGGACTAACTTATCTGAAAAGGCATTTATTTCCGGTGATGAGAAAATGAGACAGTACAGTTAGGTATTCAGGGAGTATGATGATCCTGGGCAGGTCAACTGTTGAACATGAGCAGTGGGAATGGATCATACCCAAGGCTTGATCCTACTCTGGCCTTTGTTTGATTACTCAGGAAATATTAATACTGATTGCTCTCCTATTCTGTTCCAGGCACTGTTCTAGGCAGCAGAGGCACAAAATTAGCAAGAATAGAAGGCCTGGTTTAGTGGGGTTCACAGCCTGTTATCTACCACTGCAACTGGCTAGGGAGGGTGACTCTGAGGGAGGACGCCCTGGAGGCAGATGGCTGTGTACTGGATGAGACTCAGAGATGAGCGTTTCTTCCTTCCTGTCACTCTCAGGGCCTGCCCAGAGTCAGATGGTGTTGCTCTGCCACCCCAGGGCACAGCGCTGCTGGCCATGGGGTAACCCTGCCATCCATGGAGAGTTATCCCCAGCTCTGCTTCTGGGTATCTCAGTCCCACAGGCTTGACTGTCCCTAGCTGCCCATTTGATTCAAAGACACTGGAATGGGGACCTAGAAGTCAGCCTTTATTATTGGACTTAATGAGGAAGGACGGGGCTGGAAAGACACCGAAAGTTCTTAAGATATTAAAAACAAGAAGCATATCTAAGAATCAGGTCCCAAATCTGAGTGTAATAGATGAATAATGTCATATCAAAGACCTTGACTTTGGATTTGTAAAGTGTTATATTTGACAATAAGACTCTGTCTTTGACTATTATGGGGCAGGAAACAGAAACAGGCGAATATTGAAGGTGTAAAGAAGAGTTCAAAGGACTTGAAGGGATGCCAGGAAACCCAGGCAGAAGGCAAAGAATGGCCAATTATTGTATTTATATGGAAGCTAATTTTCATATGAAAAAGTGAGAGATTCTCACATTGGAAATTGGCAGTAACTAAGGGCGTTTTAAGTTTAGTTATTTGCCAGGTCTCCCTCCCTCTCCCATGGAAAATGAATCAACTTCTCATACCTTGCATGCCTTCTTTTTTCACCTCCTCCCTGATTCAGCTTCACAGATGCCAGAGTCCAAATCACTATTATGCTGCTGGGCATATTATGAGGACAGCAGCACCGGCTATTTATAAAAGCAAGTTAGACTCCTGGCTGGTGAGACGTTGTATGCTGTTTGGTCTTCTCTTCCCCTCATCGAGGATCGTCCTGACCTGCCTAGGAAAACGTGTCCTTCGGCTTTTTGAAGAAGTCCAGAGGCGAGCCTCCTCCTCCTGATTACTTATCCCAAGTCTGATATCCTCCTTGACAGAGATGACTTTCTAGCTGAAGTCACTCAGATGGAAGTGGAAGTTCATTTCTTTTTGTTCTGTCCTCACTGGAGACGGTGAACAGCTGGTTTCCATCCTCTGAGGAATATTCTTTCAACCTTGCAGGCCACTGTTAAATGGCCTCTAGGCTTTCTCTTCCTCAGACTAGGAATCATAGCTTCTTTTCTTCATTCCTCATGGGTCCTATTTTCCAGCCCCTTTCATATCTTTGTTCTTTGAATGCACTCAGATTTTTCTAAGATATTCTCCTTTGGAATGTATGTGAAGGAAAACAACAGAAGAGTCTTAGATGTGTCAGTACTGATTGACCTCTCACCTTATCACAAGCTTTGTTGCTCCCCAGTCAGGTGATGCCTGAGGGCTGGGCAACCAAGAGACCAGCCAGCTTGTAGGCTCAACCCCAGGTCTAGAGCATAAGGCTCGAGCTCAGTGCTGGTTCACCTGAATGAAAATAGTGCTGAGGTTTGTAAAGTTCCTAATGAGGTACTAGATGAATTTGCATTCCTCTATTGTCTCATCTGGACTTATCTTGGGTAGAATGGGCAATCAGAACCCAAATTGCTTATGATGACGAGTCTCTTTTTTCAGAAAAGAAAGACAGGCAAGCCCTGTGGCCTAGTGGTTTAGTCCACCAGATGCAGTCCACATACATCCCAAGGTCCTTGGTTCAAGACCCGGGGCCTGGGGAAACAACCAAGATGAACAACTAAATGAAATAAATAAAAATAATTCTTCCTCTTCTCTCTTCCTGCCTGCTTCTGCTCACCTTCATTCCTGACTGCATCTTTCCTTTAAAAAAAGAAAAGGAAGGAAGACAGAAAGAGAGAACAAAAAGACAAAATCAAGTTCAGAAAAGTCTAATGGGTGTGTTGCACACAAAGATGCTCAAGATCCTTTTTAGGCAGAGGGTGGGAGTGGAGGCAGAAGTGATCCGAGCATGGAAAGTGAGACCGTGGCGCCCTAGGATATGACACTGAGGGCCCATGCGGATGGATAAGTTGGAAGGACTGTTGGGTAGATCGGGGGACAGATGTTCAAAAATAATGTCTACTCCTCAGACTTCAGGCAAAACTGCTGTTGGAAGTGGTAAGTAAAGACTTGGAAAGAGGCAGATGTAAATGGGAATGGTACTGAGAAGAATCACAAATGGAGAGGAAGAGAGATAGAGACAAAAAAAACAAAACAAAAACAAAAAAATGAGAGAGAAAGGGAGAGACAGAGAGAGGGAGAAAGACAGAAAGAGGTAGAGACAGAGAAACAGAGACAGAGAGCTAGACAGAGAGAGACAGAGAAACAGAGAGAGCTAGAGAGATTGGTTGAGTATTCAGTTTAAGACAAGGTCTGAGATCCCAGGTATGACCAGTAAGGAAATTTACAAACTCCTTAGAATATGATGGGTCTGAAAGTGAAGGTAAGAAACAATGGAGAGCTCTTACAGAAAGAACTTCGCTTTGTCAGAGATAAAAGAGTTTTTAAAAAGAACTTCATTTAGAAGCTGAAGGGTCTGCAGAAATAAACTAGGAAGTCAAACTGGAGATAACTCAGGCTAAGATCCTTAGTCAAATTAGTTCAGGGAATTAGATATCATGTAAATGTGGCTGACTTAATCATTAGAAGAACTGGCATTTTGGAAAAGTATACTCTTTAAAAAACTAAACATAAAGAATCAAATAATTGTTTACTTTTAAAGTAGTTACTGGGGGTCATTTGTTCAAACAATGTGAAGATTTCCACAACTCCTCATATATATAATATAAGATAGATAATGACTCTTTTGATTTTATTTTCTAAGCCTACAGCATAGACAGAACTTCAGATATCATTATTGGTGGGGAAATTTTTCTTCTGAGAGTGTATTTGACTTTGAGGACTAGTTAGGAGTAACTGGAGCTAAGAATGAGGAATAGGTGAGTGATCAGGTTGAAAAGCATAACAAAAACCAGAACCAGACAGAGGTTAAACCATTTAAAGTAGATTTTTAACCATGAGTTATTGCAGTTATTATAGGGGAAGAGAGTGCTCATTATAGAACTGGGCTCAATTCTGAATACAGCAGGGGCAAGTAGGAAATTAAACCTAGGAGGATGGGGGTCAGTGGATGGAAAATGACTAAGGGGGAGCATCAGAGGTGAGGAAGATTCTGGTTAAGTTAACTCATCAGGTTCTTGCTAAAGACAGGCCACTGTAATCAGATACCAAGGAAGGGGATGAGGAATTTTATCAACTACCAAGGGTGGTTTTTTTTTAAATTATTAAATATCTTTTATTGTACCTGTAAAATATCACAAAGAGGTCAGAGGAAACATGGTATTTTTATATTTCTGTAGCTGAACAACTCAGATCTTATTCATTAGCCTGTTGAACTATTCCTTCTTCAGAAATATAGATGCCATCCCCCAATTTCCCAATATCCTTGTTTTTAGCTGTTGTCACTTGATGAATGCAAGCATCAGAAATTTGACTCAAGTTTGATGTCATCTCTTTCAAAAATTACCTCTTCTTGATGTCCCCGGTGGAATAGTTGTTTGGTCAGCTACCTTAGGCCAACGATCCACGTTCCTGTCCCAGGGCAGGACTGAACAACTAAATAAAATAGTATGTTTCTTCCTCTGTGGGCCCAGGTTCAAGACTTGGGACCAGGGAGGGGTGGCAAGAAAGAAACAAAAACACACAACAAAAACCAACTTTATATATATATATATATATATATATATATATATATATACTTTTTTTTAAAAAAATTTTTATTTGTTTTTCTATTTATTTATTTACAGGGGATGGTATGAGTTGGAAGTCTTGAACTTGAACTAACTTGGTACCATTGAGAACCTCGTGAACACTTTGGAATGGCCAGATAAATTCTATGGATTATTTGACCTTGGGACGTTGAATTCTGCTTGAACAATGTCACTAATGTCAAAGTAACGCATCCACATCATCAGATGTGATTTTAATGCATCAACATTATGTTTTGGGAGCTCCATTACAGATCTTGACACTCATTTTCCAGGTCTTACTGGAAAACACATGATTCACTACCGCTTACTCTATACCTTAAGAATAAATCATTTGTTTCACTTTCCTTAAAATATAAGGACAAAAGATGCATCCATCTTTTCTAATTCTATCACTTAAAAGTGGGTGGTGCTATCTTGTTCAGTTGTTCTCTAAGGAAGAGACTGTTTCTTTATCTAAATTTAACTCTTCAACCTTCTTTCTCTCAGTCAACCACTCATGTGAATTAGCCAAATTGTTAACAGCGCAAACATTTTTATTAATCCTATAGATGAATGCTTATTTATCACAGATGCCTTTCCTAACTTTTAAGAGTTCAGTTTTTGTTTAAAATAATTGTTCTAAGACAGATCCATCTTCTTTCCAAGTGCAATATTTGCAGATTAATTTCATTTAGGATATGGTATTCTTTGCTTTTGATAATTCTTATAAACTATGTAAAAATATATTTCTTTCTTTTTTCAAAGGAAAGGTATAGGCAGGAAAGAAGGCAAGTAGGTAGGCAGGCAGGAAGAGAGAAGAGGAAGAAGTATCTTTATTTTATTTATGTTTAGTTGCTCACATTGCTTGTTTCCTTCAGGCCCAGGTTCATGACCTAGGGTGGGGAATGGGGGTGTGGTGGGGACAACCTTAGTATAAATAAACAAATAAATGAATACGCTTCCTTCTTCCTTAAAATGCTTCTTCTTCCTGTCTTTTCCTTCCTCTCTTTAAAAACAAAAACTAAAAATACCCCCCAAAACAACAATAAAACCAAAAACTATGGGGTAGACATTATTCCTACTTGATAGGAAAGAAAACTGGGACTTAGAGAGATTAATTACAACTAAAGACACACAACTAGATTTGAACTCAGGACCAGCAGGTTCCTTCGGGTATAGTTGTTTTGGATACCAAGAATGCAGTTTCCAGCGTATATTGTTGTAAATATGGTCTGTATTGTTTCCAAAAGAAACTGTCTCCTTCTGTCTTCCATTGACAAGTACTCCCTAAAATGGCATTTATTGTAATTCTAAGAGGAGGCTTTTGGTCATCTGTTAGTCTTATCTTTCCTCCAATCATTACAACTTTCTTCACAGGATTGATTTTTCATGCTTTTAATAATTTATGACATACTTTTTTGGGGGAATATTCCTAATATATTTGCTATTGCATTAAAAAATCCAAAACATCAGGGACCACAATAGGATTAAATATTCTTGTAAAGGTCAGGTTGATATAGAGAAAAATAGTATAGTTCCTTCTTGTGCAAGTGTCTCATGCTCCTCTGGGAATGCTGATTTCAAGTAGACACTGTCTCTACCCCTAAAAGCATTGTACTACTGACATTCATTTGTGTAAATGTGTCCATAAGCCCACACAAGCATACATACTGTGTGTGTGTATGTTCTCAACTTTGATTCCTATATTTTTTCCTGCTATTCGTGCCCTGAGAATAGCAGCCAAAGAGAATGCTTTTGTGTAGGAAAATGCATGTGGGAAGCCTTTGAAGGAGGGAAGCATTTATGTGGCTGGATAATAGCTAGCTGGGGGAGGGGAAGTATGGCTCAAAATGATATTTAAAAGGCAGTCAGCACCAGAGCCAGTTGGACTACTTTCCATGAATTAGCTCACTTGATTCTCACAAAAATCCTTTAAAATAGGTACTGTCAGTATCCACTTTCTACTCATGGGGAAACCAAAACTCAAAATGTTAAGTTACTTTCTCAAAATAGTTCACTTACTAAATAATTATTGAATGAAATATAAAACATTAATTCCTGGTGTTGTTTTACACTTGGAGTAATTTTTATTCCTTAGCATGCAGTAGGACTGATTTCTACATTCAAACTTTTAATTCCTTACAGTAAAATATTTTACTGTAAAACCTAAAAATATTTCTCATGGGAGTGCCTCATCTTTCTCCTCCGATAGTGACTCATTGGAACTGCAGTGAGTTTTCATCTGAATGTTGTTTTAGTTCTCTGTAAACGGACAGGATATTAACTCTTAGATGATAAGAAATAACAATGCCCTTCCTAAACCACGAAGTCTTAATTCCTACCTCTTCTGCCATTAGTAAGTCACAACCGCCTCATGAATTTGGGACAGTTACTTAAAACCTCAGATCATTGAAGAAGCAAGCAGATTTGATATGGCTACTCCTTGAGATAAGCCAGACATTAGAGGATAACAGATGCGCATGATCTGTGAAACTGGTTGGACTACTTCACAGATTCCAAGTCTGAGAACTTCAGAGCGTGATTCAACTTGTTTTGGGGGATACCAGTTGTGAAACAAATCACCTGTTTTGCAGATGTTTAAGTCCAGGCAGAGAAATGCTCTATTTTGTAGATAGTCTAAGAAAATCACAAGACACAAACATGGCTTTTATTGTATTCACAATGTGGGTCTGATGGTGGCTGGTGGGAGTGGAGTCTACCTTCCCAACAGCAGTGTGTCTTGGCTGTCATTACTTCTCTCATGAAAATGCATCAATAACATCAGAGCCTTTTACCTTTCCCCACACTGCTTCCCTTTCACAGTGCTGCAGTGGGATATTGTCAAGTATCCGTTTTATCACAACTGCCTCCCAAAGATGGCAGGTCAGGAAGATTATCAGTGGGGAGAGGGGCTTGTTTAAAGGGGGTAGCAGCAGAGGGAGGGTAGTGAGAGGACAGGAACAGTCTAGTGGGTAAGAACAAAGAAGAACCAAGTAGACAAAGACAGCAGAATTCCAGGGCAGAACATCTCTGAAACTCAGTGTGGGCACAGGCAGTTATTCCAGAAAGTCCATCATGTTACATTCAGGTATGTGGTTGGCGCTGGCTAGGTGCTGAGCTCACTTTCAAGGGTGGGGCATGTTCTCACACTACCTTATATCTGTTTATATACATATTTAACTCATTTACATGAATATCACTAAGGTACAAAATAGTCCTTTAAAAATGATACTTTGGTGTCTCCCTCTTTTTCATTTCCCACACCCAGTTCATCAACAACTCCCACTGGTTTCGCATTTGTTTTCTAGAACCCTTTCACTTGTCTCCCTCTCTTGGCTGTCACTACCTCTCACATGAAAGGCATGAATAAGATCAGAACCTGTTTACCTTCCCCACTCTGCTTCCCTTTCACAGTGCTGCAGCAGTGAGATATTTTAAAATATCCATTTCATCGTGACACTGAAGGGGCTAAGAGAGATCACCCCAAGTCTCGCAGAATTGATCTCCTAAGCCAAGGAAAATGGAGGACAATCCCAGAAGCAAAGAAAAAGCTCCTGCCCATCTCCTAACCCTTTTGCTCTTTCCTTAATTCTCTAAACTCTATCCTTCCCCTAGTCAACAGGTGATCATTGCTCCCCTAGAAGTCTGTAGTTTGGGAAGTTCTCAGTCTAGAAGTTCGTTTATCTGTAAACATGTCCTCTCTGTCTAGGAAACCTATCTTTACTTTCAGAGTAAAGATGAGTCATCCCTCCTGCCACGGGAAGAGCCCCTGACAACTAGACCCCCTTTCTCACACCTCAACACAGGATATAAGTCTTTGGTCTGCCCCAGTTACCTCAGAATTTATCACCAGGTAAATGCTCCATATGAATGTCATTAAATTTGGACTAATTGTGTTTGATGTTAATCTGTTTGTTGGTCCAGCCTGTGAAGAACCTGAAAGGGATGGGGGAATCTTCTCCTCACCCGACAATACTCCAATGACTTGCTATCATGCTGAGGCTAAAGACTGGGTTCTGTAATCCATTCCACATATCGCTGACCTGTCTTTCCCTCTCCAGCCTCATTCTGCCCTCACTCCATACTTCCTGTGCCTGTTACGCACCCAGACCCCCCGCCCCTTCAATCCCGCTGGCCTTTCTGGTAATATTTACCACCCTCTTTGCACCTGTCATAGCTCCCTTACAGAGTGACACCCCTCCTCAAAATATTTCCTTGTCTTTTCTCTTGCTGCCCCTAGCCCTTTGTGTCTCAGTTTGATGGGGAGCGGTGGGTGGGGGTGGGGGCTTCCTCAGGGAAGCTTGACTAAGTCAGTATCTTATATCCTTAGAAGTTGCAGCTTTATATCTACTTTGTATGATTACAGATCAGTGTGTATCTCGTGCCTGTGAATTTAGGGACACACCTATTGTTTGTTTTTTTCTTGATAATATCTCCAGTGCCTTGCCAGAGAATGTCATATAGGAGTTGTTTAATAAAATATGTGTTGAATGAAGTGTGCAAATTCATAAAAGTAGCTATGCATTTTATGTAGTTTTGTTAGAATGAAATTTGACCCTTTCTAAGTGTTGAGACACTCCCCATCACAGCAATTTGCGTGGTAAAAGGGTGCCACACCCACAGGGAGAAGCTTTGGTAAAGCCATGTATCCCCAGCTGCCTCACCTACTTTGAACACCTGACAAAGAAATGTGTGAAGTGCTAGAGTGCTTAGAAATGTATATGAAGTGCTAGAGTGCTTAGAAATGCAAGATATGTTAGCACATCCCGGCAGCTCAGGTGCTAAACCTGCAGTTGGTGCATAGACTACATAAAACCCAAAGTCCCAGGTTTGAGACCCAGGGCTGATAGCCAAATTGAATTTTTTAAAAGTATTTTCTCCCTCTCCTTCCTTCAAAATGTTTCTTCTTCCTCAACTTTCTTTTCTTAAAAAAAAAGAAAAAGATGAAAGATATTATTAGGGCTCCGATTCAAGACCTTAATCACTTGGGCTGGCTTGAAGATCTTCTCATGGATTATTCTAAATTTAGAGTCTATCTTACCTTGAGTGAGTAGAATAACACTGAGACCATTAAATCAATGACTCTGTTTTGGTGAGAACCAGAAATAGAACAAATCATCTGTAGTAAAGATGCTCAAAAGACCATGATTTCCTTGACTGTTGTCACAAAATGCAGTTTGCTTCTGTCTTTCTGGGAGTAGCCCATGTCTTCCCAGCATGTAGGGTGGTCCAGCAGTGATTTGAAGGGCTCAATACTTCACGCCTGGCTGAGGTGATGGCCAATAGGAATCACTGATGACTGTTTCTGCCAAATCAGCGAGGAGGAACAGAAACATAAGACAGACACAGCCAGATGCCTTCACCGCAGGCAAAGATTTGATTCTTTGATTGTGCATTTAATAATATTGACAGCTAAATGGCAGGGGAGAGGATGGGAGGCTTGAGTGGGTGACTGAGTTCTTGGGTTCACAGCTGCCATTGTGGGGTTCTTGGGCTATTTTCTGCAAGGCTGCCTGAATACAAAGCCTTCACCCAGGATGATGTCAGATAGTTAATTAAAGCAATGAGAAATAAGGCTTTAATAACAAAGGGGTAGAGGTAAGGTGATAGAAGAAAAAGATCTTATTTCCTGGTCCTCATGATGTCCTGGGAACTCACTCACTCAGGTGTGTGTCATGGGAGATTTTTTCTGAACACTTTGCTTTCCTGGTATTTGTATGACTCTCTGGATTCTTCTGAACAGAGGGAGACCTGGCCTTGGATTCTGGTCAGTGAACTCTAAATCTAGGCAAGACGGATTTAATTAAGATATCAAAGGGCCCAGCCGACACAGGCATACCTCATTTTGTTGTGCATAGCAGACTTTTTTTTTTTAATTGGAGTTTTGTGGCAACCTTGCGCAGGACAAATTCATTGATACAAAATCCATTTTCCAATAGCTGTGCTCATTTCATGTCTCTGTGTTGCATTTGCTTAAAGTATATATGGTGTTTGTTTTACTTTAAAAAAAAAAAAAAAGAAGTAGTAAATAAAGGAAGGAAGGAAGAGGAGGAAGAAACATCTTTATTTATTTTAGTTATTTATTTTGGTCTTAAACCTGGGTCCTTGGGCTGTGCATGGTCCACACACCAGCATCTTAGTTTTTGAGTCATAAGGGCATGCCCTTGTTTGTTGTAACTTTAGATATAATTCTGTTGCATCCTTCCTAGACTACAGTATAGTATAAACACAACTTTTATATGCACTAGAAAGTCAAAAACATTTATTTGACTCACTTTATTACAATGTTCACTTTATTGTGGTCTGGAACTGAATCTGCAGAATCTCCAAGGCCTGTTAAATAAACAGTGTAAGGATAAGGAGTAAGGGAGCGTGCAAGTTTGCTTAGTATCTGCTACACAGATACTAAGAATACTGCTTAGACAGGATAGAAAGACTGTGATTGATGGGATCCAGGCTCACCGAATTGTCTTCTGTGATCCCTTTCCAAGTCAGTGTCTGACCTTCCGGTTATCTTAGTAGAGTATTTAACTTCTCTGAGTTTCCACTCACCTAAGTTTCCAAAATGAGACAATGCTGCAATCTTTGAAAAAATGTGTCAGCATTCTCTTAAGGAAGTATAAGCATTAGTATAAGGATTGTTCCTAGTGGGGAATGTGACAGTGCTTGTGTTAATGTGGGGGTTGAAGATATTCTACTCCATGTTTTTTACCCTGAGTACTCAAAAAAAAAAAAGAAATCCACCCTAGACAAGGTCATAGGACCCACTGACTTTGGTTCATTTATCTCTGGGCTCTCCCTGGGGTGGATATAACTAGCCAGGGTCCGGTTCCCCTATCTTTGAGGAAAGAGGAACAGACTGAGAAAGTGAAATCCAACAGTTGTGAGTAGAACTCCAGAACTCACAGAACTATCTCCAATTATAAGATTAGTTGAGGTGATAAGAGATTGTATCAAGTCTTTTTAAACTTCTGAAATAAAAAGAATGCTATTTGCAAGACTTTTTTTTTGAGGAATCAAACTATTATAATTTATGTGTTGGCTTTAGGTAAGAATCTAACATATTATTTCACAAATTCTCAAAGCAAAGCTGTTTTTGTATATTCAACCTAAATATGAGTGGGAGAGAAGGCAATACCAGGGAGAAAAAAAGCTTCTCTTTACTCTTACGTTTAGTCCTTGGGGGTCTGCAACTTAAATGGACAATAGACAGACTAACAAGAGAAAATATAGACTTAATTACCTATTTAGGCATAGGTGTTCACCAAGAAATGTGACTTCATAATGGGGGTAGGAAAAAACAAGGGGTTACTTCTGGGAGAACAAATGACTTTTCTGAAACATAAGTGGGACCTTGATAGACTAGATTGAAGCTATGATATTTGTGACAATGTGTGTGGTGCTGAGTCTGTTTCAGAGAAGATTCGAGTTGCTTTCTGGAAGGCATTTATGACAATCGTGTTCTTTAGAGAGACTTTGTTTTTAGGTAGGTAAGGGATTTGGGGAATTCAAATGACTTCAGTTAAAAATAATTCTTAGGCGACACCCTGGTGGCAGTTAGATGTGGGCCTCGGGTCAGCCTATGAACTTCCCAAGGAAGTTCCCTGGGGCTGGGGACGACGACGATGACGACGACAACCAAGATGAACAACCAAATAAATACACAAATGCCTCTTCCTCCTTTCTCTTCCTGCCTGACGGCCTACTCGCCTTCCTTTCTGCCTGTGCTTTTCCTTAAAAAAAAAAGGGGGGGAGTGGCTTATCCTGTTCTCCTTCGTTAATGTCCTGAGCTCTAATACTACGAAATCGGTTGAAAACTCTCCAGTGGCTTCTCACATTACTTGATAGAAAATCCGAGCCTCTATTTTCCTGTACACCACTTTCCTCCAACTTTCCCTCCACCCAATGTTGCTCTTCCGTGGTCTGGGTGTTCTTGTACTTTTTCTGTCCTCTGCCACTGGAACCAACCCTCCCCAGAGCTTCCCTGAGCCCTTCCAGGGAAGGCAAGGTCTCAGGATCCACTCCTGTCTTTCCTCCTTGTAGCACCTCTCTCATCTGATATGTATTTTCCTATTTGTGGCCACTGGAATGCACGCTCTGTGAGTAAACGGGTGTTGTTTTGTTTACTTCTCTCACCCCATCTGGCACATAGGAGGCCCTCAGTGAATTGTGAGAATGGCAGACTTAGTACCTCAGAGCTCACTGTTTGGAAGGCGAACTCAATAGGGAAAAGACACCTTACCTAGGGCCCAGTCAGGTCATGCAGCTCTCCTGCTGAAATGGGAGCTTGGAGACTCACCTTACTCAGCACGCAGCCCTGCTGGATTGCGGTGAGGAGCTAGGGTGGAAGGAGCGCGTCTTTGTTCTGTCCACCTTCCATCTGTTCCACTGAGCCATGGTTCTAGAATTAGGTTGAGTGGAGGCATTGAAATACTCTTCCCTATACACTTGGAAAGAATGTTTGTCTACCCTAATTCCCCGAAAGAGTCCCGTTTCATCATTTTATCAGTCAAAAACATTTTTTGTGTGTGTTATCTTCATTGAACTGATGTGATTTAGAGGACAATGATGGTGTCACCACTTGCAGAGAGGTTATCTTGACTTGCTGCCCTGCACTGACATCTCTCTAGGTGTAGCCTTTGTTTTTCAGCGAATTCCTGAGTAACTCCATGGGGTCCACAAGCTAATAAATTACTCTTAAGCCAGTCTCGATTGGAATTCTGTCACTTGCAAATGATAGATTAGTACAGGGACTATATTATGTTGACAGTGGTTTCATAAATGGATTGAATGAAGATAGCCTTTTCTAACATTTATCTATGTCCTTCTCAACAGTTAGAATGGCATTTACAGAGTAGGTGCTCAAAAATTAAATGACTTGAAATCCTTAACACACAGACGCACAGACACACACACACACACACACACAGAACTGAAAGACTATTTGAACAAAGCTATAGTCTTGAATTAGTATGAATTAGGAGTATTTTCCTTCCTTGTGTAGGATTGCTACTAAAATCCAGCGATGGCAGGATATGTACTCCTAGAAGAATTGTTTCTCATTTTATATTGGTTAAGGCTATCCTGCAGTGACTTGTAAATAATTGTCTTACAAAAAAGATAAGAAGCTATCACCTTAAAAAGGAATTTTCAGGCATGCCCTGATGGAGCAGTGGTTTGGTCAGCCGCCTTCAGTTGAGAGCATAGTCCACATACATTCAAAGGACCTGCATTCACATCCTGGGGCTAGGGAGGAACAGCCAAGATGAACAACTGAATAAAATAAAGTGCTTCTTCCTTTTCTCTTTTCCTGCCTGCCTGACTCTGCTCACCTTCATTCTTGCCTGCACCTTTCCTTTAAAAAATTAAATAAATAAAAATGAATTGCCAGAGGGAAGGAGCTGATGCAGTTTGATGAGTAATCCAGTAACAATAATTATAGCACAACACTGACAGCAAAATTGGGAAAGTTGGGATTTGAATGCTTTACCTAATCCTTGCACTATGTGCTCACAATTGTCAGGGAATTATCATTCCCATTTTTGGGAAGAGGAAACAGTGGCTTAGAGAGATTGTGTGATTTAAATGAAAATTGGAGTCAGAGACTATTCCTTCTGGGAACCCTCGGGAGGCATCCCTATTGCCTGGGGAAGACCAGTTTGCTTCCCAGGGCCTCCCTGCAGATTGTAGATTGCTTTGACCATCTCAGAGGGAGACCTCCTAACTAGGAGATTCATCATTGTTTTCCAACTGTCTAGGCTCAAGGGGCCCGTGAAAAATTCAGGGAGCCCTGATTCTTTCCCACACCTGGCAGGAAATCACATCCCAAAACTTTGCGTCTTAGGTGGAACTCTTCATGCCTACAGTCTCCTCATCCTCGCAGCACAGTGTATAGTTCATTGCCAATTTTTAACCAGGACAGAGCCACTTATAGGGAGCTGTATACCTTTCTGCTAGAAGGGGAAGGAGCAGTGCCCCTAAATCACGAAGGCAGCTCCAGACCTAAAGCTTTGTAAACAGACCTGCAAGCTGTATGGCTCTCTATTTCAAAAGCAAGTGTTCTTGAAGGCACAATGCAGCAGGGTGGCAGCTGTGAAAAAGGCACCGGGACAGGCCCAGTGGGGGCATCTTCAGGGTTGCCCTGCCTGAGCACCTGTTACAGCTCATGTAGACATGGGTGACATCCAGGAAAAGATGAGCAACTTCCCCCCGTGGCTTAGAATTCAGACTTAAATGCCGTCCTTATAATGGGAAGCTTTAGAGGGGATGTAGGCCTTTTAGGGGAGTGGAAGTGATTTTTCAGAAAGATGAAAGAGATCTGAGAAGAATGCATGTGCCAGTTTGTGACAAAGAGAGTCTTGTCTCCTCTCCTGTGATAAGAGTCTGTCCTCCTGGTTGATTTTACTCTGGGGAGGGGATTGATGATAATTGAGGTCCTTCTGGGGATCTGTCTTTAAGTAGATAAGAGGAGTTCAAAGAAAGTCTCTCCACGCGTTTGCTGATTTTCAAGTGTCCACAGCTCAAAATAATCACCAAATGCATCTATGCAGTATGTACTGAACTCTTATAGTCATATTTAGTGATGACATATACTGCTACCCTTCACCATGGAAAACTTAATTGGAGGAGGTGTTTGCATTAAAATATGTGTCCCAACCGGTTGTCCCATGGAGAAATGCTCACTCACGTTTTTTTTGCCTCTAAGGCTTGTCACCTGTGCTCTGAGCAGAGAATGAATGTGTCTCCTGGAACAGACAGACCTACCAAAATCAATACAAATCATTTGCATGGATTTTAGTAAACCATTTCTTTACAAAGATATAAGCAGTGATTAAAAAAAAAAAAAAAAGTCAACATTAAGCAATATTCAACAATGCAGAGAATAAATCTTAAGAGGGGGGGCCTGTGTTTATTATGTACTTAGAGCACTGCTGAATTATTCTGGAGAAAAGACATCACCTTTAACCTTGAGGTCCTGGGCCCAGTGGGAAGGGATAGAGGTCTGACAGTAATAGCTGCTCCTGGTGAGAGCGAGGGAACTGGCTTTTAGCCTGTTTACACCTCAGATCCTAGAACACAGGTCCAGATCAATTGACATCACAAGGCAAGTGCCCTGATCAATGTTACTTGTCAGAAAATTCAAGTATTATTCTTCCTCCACCGACCTTCGAAGGTCTTCAGAGTAGCAAAACCATAAATTCCATATGGATTCTTTTTTGTTTTCTTTTTTTGGCATCTTTGATTATTTGAAATTTATTAAAACATTTTAAATAAAAACACTCTTTTTTAAAATTTATTTTTATTGTAGTAATTATTCTACACATTAAAATAATTTCCTATGTATAGGTTCCCCATTTCTTAGATATATTTCAACATACCACACCTTTCACCAAATCACCAAGCATTCTTCCCCATTGTCCAGTGGGCTTCACCACCATTTGCCCCCACCCGCTCCATTCCCTTTTGGTAGCCTCAGTTCTGTTGCAAATGTTTCAGGGTTGCTTATGTTTCATCTGTTCCTTTTTTTTGTCTATTCATATTCCACCTATGAGTGAGGTCATCTGGTATCTGTCTTTCTTCTTCTGACTTACTTCACTTAGCATAATCCCATCTAGTTCCATCCATGTTGATTCAGATGACAGGATTTCATCTCTTCTAAGGGCTGTGTAGTATTCCGTTGTATATATGGATCACATCTTCTTTATCCATTCATCTGATGTTGGGCACTTAGGTAATTTCCAGTTCTTAGCTATTGTAAATAGGGCTTCAATAAACATGGGGATGCACACATCTCTGCACATGGGTGCTTTTGTATCTCTTGGGTGGATGCCCGGAAGTGGAATGACAGGATCATATGGGATTTCCATCTTCGGTTTTTTGAAGAATCTCCAAACTGTTCTCCATAGGAGTCGCACCAATTTTGCACTCCCAACATCAGTGCAAAAGTGTTCCCTTTTCTCCACATCCTCACCAGCATTTGTTGTTTCCAGACTTTTGGATGATAGCCAGTCTTTCAGGTTTAAGGTAATATCTCATTGTTGTTTTAATATGCATTTCCCTTATAGCCAGTGTGTAAGAACATAATTTCATGTGCCTGCTGGCCATCTGTATATCCTCTTCAGAAAAGTGTCTCCAATTCCTCCTCCCTCCACATGGATTCTTAATGATATTCTGCACCCAAAACTGCCCAGTATGATGAGACGGTCCTTGGACATTTCTTGCCTCTTCTTGCTTTCTACCAATATTTCCTTTTCTAAAACCAAATCAGTCACTTTTCTTTCTAGACCAAGTCAAGAGGTGAATTATGTTATCTGATATGCTGGCTAATGTACCCATGTGATAGGCAAATTTCACTTTTCTCTCCCTCAACTGTGAAATCTATGGGTGTATCAGTCTGTGACAAGTCGGTCTGATTTGGTGATCTCTGGCCATTGAGAGCAAGCAGGATATTCTCCTTCCCTCTTAAGTAACCTGATGAGTTTTTGGAAAATTGACCTGGGAACACTCAGTGTGATCCCAAACACACGTTTTTTTTTTTTTTTTTTTTTTTTTCTGTCCTGCTGGGAAATGCACAGCCCTCACCTTTTAAGGGGGAGTTATGGAGATTAGCGGACATAAATGCATGATTGCCTCAAAGCAGTCTTAAACTTATTGGTTCATCAACAGCACCAAATGCACTTCGATGCTCAGTGCAATTGAAGACACTGTGGGCTTTGGAGCTCTCAAGGTTTGCAGGCAGGCAGGCAGGAAGAGAAAGGAGGAAGAAGCATTTATTTATTTTTATTTAGCGGTTTATGTTGGTTGTCGTCTCTGGACAGGGGTTCAGAGCCTTTAAGTGGACTACATCCGGTGGACTTACTCACTAAACTTCCAAGATGCCTCTGAGCTCTGAGTTTTATGAAGGCGCTGACTGCGGTCAACTGGGTGTCAATCACTGTTAATGGGCTATGACCATGGGAACCTTTCGCCTCTTTCATCTTCACTCTGAACATTTTTTTCCGAATGAAAGTGTGGTAGGAGGGAAAATGGATGGGAAAATAATTTCCTTTCTTTCCCTCCCATTGGCTTCAGCTGGCAAGTTCTCCTTGAATAAAATATCATGATGGGGAAGTGTGAGAATGTCTAGCTTGAAGTTTGAGACAAAACTGTATCTGAGAATGCTCGATGTCCACCAAGGAAAATGGAAAACGGGGTTTCCCTTCCTCGTGCAAGGAAGGTGCCTCTAGCTGCCTGCTGCCTGCGCTTTTCCAAATCCAGACCCGGGAAGCTGCCGATTTTCAAAGAAGCAGGGTGTGTCGAGACAGCTGCTGCATCAAACAAAAGCAAACAGATTAAATTAATTTAGGCTGCAAAATCAGTCCCATTCTCTAATTCATAAGATACTTCAAACACTGCGAGAAATGTCATCTCCCGGATGATTGAGGCTAATCCACTTTATCTCTTTTTCCTCTTGCCTCTGAATGCAAACTATCAAGATATACCCCACCAGTCAAAATAAACTCCTCATTCCACATGCTTCCATCAGCTTTTAATAAGAGACTTCTCTGCTCAGTACACAAAACAAGTTCCGTTTCTAACAGCCTTGAAAGGCTGTGTGCAAAAAACAAAAAACAAACAAACAAAAAAAAGGAACAATGCACTCATTACAGTCTGTTAAGTTGCCAGCAGTTGGCAATTAAAAGGTATGGCCCTTGGAAACACTGCAAAACAGCAGTTAGTCCCATTGTCTTCTCATTAACAAGATTGTTATTTTAGCTCTCCAGGTACCCAGTTTAAGAAACAAAACATTCCTAGCTCCTAAAGCACTCTCCGAAAATAAGAAGTTGTTGACAGCTAAGATTTGCAGAAAGGACCATTTATACTATAAATTTGCACATCTTTGTGGTTGCAATATATATCCTTCCACATCCCTTCTATTGGACTAAGGGTAAAAACCATTTAAAGCGACATCAAAGTCCTGCCCTAGCAAAACGACTCTTATCCTACGTACAGCGTTGGAATTGGAGCTGCTGTGTAATGTCTGTCTCCCACTGCCCCCAACACGGAAATTTGGAATTTTTCCTGCAACATGCTCGCAGACACAGAACTAGGAGGGAGTCCGCACTGGAACTGAACTCCTAGCTGCTGGGCGACCATTTGAAAAGGATGACCCAGAGCTTTGCCATTTGCCAAGTGTGAGTGCTTTGTGGCAAAGAGGAATGCAGCTGTCTTTGATTCCAACATTCCTCCTGGTTTCCCTGTGTGGGTGGAAAACCAGCCAAGAATGTAAGTGATTCCAATTCTCCTATGTTCAAAAGAAACTCAACAAAGCAATATAGTTTTACCACTCAGTCAATATACGGTATTAACATTTGATGCTGATGTACTTTCTTATCATAAGAGAGAGAGAAACCGTCATAGGTTCTTATGACTTCTCTAGGGAATGTAAAATATTGATTTCTTCTTTTGGTAACTAGGGGAGAAAAGTCCCCTATAAAAGAAGAGGCACAAGGGATGTTTTTCTTAATGATAAAGACAGCATTTTCTGTAAGATTACAAATATGACGGCAGTTGCATAAGGCTTGAACAATTTGAAGAAAAAAGTCCCTAAAGTTACTTCTCAGTAAATTTCTCAGGGGCCTAATGTTTATTTTAACCCGAGTCATAAACTTTCTTCCGAAATGCAGTCTTTTGGATTGACATTCGGCAGCTAAGTCATCACTGATCATCGCGCGCAATTTCAATGTCGTGCTGGTTTACGCTTTAATGGACAACTTGCATTTTCAGTACTTTGTTAGATAAGACCATGCAATGCTTTGTTAATTAAAACGTGGACATCTTATATGAAACACACACACATCCTTTAATTGGTGGTTTTTGATGAAAGGCTCTCCAGAAATATACTGTTTGGAGACCAAAAATGGAACCACTTTTAGCCAGAGAGAACTAAACACCAAATACCCTGAAAAGTCAATGTTTTGCTCCTTATTAAGTCAGATTTAAGAGCATGATTAAGTTATAGCTTGACTGATTTTTTTCACTTTTTTGGAAGAGAAACAAGTCTGGGCATTAAACTCGTAACATTAATTATCATCTACATGTGAGTTTAATTATGAAAAAAAGATTTTTTAACTTTCATAATTGTCATCATCATGATCCAATTTCTGTGTCAAACTTGGTGCTAAGTCGAACGGATCCTGTGGCTTCTAGTGCTCCAGCTTTGTTAGCCTATGCCCACTATTTCTTCTTTTAGATTCCAGTGGAAATTACTGAAAACTGATTTATTTAGAGGAATTTAGTAAAGTTCTTAAGGAGAAGAATAACTTCAATGAGATCTAGGACAGAGGAATCCTCAAGACCCAGGACTGACATCTAGGGGATGCTCTGACCCTAACTCCAGTGTGGGGTAGAATATCTGTGCAAACATGGGGAGGATTGTTCCATTTTCCTGTGGACAGTCTCTTTAATGTGTACATATGGTGGTGATGTTGTTAAGAACTACATTAAGGGTCTCTATTTAATATTAATCGCTTATAAGCTGCTTTCTTCCAAAATGTATTGGAGGCAGCTTACAAAACACACAAAAGGACAAAATATCAAGAGTACAAAGGAGAAGAAAATAAGTTTAGAACAGGGCTTGGCAAACTCTATGCAAAAGGCCAAAGAGTAAAGGATTTTGGCTTTTCAGCCACACAGTTTCTGCTGCAACTATCAATTCTGCTGCTGTGTTGCAAAAGCAGCAATTGACAATAGCCAAATGGACCAGCGTTTTCTAGGCACAATAAACAGGCTGCTAGATTTGCCCACAGGCTGAAGTTTTCTGACTTCTGGTCTAGACTCAAATATTAAAATAAAGCTACTTAAAATATATTACATATATTACAGTGAACTGTGTAATTGCCTGTATGGGCCTATATAATTGCTCAAAGGGTCCCAAATTTAGTTATGAGTTTTCTAAAGAAGCAAAGAGGGAAACTGGACTCATGTTGGAAAATTATGCTTTCACGAGATTAACACATGCCAGTTTTGCTCTGGAGTTCTGGCATTGTGTGACATTGATAATTTCTGAAATGTCCTGAGAAAATGTGTATGTGGTGTAAAGGGACAAAGTTCACAGCCTCATAATTTTAACAGTCAGTTACACAGAGCAGCTGTAGAGTTTCCCTCTAAGTGAGCCAAGGATAAGATTGCAAAACAAATTCAGAAAACTAATTTGAGGACATAAGGCACTTTAAGTTGGATTGCTCGTGATCCAGGCCTGAATCAATGTAAAATGGTGGCCATTTATTTAGCCGAAGAAATGAGCTGCATGCTGGTCTTCCAGACAATCCTCTTTGAATACTGAATTGTTCTCATACCCAGCCTCAGGCAGGTGTCAGGATTCCTCTGTAGCTTCAAGGCCCTCATTCAGCCAGGAGCAATTATGTCCTTGCTTCTTCTTTCAGGTTTGGATCTTGATTCCTGCTCTCTCCTAAAACATAAAAAGAAATCAGACAGCAATTATTTTCATGTTCTGTTATTACTTCATCCCCTTGAAGATGCATGTCTTCATGCAGATGCCTATTGCCCTTTATTTGATGGGTTCTAGGTACCAGCACTTGACTAACTCTTGCATACGCACAATTTTATTACATGCTCACAATCTGATGGGGGCGCATGCTATTAGTTTTCCTTTTTGCAGATGAGAAGATTTAAGTCTCAGAGAAATTGTAGCTTGCCCAGCATTGTTCATGTAGTACGTGGATTTGGACATAGGCTCTGACTCTTAACCAAGGCCCTTAACTGTGTCGGGGTGCAGGGAAACTTCCCCTATCCCTCAGAGGTTCTTCTTGGACTAATAGAGCAAATATTAACCTCAGACAGATCAATAAAAGATAAAATTTAATGACATATATGAGTGTGTGTGTGTATGTAGTATTTACATGACTGAATTCTAAGGTGAATGAGACTGAGGACTTAAATGCTATCTTAACAAATAGGATCTGGGGCTTCAAGGAGAGAGGAGGGTGTCATCACATGAGAGGGTGATTTCATATGACAAAATCTTGCCTCTAGATGTGTGCTCTGCCTTAAAGTAGATTTCTCTGATAAAAAGTTTGTTTATAGGCACACCCTGGTGGAGTAGTGGTTTGGTCAACCTCCTCCAGCTGAAGCACAGGCCATATACATCCCAAGGACCCAGGTTTATGTCCTGGGTCGGGGAGAACAACCGAGATGCACAACTAAATAAAAATGAGCCAAGTGCTTCTCTCTCCTCTTTCCTTCTGCTGCTTACCTGTATGCCTTTGCCTTCATTCCTGGCTGCTCTGCTGTTTTTTTTTTTTGTTTTTTTTTTAAAAAGTTTGTTTTTAGGGAAGGCTTTTTATCTTATTCTTTAAGGTGATGATAACAGCTTCTCTTAAAGCCCATAAGGTCTTAATTGGTCTTAAGCTCATGTACCAAGATGGTACAAATCAGACAAAATCTGCTCTGGATATCTTGTAGAAAGTCTCTCTGAAGATATTGGGGAGATTATCCTACATACCCATCTCTCTAATGGAATTCTCATAACTCGCTCATTTGCTGCCCTCGACCTGCCTTTGCTAACTTATGGTCCTCTCCATCATTTCCTGGATGCCTGGCTTGCATGTATGTTAGCTGTGGGTCCTGAGACTCTACAACACTTACCTGGTCTTCTGTCTCATCATGTCAGCATAGAATCTCACCTTAATTACTTGGATCCCAGCCAATGTTCACCTGTTTTTTACTTCTAATTATCTTTTGACCTCCACACTCTGCCTTCCACTACCCTTTCTCTGCTATACTTGTCATTGTTGAACAAAGGTGAACTTTTCAATTCCCCTGTTATTCCTCTAATCTCTTTAGACATGTTCTCTATCTTGTTTACTAAAGGCCAGTTATAGCAAAGGAATGCTCAACATCATGGTGACCGAGGCAAGATCGCATATGGAATAGCAGAATATCTTTCTTAGTACGGCAGTTCACTTCAGATATTATATCAATGGAGACTTCCTAGTAATGTTGATAGTATTTCGTTGGCCTTGTCATACCCCTGCAAAGGGAGAATGTTAGTAACGTTCCATGACCAGCTCTGGACGACAAAGAATGTTATTAAATAAACCATTAAAGGTCCATAGTCCATAGATTCCTAAAATGGAAAGTATTTTCTATCCCTAGTGATGAAACCAAATATGCTGTTCACATTCAGACACACATACCCTATAGGGCTGTTTCAAGAACACAATGAGATGGAATCATTGACTAAGAGAGAATAGAAAATAAAATCCATTCATTCATCTAGCCATAGATAGACTGAGAGAGAGCCAAGGTCAGCGTTATGAAGATAGTCTGATGGCCAAGTCAAACAGGGGGAAACCAGAAATGGAAGAATGAGTGGTGATGTAAAAAGCCAGAAGTCATGAGAGCTGCATGGAATGTGGTGTGAGGAATGGGTCAGGGCAAGAAGTTCAATATTAAGACCCTGGTCAATGGAAGCACTAAACTCTTATGAGGCATGGGGAACAGCTTGGCTGCTTAGAGCATTGGGACCAATGTGGTGATAGAGTGGGTCCTGAATGTGACGACTCAGAAGTTGCCAGAGTTGCTATGCTCTTACAGAATCTGGCATCTCATTAAGATAACAACTTTAGACACTGTGGAAATGAAGTAGCTTATCTTGAAAAAATTTCAGTGGAGACTTACAAGTTGTACCAATTATCTATGTGTTAATGGCATTTTTGTGGCAATGAATCTCTTCTTCAAAAAGTAGAAAATTAAATGAGTCCTTTTCACATTGTAAACTGAAACATTAAATAATGTCCAAGTGACCCAGTCAGGAGGGCACTTCTTAATGCAAAATGCCCAACCAGTCCACAAAAGTGAGATTAAAAAAATGCCCTAACTGCACAATACCCCGCGCTCTTCCTTTCCCATCTGGGCTTGGCACAATGGCTCCTGCAAAGAAGGGTGGTGAGAAGAGTGGCCATTCTGCCATCAATGAAGCTGTGACCAGAGAAGACACCACCAACCTTCACCAGCCCGTCCATGGAGTGACCTTCAAGAAGTCTGCCCCTTGGCTGCTCAGAGAGATCTGGAAATTTGCCATGAAGTAGATGGGCCCCCCAGATGCGGGCACTGACACCAGGCTCCACATGGCTGTCTGGGCCAACGGGATAAGGAATGTCTCAGAATGCATCCGTGTGTGGTTGTCCAGAAAATGGAATAAGGATGAAAATTTCACCACTCTCCATATGTTGGTTACCTCCGTACCTGTCACCACTTTCAAAAATCTGCAGTCAGTGTGGATGAGAGCTAAGCACTGTCAAATAAAGTTATAAAGTGGTAAAAAATAACCATAACCTAGTGTGAGATCTGTTCATTTCATGCAAAACTTTAGAATTTTGAAGCCTTTATTGTAGTGGACCAGTTGGTGAGATGTTGGCTTGTATAAGATGGGTGTTTGGTCTCTTTATTTGCTCAGCTTTGAGGAAGCTGTGTTAGGGAAAAGGAAGAAACCTCCTTAAACCCATGAGAGGAAAACTTCCTCAGAGCAAAACTAAGTTTGGTAAATCTCTGAGGTCTGGAGTGAAATACAATAAAATTTGCATTTATATAGCACTCCTTCTGCGCTTACTTTATATGTGCTATCCATATTAAATAAAAACACAATTAAGAGTTAGTTCTAAAATACCAGGTCAAACATATCAAACAAAATCAGGAATGGCAATTAGTGCTAGAATACCAGAACAAACAGATGGCTATTGAATTTGGATTTAAGAAGAGAAATAGGATGTGCCAGTTGCATATCAATGGAGGAGTAACTCTGGAGCTGGGGCTGACAGGGCTGGAGTGACCACAGAGAGAGCCGAACTGGGACAACAAGCAGGTCTGCATTGAGGAATCCTTGCAAGTTGTGAAAAGTCAGTGCAACAGAAATCATGGCTATGTAACGTGTGCCAAGTACTCTGTCCTATGCTGAGAACTCAAAGATGATCAGACTTGAATTCCGTCTTCCAGCTATGCATAGTCCAGTTTTAAGGAATATGTGAACTGCCTGGGGTTGGGGGTGGGGAGGACTTCATTTGTGACAATATAAGACTTCATTCCACGGATGAAAATAAGTCTATGCTGCTTTACCTAAAAGCTGAAAGAAATGAAGCTCAGCTCCCTTAGCTATCTCTTATCTATCCTGAAACCCCCAAAGCTCTGGAAACTGAAAAGATTTTCTTAAGCAGGAGCTGAAACTTTATCACCTTTATCCCACTTGGTGTCAATAGTGGTATGATTCACTGCAAAAATAGCAACATGTTTAATTATGGGGTCTTAGTCCAGACGCTAGTTGTGTTACATCAACTCTAATATTGTATGTGCACTGTATTACTATTCTAAGAACCCCAAGGTCTGAATTCTGAAGTGTATTGTACTCCAAAGGTTTGGGATAAAGGGTGATGACCTGTTGTAAAATGCTTTTTGTTTTCTCCCTGGAACCTCTATTTTTTCACTCTGCATCCCTATTAATTATGTAGCTGTGCTCCCAAGGCTCCAGCTAAAATTGCTCTCACTGGTGCCTTTTGCCGGATTCCTGAGCTTTTTTTTTACTTCTTTATCTGGTGGCGAAGGTGTGTCATCCCTTTTGGACTGCCTCTTTCCTTGTCTTTATTCCTAGATACCACAGTACTTAGCCTTTCCTGCAGCCTCCAGGCTGAGCCAGTTTTATTTGCATTTCCTTAGGCCAGCGCTCCCCAACCCCCGACCCCCCGCGAGGAACGAGAGAGGAGGCTCTAAGAATTATTTGTAACGAAGAACTGTCCACAGCATGGACCTCTGATCTTCCCATCCCCCGGCTCTCTCCCCGAGAGGGCTCTGTCGGCTCCCAGCTGTCAACTGGCTGAGAAGCCTAATCTACATATGCAGGTCTGACCTGTCACTGGAATTCCTTTACCATTGTTGCAGATGTTTACCGATATTTTTACCTAATTGTCTAGCTAGCACCTCTTTTCAACATCTCCCCTCTAAAGTTTCTCTCTCTCTCTCTCTCTCTCTCACACACACACACACACACACACACATCTGTGTGAATTGGTAGTAACTGGTAAGTCAAGGGAAGGACAGGAGAAAGGCTTTTTTATTTTTACTTTTGTCTTTTAACTATATCTTTTGATTGTTAAATTTCTACATGTATTACTTAAAAGAAAGTATTATTATTATTATTTTTAAAGAAAATGGTTATGACTTTCTGGAAAAGGTGGGTTTGAACTTCTTTAGCTCACCCCTGGAATGCTCCTAACAGTTTCCTGAATATTTGGACATACCTGCCTCTTTCTCTGACATCTCTGACAATATTACCTGTTTAAAATGCATTTCCCAGCATGCACTTGTGGTCTAAAGCCACCAGATACAGTCCACATACATCCCAAGGACCCAGGTTCATGTCTTAGGACCTGGGCCCTGGGACAAACAAGCAAACAAACAATAAAACACATTATGCTGCTTTCATTTATTTCTTTTTTTTAAATTAATTTTATTCAAGGAACATTGCATTATAATAACATTATATAGTTTTAAGGTGTGTGTCATTATTCCCTGCTTTCTTCATATCGTATCTCTGCACTTGCTATTCCCCACCCACCACCCCAAATCCACTATGCTTCTTGCAGCATGTCTGGGCTGGCTCTTGACTCTGGGGGACCCCAGTTGCCATCTGTTCACCTTTTGCCAACTGTGCTTCTAACTTGTTCCAGTTCCCAATTCTCCTTCCGCCCTCATCCAGCACACACTCCTATCTGCCTCGTGCATCTCTCTAGACTGGAAATTCTAGAATTTTCCCTCCCACTCATTGCTCTGCTGCACGGACCTAAAATTATTTTCTCTAGTACTTGGGTCTGTGCTGTGAACTTCACAATGAACTTTGATCTTTTGATTTAGTGTTTTTGGGAGTTATGTGGGTGATCTGTTTCATATTTAGAAGTGAAAACTGCACACCTAGAAGAGATAGTAGTGTGATTTTGTCAACTCTGGAGCCCAGGGGGATGCCAGTTTGTCAAAGGGGCATTGCAGGAATTTATATTTGAACCTGGAAAGGACCCTGGTGACCAAAACTTGTGAGATCAGCTAGGGTTTGAGGCATCCTGAAGCAGAATATTATTTCAAAACTGACTCCTTTTAGGGTTTCTAAAGGACATTGTGGCTTCTCCAGAGAGAGACGGCAGAGCTACAAAGGTTGGACAATACAGTAAAAAATTAGACTGAGTTTGGGTTCCTGTGTGTTTGTAAGAAGTATGTTCTATACTGATCTTCCTAATTTTTCACCACTCTTACCAAGCTCAAGAGCAACAAGAATATTAAGGAATCATGGGTCAAATTCAGTTTGTAGTCTGTTTTTGGGCAGCCCATCAGCTTGGATGGTTTTTGCATTTTTATACTGTTGAAAACAATAAACAAAAAAAAGGAATATTTTGTGACATGAAATTTTTGAAATTTAGACTGCAGTGTTCATGAATAAAGTTTTTCTGGAACACAGCCACACAGATTCCTTTACTTTTTAATTGCTTTCTACTATCACAGGACAGAGCGTGAGTGTTCTCAAGACCATCTGGTCTTGACAGAAAAAGTGTGCAGAAAAAGTGTCCAGATATGAACACCAAGGCACAAGACACACACATAAATTATTCTCGGGCACTGCTGTGATCTTTCTGCATTGAATTGCAGTTTTTTCTTCTATCCTAATGGCTGGGGCCCTGGAGTTCTAAGACCCCAGGGAGGTGTCAGGCACCTAGAAAGAAGTGGGAACAGCATCAGGAGAGGAGGCTGGCCTGCAGCTGGCTGGTGTAGGGGAGACCCCTGCAGTGGTGAAGGGGCCGCCTTTACTCTTCTCCCCACTGCGAACCCCTTGGCTGTGGACCTCCAGGCTCATCACCTGGCAGCTCTGGATCTCAGCTCCCGTGTCTGTAAAAGGAGGCCATTGTATTCTCAATGGTTTTCAAACTTCCTCTCTCCCTTCTTCTCGACTTTCCTAGAACATTTCACTAGAATGACTTCTCACATAGCTTCCTAACAAAATAAGCCATGAAAAGTGGAGCACCTCTAGAAGGGGTCCTGACCTGAAAGTCTTCAGTGGACCTCACAGAAGAAATTCTCAGTCTCCTCCCCAGCCTGCCAATTAAGAGTCTGTGGGTCCAATCAACAGTCTTGAAGGATTTTTGGTCACTGGGTGGTGGGCAGGATGTGTCGTCATGTATTTGAGAAGTGGTGACCCTGTATCTATAGGTTTACATTATTTTGTAAATCAAAGTTACCTCAATAACTGTGAAGTTAAATGAAAAACAAAAACGATTCTGTGGGATCAGGCCCTTCTCGTGGAGGCACCCCTAGCACACAAGTGAATCTGATGAGATCTTTTCAGACCTACACATTCTGAGGTCACATGTTCTGGCTCTATAACCAGAATTTTTCCTGGTGCTGGTTCCTCCCCTCAGGGAATCAGTCATCACTTAGATGCTCTTAATAATAGTAATAACAGCTAAAATATACTGAGCGCTTACTAGCTGCCCTCAGAGATGTGCCTTTTGTTGTTTAACACAGACAACAGCCTAATGAAGAAGAAACCACAGATACCCCCATTTCACAAAAGAGAAAATTGTCCTGGAGAATGCTTGGCACAAAGACACACCTCTGTTCAAGGGCAGAAATGTCTGATGTCAGAGTCTCTCCATTCCTCTCGGGCTACTTTTTTATCCACAGGTATGAGGAATTATTTATAACTTACTTGCTATGTGAATGGCACAGACTTCACCTTTCTGAGTTTGTTTCCGCATCGGTTAAATGGGAGTAAGGACAGGCTCAATGATACTGCTGTGTGAGTGTCACCAGTGTGTGACAGCCCTCTGTACTCAGTAACTATTGCTTTCTATTATTATCATCACTAATTGCCTTCCATTGTCTCTTGCCTTTCCTTTTAGTCCCAGTGAGGTATTCCTCTGAACATGGAGCTTGGACACGTTCCATAGCATAGTTAGCATAGTCAGCCTGAATTGCCTTTAATGTCTTGTCCACTGATTTAATGGAAGTCATTATTCGAAAGCTCCAGCTTCAGGCTGCTTTCTTTAAGGGGGTCTAACACTTTTCACTTGCCCTAATGGTCAAGGTAGCATCTTGCTTTATTGAACTTCTATCAATAATGCCTTGGTGTTCATTGATTGTTCTCTGTGTGTGTCTTACCTTTTCATCTACACTATCAGCCCCCTGGGGCAGGACAGATATTGGCTGCATAGGGTAGAAGAAAAAGCATGGGCGTTTAAATCTGCAAGACCAGGGTTTAAATTCTGAAACTGCCCTGCTAACTGGGTTCTTGGGCAGGTTATCTAAACTCTCCAAGCCTCAGTTAGTTCATCTGCACAGCGGGAACAGTAATTCTTTCTTTCCCAGTTACTGTTGGGATTAAATGGGCTGCTCTGTGAAGATGCCCCAGACACTGGACCTGGCTCATACTTGCTTTCACCTTTTTTGCACCTGCGATGGGGTTTGTGGTCTGCAGTTGCTATATTTAAAACAGAGGATCAACTGGTAGCTAAGGTCAAAGCAGGGTCAGTTTGCATTGTTCTCCAGCTCCCCAACTCACAGAGCCATGTGTCCCAGAGGGACTGAATCTGCTCCTGCTTGCTTTCTTGATGGGTTTCATCATATGGTGCTGTGAGTTCTGAAAATAGAGGTAGGGGCTGACTTTCATATAGAAGATGGGAGACACTGTGTCTTTACCTAAAGCTGAGTGGGATGCATTTGGGCAGTCGGTCAGCTCCCTGGAGATATAGAGAAGCTTTCAAGACACCACCCGGGTCGAAACCTAGCAGTGCCATGAAAAACCAGGAGCGGGAAAGAGTAATAATAGCTTGAGCAAGAAGGAGGTTTGGTGCCAGGAGAGGGTCAGAGGCAATGGGTTGATACCATTGAGTTTAGGGAAGGGGCACATTCTGAGGCATTCCCTAAGTGGGGGTCAGTGTGTACAAGAGGAATATTTGGACAGTTCGTGGACTGTGTCTAGGGTTGTGGTTCTCAACCAAGCTGCACACTGGCATTGCTGGGGGTGTGGTGGCGGGGTGGGGGAAGAGAGGGGGAAGGGTCAGGAAATACTGAAAAACCAAATCAAACTGGAAAATAAAAACTCCAACAACCTCATGGCAGAGTCCCCAGTGTAAGTAATTCAGATTTAATTGCTCTGGGGCACCGCCTGGTATCGAAATCTTTCAAAGTCCCCAGTAGAACTTTCTGGGGTGATGGAAATGTCCAATAGTGGCCAATAGCCCCTGTGGCTATTGGGTCCTTGAAATCTGGTTAGTCCAATGGAAGAACTGAATTTCACCCACTTATGTGTAAATGTAAAGAAACCTCATGGAACTAGTGGCTTCTGTATCAGAGAGCACAGGCCTAGAGCAACTGGGAAGGACATCTACTGAGTTAAACTCATTGTGCGCTTAACTTAACAAGATTTAATTTAGCCATCAAGGAGCTTGGCTTCACTGGGGAAGGAGGGACACAGAGGGCCAGTAAAGTGTCTGTGGTTTCACGGCCTGGAAACGGCTGAGTGGGAAGTGGCCAGGGTGCTCGTATCAGTGAAACTAAGGTACAGGCAGAGCAGCGAATGGACAGCAGCAATTTACTCCCCAGTTGTTCTGTAAGCAAGTAGAGAACCACACATTCCTGCCAAGGAAAGGGAATGTTGGGAAGCATTTGCTTGGCTCTCCCTGGGAATCACAGAGCTGACAGGCTCCAAATCACTGAATTCTAGCAATATAACCTCAGACAGGCCTGAAAAGTCTGTAGGAGGGCCTTGACTCATCCCATACCAAATAACTCAACATCCGGCAGTAAGCTTCGGCCAGGAGAAGGCTCTAGAATGAAACTAAAACACTGTGTTTTAGAAGTCATAATAGAGGAGGTCTATGGGGATTCACTGAGGAAAGGTTTGAGGCATGAAAACATCCCTGAGCTCAAATTTGCCTAGGCTCACTGACTTCCCAGCTTGCAAAAAGGCTCCATCTGCTGAGGTTTCAACATCATACCTGTTGTATTTAGTGGACATATGTTCATCTTATTTGCATTTGGGTTTTTTCCAGAGGAATTAGGGCAATAAACAGGTCATGAGAGTTTATGGAAATGTGGAGGGGCACCTTTAGGGTTAAAGTTGAGTGGAGATGGTGGGTCTAAATTTCCCAGAAGAAAGTTATACATGGAGCTAGGCTTATTTTTGAGGAAGGCAGTTGAGAATGAGACATGTGATGATGACTGACCAGCATGCCTTCCCTCTCACTAGCGGAGAAAGAGGATCACAGAGACAAGGCAAACCTGGAGAGAATGAGAGTCCCTGAGAATCTTGCACCCAGAAAAGACTTGTTAGCACTCTGAATCAGTATCTGAGACTGATTGGTCCATACAGGCACACTGTTGTAGAGATAAGCAAGGAGGGGGAAACTGACAGGGCCTGACATTTTGATTTTTTTAAAGGTTCATTAGTTGGTTAATTAATTAATTTATTTATATAGAGGAAGGAAGCAGGCAGAAATGAAGGCAAGCGGAGAGAGTTGGAAGAAGTGTTTGTCCATCCATTTAGTTGTTCATGTTGGTTGTCCCCTGTGGCCCCAGTTCTTGAATCTGGGTTCTTGGGCTTTACGTGGATTACATCACCTGGAGTCACGGATTTGTCCACTGAACCAGGGTGAACTTGAATGTTTTTTGATGACAATGGCTACCACCACCGCCACTCCTTCCCGTAGACTGTGAGATGCCTGTAGGTAGCTTGTGAGCTAGGAAGAGGGACCCGCTCACAGGTGTGCTTGGTGCCTAGACTTGTGGTCCTCCGTGATGCCTTGGAACACATGCACGATCAAATGAATGAATGAAGAGCAGAACTAAAAGCAAAATGAATAAGGGTGGGTGTATTCTGCTTAGTGTGGACAGGACTCTGTGCAGGACAAAACTTTGTGTGAAATAACATGACCCCAGGCTATGTACCTGTAGCCCACAGGCAGGGAGGTTTGAGCAACACCTTGCTATCTCAGTTTTGGTGATGAGGCTTCCCTGAGGAAGAGTCAGAGGAACTGATGTGAGTCTTGTGGCAAACTGCTCAGGTCCACTCTGGGGGGTGGGAATAGAGGGTTACAGTGGGAAGAAGCGTTCTTTGGCAGGGATGTGGTTTAGAATCACTGCACAGAGCTTTGACACTCAGAGAAAAGAGCTGAGGTTTTTGTAAACCCAGAGAAGTGGTAATTAACATCTTGATGTTGCCTTAGAACCTATTTTAGTTTAGGTTCTAACTTAAAGCAAGTGAGCATATGAGTACAAGCAATTTTGTCAAAAGCGAGCTCAGGAAACACAACAAAGGAATGAAGAAGTGAAAAAGGAAGGGAGGAAACTAGTATGAGTAATCCTCTCTCTGAGCCACTGGGGTTCAATTTGTTAGGAACACCCCAATAATGTGTATTTGGAAGCATCCCATGTAAGACAGAAAACTGGGAGGAAATTCATCCACTCCACTGGTTAAAGGTTCTTCCGGCAGTGGCCAGGCATGCTTCCGGAGGCTGGAGAATGTCCTCAGAGAGGCAGAAGGTGAATGTATTCATTAAAAGCTTAAAAATGGCTTAAAACAACACATACTTATTATGTCGTAGTATCTGTGGGTCAGAAATCTGGGGATGGATTCATTTGTCGATCCTCTGCTTCAGGGTCACTTGTGAGACCAAAATAAAAGGGAGCAGTTGATTAGGGAGGAGTGCTGATCTAAAGGCTCAACTAGGGAAGGATGCATTTTTAAACTCAAATGGCAAGATGGGGGACAGAATTCTGTCCTCAAGTGCTGTTGGACTGAGAGCCTTGTGTCCTGTTGACTAGAGTCTGCTGTTTCTTGCCACATGAGCCTCTGCAACTTAGCAGCTTGCTTTTAAAGCCAGCAGCAGAATCTTCTAACAAAGTGGAAGAGAGACTATAAGCTAATCATTGATGCTTTCTTATTATTTTGGTTAGAAGCAAATTACTCAGGGGAGAGGATTACAAAGGCCATGACTATTGAGAGGTGGGAATCAATGGAGCTGTTTGGACCCTGTCTTCCACAGTTGGGGTGGGTAGCAGGAAAGTTAGCAGGGATTGTCAGCATGGACATGAGTGGGTGGGGTGAAGCAAATTCCGGCAAAGGGGAGGAGTGTTAGTGAGGAAGTTTAAGTCAATCAGTTGTGTCTGAAGAGATAGGATAAGCGCCCTAGGTGCCTTCAAACCCAGAAAGGGGTGGGGGGTGGGGGCTTTTCCTTTGGTTGGACTATGCAGCACGGAGCAGCACTCTGGTTCCTTGGTCTCAGTCCTAAAGACCATGATTAGAGTTTGATTCTTGTTGGGTTCTCTCCTCTCTGCCTGTGTTCTTTCTTTTGTTCCCTGCAGAAATGTCACTGCTGGACCACCGAGAAATGCTTGGTAAAGGCTCTGGGACATAGGGAGGGATCGGCCCCTCCCCGAAGTCAACAGAGCTGGGATATGGAACCCCAGCATCTCAAATCAGATCACAACCTGAAGGCCTCTAAATTCAACCACCACTGAGAGCCTTAATTCCTCTGCCTAGTCCATCGGGACAGAGACCCCAGGCTGGAGCAGTCTGTCCCACTCCCTCCAGGACCATTAGGAAATTTACTCATGCAACGGAAATGGAATCTACTTCCCAGATACTCCCTTTGGTCTTTATTCTCCTTCAGAGAAAGTCAGTTCCCTTTTCACACACTGCCCCTCAAAGGAAGAAATGTGCTTCTTTGGATTTTTTGTCCCGTTTTCACGATTGGTGCTCAGAGCAGTATATCATATCATGAATGGATGTGGGAGTAGATGTGGAAGGAGTGAGGAGGAGCACCCACCGTGCTCCACAAGCCACCCAAGAGCCCATGGGCTCCCTAGCCCCTTTGGTTGGCTGTCAAATTTCAGCAGATGATGCCTCTAATCAATAAATTTCTTGTTTCTGGTGAGTGGCTGTTGAGTCAAATCCCTCTCTGGTAATTGGGCTTTTGTTTGTTTGTTTGCTGGGGGAGGGGAACAAAGAGAGAGATGGCTCCTGTGATCTTGAATTGAAAGGGAGTTTTTTTTTGCATTTTTGTGGTGGGATGATCATAGTAGGTATAATAAAAATAACAGAGCAAAAATGCATATTGAGCTGATAAAGGAGGATGGTTAAAAAGGACATTAATAACAACCGGCAGTGACTCAACAGTTTATACTACTCTTTTACTCTGATGATCTCATTTATTCTTCAAAATAATGATGTGAGGGGGTTATTAATATACTCAATGTACAGATTCAGAAGCTAACTCTTAGAGATTACTCAATGCCATATGGCTGTCAAGTGGAAGATCTGGAACAAGAACCCTGGTATTTTGCCTCCAAATTCTGCACACTTTTCAACATACACCGTTTTCTCCTCACTTTAATATAAACGTTGTGTAAATTATTTAGTCCTCAGCAAATCCTTACTGTGAGCCCATTAAGACATTAGGAAAATAAAGTATATAATTATAGTTGAAAGATTTGCCCCCAAGTGGTTCATGACCCTTTCTGGTGAGCTAAGTTCTAGAAACCAAACCACTAGAAAAGTACGGAAAAGAGGCTCAGATGCTATCATATTGCAAGTTTGTGTAACATTCTGTAAGTGTTATACTAATTTGGTGATGTGCAGTTTAGTGGATGATTGTTCATAGAGGAAATTCCAGTAGCTTGGAATAATTCCTGTACAATTTAGCATAATTAAGAAATTAATATTTTTCACAGAAAGATGACGAAAACTTGTAGGGGAGTTGCAGTATCACTTACGTCCACCAGATGATGCCACTATTCAGTGAATTCTAGAGAATTTTGCTTTGGGGATACAAGTAGAGTTGTAGTAAGTTTGAGATAATGACTAGAAAGATATTTTAACCTATTTCAGACTTTAATAATTTTCTTATTATAATTTTACATGGAGTTCATGTATACTAGCCGTAGGGAATCTATTAACAAAGAACTAGATGTAAGTGCATTTCTGCTGACTCATTATCCTAGCTTGGGTCTTCATCACCTTTAAGTATCTGCTCTGTGTAAGTCAAGTGTCCGTGGGATTAACAGAAGGCAGCAAAGAGCTCTTCTTGGAGACCAAGGCTCTGAGGGAGGGGCATTTCATTGGAGGTAAACTTTTTACTATGTTAGGCATTTGCTCTGACTCTATATGCAAGTATATTTCCTACAGCCAATCTTGATAAATGACAGATTCCACCCAGTGGAAAAACCAGTATGGACAGCCTGATGCAATTATATTCAGCATTAATAAGCCATGGGCTCCATCCTAATGTGTTGATATTTAGTGAATATTTGATAATGAAAGAGAATAGAACCTTTGAAGTCAAAATCTTCTGGTGTTGCTGGTTAATTTTAACCAAGAACATTCATTATGTTGTTTGACAAATTAGCCTGCTATGGAATATTAAACAACTAGCCTTTAGAAGGTGAAGAAGATAAAAGCAACTACATCTGTTGTGCTCACCAAGGAGATTTTCCAAGAAGCTCAAAGCTCTTGCAAGATTTTATCTGGGAGATCCCATCTGTCTGAACCCAGCTTCCTCTCTCAGGAGGTGGTTGTGCCCTGCTGTTCATTTGCATTCTCATTTGGTTTGAGAGGCCTGTTTGTGTGAGCCTCGCCTGCCTGCCAGAGCCACCTGGGGTGACTTTGTCTCATACTGCTGTTCCACAGAGCCTGCTCCACTCAGAGGACTCAGAAGGCCACTGGGTGCCAGAGGGTTGAGACCCTGTTGGGAATGCCCTCATGGAAAGCGAGTTGGGAATGAGAGATGACAAGTGTCCTCCATTTATCTGTTGTTTCCAGTGGGATCTGGGGAATCCCTACGGTGCTTTTTGGATTCTTGTGAGAGCTCAGCTCTGACAGTGGTCCAAACACAAATTTTTAAAAACTTTTTTAGTATTTTATGGCAGTAACTTTGTTTTACAAATTAAAATAAACTCATATATGCAATTTCCCCTTTCCTTAGATGTATTTCAACACACCCTGCCCTCCACCAAATCACCAAGTGTTCTTCACCATTGTCCAGTGGGCTCCACCACTTGCCTCCTCCACTATCCGGTTCTCTCTTGGTAGCTTACCTCAGTTCTATTGCAAGTGTCCAAGGGTGGTTTTGTTTTGTTTGTTCTTTTGTTTTGTCTATTCACATTCCACCTATGAGTGAGATCATCTGGTATCTATCTTTCTCCTTTTGACTTGTTTCACTTAACATAATACCCTCTAGATCCACCCATGTTGATTCAGATGACAGGATTTCATCTTCTAAGGGCTGTGTAGTATTCCATTGTCTATATGCACCACATCTTTATCCATTCATTTGATATTAGGCACTTAAGTAGTTTCCAGTTCTTAGCTATTGTGACTAGTACTGCAATAAACATAGGGGTACATAAATCTCTGAAAATTAGTGTTTTTTGTTTTTTTTTTAATCTTTTGGGTAAATATCCAGAAGTGGGATGGTGGGATCATATAGAACTTCCATATTCAACTTTTTGAGGAATCTCCATGCTGTTTTTTCTATAGGGGTTGCACCAATTTGCACTCTCACCAACAGTGTAAAAGTGTTCCTTTTTCTCCACATCTTTTGTAGGGAAAAAATATTTTGTTGTTTCCAGACTTTTAGATAATATTGGATAATAGCCAGTCTCTCAGGTGTGAGGTGATATCTCATGGTTATTTTGATTTTCATTTCCCTAATAGCCCGAGAGTAGGAACAAGTCTTTTCATGTGCCTGTTGGTCATCTGTATATCCTCTTTGGAAAAATGTCTCCCCAATTTCTTCTCCCATTTTTGGATTGGATTGCCTGCTTTTCTGTTATTGAATTTTCTGACTTCTTCGTATATTTTGGATAGTAAGCCCTTATCAGAAATATGGAATGCAACTATCATCTCTCAGTTAGTAGCTTGTCTTTTCGTTTTGGTGACGTTTTCTATCGCTGTGAAGAAGCTTTTTAGTTTGATGTAGTCACCAATCATTTATTTTTGTTTTTGTTTCCCGGAATGTTGGAGTTGAGTTCCCAAAGATCTCTCTGAGGCTGATGTTATGGAATTTCTTTCCTATATTGTCTTCCAAGAATTTTATGGTTTCTGTTCTTATACCTAAGTCTCTAGTCTATTTCGAGTTAATTTTTGTGAATAGTGTTAGAGAATGGTCTAGTTTAATTCTTTTGCATGTGGCTATCCAGTATCTCAAAACCATTTATTGAAGAGAATTTCCTTTTTCCATTGTAGACTCTTGGCTCCTTTGTTGTAGATTAACTGACTATGTGAGTAGGACATTTTCTGGTGATTCAATGCTATTTCACTGATCTGTGCCTCTGTTATTATTACAGCACCATACCATTTTGATCACTTTTTCTTTGTAGTGTCTTTAAGTGTTATCTCTTCAGATATGTCCTTTTTCTCATAATTGCTTTGGCTATTTGGGATCTTTTGTTGTTCCACACAGATTTTAAGATATTTTTGTTACATTTCCTTGAAATAAGACCATGGGATATTAATGGGGATTGCATTAAATTTGCATATTGCTTTAGATAAGATGACCATTTTAACAATGTTGATTCTTCCCAACCATGAGCAGGGGATGTCTTTCTATCTTTTTGTATCCTCTATTTCTTTTAAGAGAGACTTGTCATTTTCATTATTCAAGTCTTTCACTTCCTTTGTTAAGTATGTTCTAAGATATTTGATTATTTTTCTTCTTTTTTAAACCATGTGGTTTTCTTGATTTCATTTTCATCTAGCATGTTGTTTCCATATAAAAATGCAATGGATTTTTGTGCATTGAGTTTTTAACCTGCTACTTTACTGTATTCATTGATTAGTTCTAATAGTTTTTTTTGACAGTTTTTAGGGTTTTCAATAGACATAATCATGTCATCTTCAAATAATGATAGTTTTACATCCTCCTTTCCAATTTTGGATTTTTATTTTTATTTTTTTCTTGCCTATTACCTCCAGTATGATGTTAAATAGCAGTGGTGAGAATGGACAGCCTGGCGTTATTCCTGACCTTACATAAAATGCTTTCATTTTTTCACTATTGACAATGATGTTGGCGGTGGATTTATCACATATGGCCTTTATTATGCTGAGGTATATATCTTCTGTCCCCATTTTATGCAGGTTTTTGTCATAAATGGGTGTTGGATTTTGTCAAAAGCTTTCTCTGCATCTGTTGGTATGGTCATGTGGTTTTTCTCTTTGCTCTTGTTGATATGGTATATTACATCAATAGATTTATATATGTTGAACCATCCTTGTATCCCTGGGATAAATCCCACTTGGTCATGATGGATGATATTTTTGATGCATTGTTGCATTCGGTTTGATAATATTTTGTTGAGAATTTTTGCATCTATGTTCATTAGAGATATTGGTCTATAATTTTCTTTCTTGGTTACATCTTTATCAGTTTTTGGTATCAGTGTAATATTAGCCTCGTAGAAAGTATTTGGGAATGTTCCCTGTTCTTCAATATTTTAGAAGAGTTTGAGAAAAATAGGTATTAATTATCTGAAGTTTTGTAAAAACTCATTAGAAAAGCCATCTGGTCCTGGGTTTTATTTTTATAGGGAGACTTTTGATTGCTTCCTCAATTTCAGTTTCCTTGCTTGTGATTGTTCTGTTCAGTCTTTCCAATTCTTCCAGGTTTAGTCTTGGTAGACTGATTTAAAAAAAAAAAATCTCTCCATGTATTTGAGGTTCTCCACTTTATTGACATAAAGCAGTTCATAGTAGTCACTATGATGCTTTGTATTTCTGTGGTTTCTGTTGTAACTTTTCCTCTTTCATTACAGATTCTAGTTATGAGAGTTTTCTGTCTCTTTTTTTGTGTGAGTCTAGCCAATTGTTTGGCAATTTTGTTTATTTTTTCAAAGAATCAGCTTTGGTTTTGCCCATCTTCTGGATTCTTTTGCTTTCTATTTCATTTATTTCTGCTTGAATTTTGATTATTTTGTTTCTTCAACTGATTTTGGTTTAATTGTTCTTCTTTCTCTAGTTGCTTTAAGCTTAGGGTTAGATTGTTTATTTGTATTTTTTCTTATTTCTTGAGGCCTACCTGGACTGCCATGAATTTCCCTCTTAGTACTGCTTTTGCTGTATCCCATAGATTCTGGTAGCTCATGTCTTCATTCTCACTTTTCTCTTAAGTATTTTTTAAGTTCTTCTTTTACCCAAGAGTCATTCAGAAGCATATTGTTTAGTTACCTATTAATTTGTGGTCTTCCAGTTTTCTTTGTGGTTGATTTCTAGTTTTAAGTGTTTGTTGTCAGAGAAGATGCTTGGTATTATTTCAGTCCTTGTAAATTTGTGGAGATGTATTTTGTGTCCTGACATGATCTATCCTTGAGAATGGTCCATGAGCACTTGAGGAGAAATTTAATTCTGTAGTCATTAGATGAAGTGTTTGGTATATGTCTATTAGACCCAACTGTTCCAAAAGATCATTTAAAGCTGCTGTTTCCGTGTTAATTTTCTGCCTGGTTGATCTGTTCGTTGTTGGAAATGGGATGTTGAGGTCTGGTACTATTATTGTGTTGCTGTTGATGCCTTTTGTCAGTTCTAATAATACTTGCTTAATATATTTTGATGCTCCCTCATTTGGTGCATATATATTAATAAGTGTTATGTCTTCTTGCTTCATTGACTCCTTAATTATTATAAAATGCCCATCTTTGTCTTTTGTTTTGCTCTTTAGTTGGAAGTCCATTTTATCCAATATAAATATGGCTATCATGTTTTTTTTGGTTGCAATTTGACTGTAGACTTGTCTTCCAACCACTGCCTTTAGCCTTTGCTTACATTTTGAAATAAGATGAGTTTCTTGAAAGCAGCAGAAGGTTGCATTATGCTTTTTAAGCCATTCTGCCACTCTGTGTTGTTTGATTGGTGAGTTCAAACCATTAACGTTTAGGCTGATTATCGATATGTAACTGTTTATTGCCATTTTGTAAGTTGTCTTCTAGATGTTGTTACAGAGAGTGCCTTTGTTCTTCTCTTTCTCTTTTTAGGTGGGTTAGGTATAGTTACATTTTGATTATTTTCCGTTTTTGTTTTCTTCTTTGTTTTTCCCCTGGAGATGTAATTTGAGGTTAACTCGAGTTTGTCATTAAGATTCTATGTTTATTCCCTATTTTCATTTGAAAGCAGAATAGTTTTGCATTCATTCTAATCATTCACAGTTTTTTCTCCTCTCATCTTCCCTACTTATTTATTTTTAATTTATTTTTTATTGTAGAAATTATTCTACACATTAGAATAGTTTCCTATGTGTATTTTCCCCATTTCTTAGATCTATTTCAACACACCATGCCCTCTGCCAAATCACCAAGTGTTCTTTCCTATTGTCCAGTGGGGTCCACCACCATTTGCCCCCCCACTCCCCGCTGCCCCCCCCACCCCATTCCCTTTTGGTAACCTCAGTTCTGTTGCAAATGTTTCAGGGTTGGTTATGTTTCATCTCTTCCTTTCTTTTGTCTATTCACATTACAGCTATGAGTGAAGTCATCTGGTATCTATCTACTTTTGACTTGTTTCACTTAGCATAATCCCTTCTAGTTCCGTTCCTGTTGATTTAAGTGACAGGGTTTCATCTCTTCTAAGGACTGTGTAGTATTCCATTGTATATATGTACCACATCTTCCTTATCCATTTATCAGATTTTGGGCACTTAGGTAATTTCCAATTCTTAGCTCTTGTGAATAGGGCTGCCCTACTTTTTATATTTTGCCATCTTATTGTTTTTAAGTGGGGCTTCTTTACACTTTATAGAGCTTCCTTTAGTATTTTCTATAAAGTCAATTTTGTGGTGATGAATTCCTTTAACTTTTGCTTATCTGAAAAGCTTTTAAATCTTTCTTCAGTTCTAAATGACAATCTCACAGGATACATTATCCTAGTTTGAAAATCCCTTTCTTTCAGCCCTTTGAATATATCATGCCAGTCCCTTTTGGCCTGTAGACTTTCCAGTGAGAAATCTTTTGACAGTCTTATGGAGAATCCTTCATATGTGACTCATATTTTTTCATTTTAAGATTTTTTCTTTATCTTGTATTTTTGACATTTTGATGACAATGTGTCTTTGTGTAGGTCTGTTTGGGTTTCTTTTATTTGTAAACTTTTGAGCTTCGTGGGTCTGGAGGCCAGTTTCATGCTCCAGTTTAGGGCAATTATCAGCTGTTATTTCTTCAAATACTGCTTCTGTCTCTTCTCCTTCTGGGACGCTTGTGATGCAAATGTTGTTCCTTTTGATGTTACTCCACAGACCTCAAATGTTGTCTTCATTCCTTTTCATTCTTGTTTTTCTTTGCTGCTTTGTTTGAGTGTATTTGTCTGCTCTATCTTCTAGTTCACCGATTTTATTATAGGCTTCATTCATCCTAAACTCAAGTCCTTCTCTTGTATTCTTTAGTTCAGCTATCATGTTCATTCTTTAACATCTTGCGTTCTTCTCTCTTTTTTTGTTCTCTTCTTTCTCTATTTTACTTTTTATTTCCATAAGTATGTTTATTACTGTTGCCCTAAATTCATCATCAGGTAGTTTATATATTTCTGGTATATTCAGATTTTCCCCTGAGATGTTAATTGAATTGAATCCATCATTTCACGTATATTTCTCTGTGTTTGCTATGTTTGTCATTCTCTTCATGTTTCTGTGGGTTAGGGTTCCCTGCAGTGATGGCATTATGTAAGACATTGACAACAGATAAGCCTGGATCTTGGTTTGATCACTGGAAATTCTTGAGTTATGTGGCATTACCACTGTTTAGATTTGTTTAAGTTCTTATGCGGACACTGCACTGGGGCCTGAGAGTTCAGCCTATGGAGTTGGAGCTTGTGTGAGGGATGCAGAGCTTTCTCCTAGCACCCCAGGTATGAATGGTAATGATGACCTTGTTGTTGGCCACAATCAGCAATCAGCTTGCAGTTCTGCATCCACTTACAGGGCAGCACTAGTGGGTAATATTGAAGGTTCCTCCCTTCTGGGAGACTCTTCTTCTTTTAAGCCTGGGGGCAGTATTTCCCATTGGTGGGTTCTATAACTCTAGTGCAATGTGGTGGGAGGGGTTGGGTGTGGGAGATTGTCCTAGCTGCCATTTGATTAGTGTCTTTATAATTTCCCTTTGGGGTCTCTTACTCAGTCCACCAGTGCGTTCTTCCTCTTTCTGCCCTGTGCCAATACTCTGTGCCCTGGCTCCATGTCCCAATCCTGCTGGGCAGGATCTCTTACAACAGAGATTCTTGGGGGATCTGGTTCTTCCCAAGGTTCATCCCCTCTGCCATGAGACTGCGAGGCCCAAACCCACAATGTAGCTCTGAACCCCTATTTCACCTACCCTTTCTGGTGGAGAATGCCTCCACTGCCTCTGTAACCTCTGGACCTGATTTTCCTCAGCATTTATGTCTGCAAAATAGGTGACTTTTGGTTGCTCTGTGGGGAACAGACTCACTTCATTCCTTCCAGATCGCCATCTTGATCTACCAACTCAAAGACAACTTAGATACAATCATTAATCAATAATCACATGATAACCCAAATCCATTCAATAGTTATGTTCTAGGCACAATACAATTTGCTATGGATGTATTTGTTGAGTTAGCTTTTATAATGACCTATGTTTGTGCAGATCCCAAATCCACTCCACTCCCTTGCTGGCATAGTCTTGATTTTTAGAATTTTCAGTCTATTCTGAGTGGCCACACATGGTTGGAGGGGTGAATTTTGAATCCCAGAATTAAATCGTGGTTCATCAAAGGCCAAACCAATTCTAGGGATCTGTCCCCTTTGCCGGTGATGCTTTCAGAAATGGGCATGTGGTCAGAGCTGCCATAGGTTGACTTGAGCACCCCCAAAAGGCTCACGTTTAAATGGACACTACTCACATCCTAGACATATATTAACTAATGAGAGTGTTAAGCATAGAGATTCTGAAACTTCAGGATGTACTAAAGAGTATAGAACTTTCCATAATGATGATCGTGTTCTATACTTTCTAAGTTAGTAGCCACTAGCCACTATTAAGCACATGAAATGTGTCTAGTGGGATTGAAGTTACATTATTTTATTTTTTAATATTGATTGAGGTAACTTTGATTTACAAAATAATATAAGTCCATTAGTGCAGGTTCACCATTTGTTAAATATAGCAATATACCCACTACCAAATGACCAAAAGTCCATTACCACTGTCCGTTGGACTCCACTAGCACTTGCACCCACTCTCCACCCCATCCTCTGCAGATAACCTCGGTTCTATTGCTAATGTCCAAGTGTTGGTTTATGTTTTGTCTGTTCCTTTGCTTTATTTCTTTATAATCCACATATGAGTGAGAACATCTGGTATTTTGTCTTTCTCTTTATGACTTATTTCAGTTATCATAATCCCCTCTAGTTCCATCCATGTGGTTGAACATGACAAAATTTTACCTTTTTAAGGGCTGTGTAGTCTTCCACTGAGTATGTATATACCATATCTTCTTTATCCATTTACCTGTAAATGGCATTCAGGTAGTTTGTAATTCTTGGCTATTATAAATAATGCTGCAGTAAACATGGGGAGGGTTGCATATATCTATATCTCTGTAAAATTGTGTTTTTTTGGTGCATACCCGGAAGTGGGAAGACAGGATCATATGGGATTTCCATTCTCAATTATTTAAGGAAAGGTACAGGTGGGAATGAAGGCAAGCAGAGGCAGGCAGGTAGAAAGAGAGAAGAGGAAGAACCATTTTGTTTAATTTGTTAGTTGTTTATCTTGACTATTCCTGCTGGTCCCAGGATGTGAACCCGGGACTTTGGGATATATGTGAACTGCACCCAACTCGTATCCCACCAAGGTGTGTCCCATTCTCAATTTTTTTGAGGAATTGCCATACTGTTTTCCATAAAGGTTGTGCCAATTTAACATCAAAAATGTAAAAGTGTTTCCTTTTCTCCAAATCCTTGCCAACATTAGTAATTTTCAGTCTTTTGGTTAATAGTCATTCTCACAGTGTGAAGTGATATCTCATTGTTGTTTTGATTTGCAATAAGGAATTGAAACTCTAACTTTATTTAATTTAAGTTAATTTGAATTTAAATTTAAAGAGCTCCATGTAGGTAATGGGTGTCATGTTGGACAATGCTATTCTAGAGCATCAATCCCTACCAGCATTCTCCACTGAGAACACATTTAGAAAGGCAGGTGCATGCATATTCACTGCCAAGAGCAAGCAGCTGGGTTCCTTGAGGCCATATCTTGTTTGAAACAGAGCAATTTGCTTAAAGGTAAGGTACTGATCAACAGGAGCTCTGGTTGTAATCCCTGTCTGGACAAAAAGATGGGAGGAGGAGTTTACTGGAGGCTTCTGGGAAATCTTTCTTTTTCTAATTCAAATAAGGCACACAAGAAGAAACAGCTCATTCTTGTCCACTTTGCATTGCCATTATCTAGATAAATTGTCTGAAATGGCCATAATCGTAATATTATCAGCCTGAAGATGAAAACAGCACCCAGAGAAGTCAAATCAGCTACCTGAGCAGTTAGTTCCAGAGGTTGCGCTGATTTTGGCCAGTGCAGTCCATATACAAACTGGTTTAAGTCCTGGAACAGGGGGAAGCAACCAAGATAAACAGCTAAATAAATGAATAAGTGAAAAAAGTGCTTCTTCCTCCTCTCTCTTCCTGCTTGCCTGTGCTCCCCTTCACTTCTGCCTGCATCTTTCCTTTAAAAAACAAAACAAAACAAACGCACAACAACGAAACCCACTTATTGGTTAAGTCATTGAATTAGGATTCTCTATTCGCTGAAGGCAACCCAACGGACATGAGCATCTACTGTGTTAATCACACGGGGAATGCACTGATTGAATTAGAAGGACAGTTGTGGACAAAGCCTGTGGAACATACTCAACCTCAGTCCTTTGCCCTATGGGGGTATAATGACCCATCCATTCCTGGGACCAAGGTTCAGCCAATGTTTCTTCTCCAGTCCTGTCATGGTTGCCACCTGCTGTCTAAAAGACCCTGAAAAGTGGTACTGTTCTGTCCCAGACCCCATTCTTGGGACTACTGGAAGAAGCTCTCTCTGCATCACCCTCAGCCACCCACACCTCTTCCCCAGGCTGTGTCCCTACAATGTAGCCTCAGCAGAGACCCAGGATAAGGTGAATATGCCCCGACTCCAAATAGAGTATAGACCTCTCTCCATGCTTGCCTGGGAATGGTTTCTTCACTGTGGAATCTCAAAAAGGAATACCTCAAAGGGTAAATGTGAAGAGTAAGAGGGTTATTACACATAAAAGTATACTAGATGTTCATATAACCTTGTTGATAGGTTCTTGGAAACTGGGACTTTAATTAAAATGACTTGTAAGGAAAGAAGGTCTTCTAATAATGTGGTTTTGTTCAGCAACACCTGGGATTGCTTTATTTTATTTTTATTTAATATATTTATTTTATTTTTATTATTTTCTCATCAGCAGCATTGAAGCAAGCCATGTTATTTGAGGACATGTTATACTTAGAATAATGTCTAGATCATAGTAAGTGTTCAGGTGATGTTGCTATTATTTCTCTTATGATGATGATGAGATACCCAAATACAGAACTAAATTTCTGATCCCCTAAGGACCCTGGCAGGTAACATTTTCTCTTCTTTATAAAACCTACCAGAGGGACCACGGAAACTGTTCCCCCTTTTCTGTTTCTGAAGCTGGAAGAGGACCCTGCTTCTATGTTAGTTATTGCATTTGTGTAATCTCCAGTCTGGCTAATTGTCTCCGAACATGCTATTTAGAATGTCTACACTGTGCATTTAAAGAGCATCTTGTAATCATGGCATGCTGGAAATTGCTGAATTCGCTAGCAATTATCACGGAATCACAGGCTAGAAGGAATGACAGATGTCATTAAGTCCAGCCCTCAGCCCCTGTCCCCTCCAGCCAACCATCATGCTCACACAGGCTTACCTTACAAATGAGATTTTCCTAAGGACATTTCTTTTAAAAAACATGACCTTGAATCTGATGACATCCTAAGAGACCATCCAGCTCTATACTTAACTGGCCACAGCTTTGCATTAGTAAAAGCCCCAGCTTAGTTTCCTATCCCATGTGAATTTGGCTTCCCTTCATCTCACCCGGGTTTCCAGCTCTGGCGTCGTGGGCCTTGCAAAACCAGCACAAGAATACTCTTAGGCAACAGACCCATAACCAGCTTCGTCCTGGAATCAACCTGGGTCACCCCAGCCCAGGGGAGAGAGAGAGAACACTGTTATTTCTATCCTGTGACCTGGGGGTAAACTTCTTGTGTTGACTTCAGGACCCAAAGTTCTATTCATTTACCCTCCTTCCCAGCTAGGCCTTTAGCTGATGGCAGATTCTGGGCAAAGTCAATTCTCTGACATTTTCTCCATGTCAAGGCCCTTCATTCTTGGGGTTCACTTGAGCCGTTTCCATGGTGATAACCACTTGTGGAGTTTTGAATCTTCCATCAAGGTCCTTGCAATTTGCCAGCTAAGCTATGAATCCCCAGGCGTGTGGACCGGGTTAATAACACAAAGTCTGTTTTATTTCATCCTCCTGTTTTTGTCTGTCTTCATTTGGGGGCAACTTCACAAAAGAGAGGGAATTCGGCTTTCAAAATTCTCATGCTTTTCTGTTCCATATCCCAGGTGCTATTTTGCATGAGCAGTCTCTAGGGTGCCTGAGCCATGGGAATAGGATGGGGAGGGCGCACCTCTCAGGGTTTCCTTTACTTTGCTATGGTGTGTGTTGGGGCAGACACTCCTGCTTCTTTTCTTTAAAGGTAGGGTATTTAGGGTGAAAGTAAGCCCATCGTGTGACTCAGTGTCCGTTATTGAAGGTTGGTTGGAATCAAAATACTTTTTGTTTGCTTTTCAGAAAATCTCCTGTAACCTGACATTGGGGACATTGAGCAGAGAAGCCTGGAGCCTGTGAACCCTTGCTGTCTTGAAGCTCCCTCAGTGTCCAGACTGCAGTCAGCCACTGTCTCCCTAGGGTGTGTTTAGTCAAATGGGTAAAAGCCAAGACCTGCAAAAAGTATTAGCAATTCAAGAGGACGCTGATCCCCATAAGTATAATGAGGAAAGGAAGAAATTTGATAAGAGGATCAGCAGATCAAAGTGTTCCTTTCTGTCTCTATCCCTTCTAAGGACTTAAATGGAAATGCTTCTTGTCCTCTCGTCCACAGCAGTATGTCTGCTCACTGCCATGAGATTTTTAAGCACTGGGAGAGTTTGCTTCTCCCTGTGTTTCGCAAGTTACACTGCAAGATTTTATTGTTTGTTGCTGTTGGGCTTTGGGAATAATCGCTGAAGAAAATCGCTGAAGTCCTCTGTTAAGACCATATATCCCTTAAACCTATATCACATGGCACACTCTGGTCGCCTAGTGGTTTAAACCAGGATCAGTTCACACACATCCCAAGGTCTCTGGTTCAAGACTCGGGACAGGGCTAGGGAAACAATGGATGATGAACAACTGAATAAGATAAAATGTTTCTTCCTCCTCGCTCTTTCCTCTTCCTGTCTACCTGCCTGCTTGCTTTCAGTACTCCTGCCTGTACCTTTCCTTTAATTAAAAACAAAAAACAAACAAAAAACACACATCACATTATGATGCAGTGTTCCTTCAATAACATCAAAAACAAGAATTAAATCGGAAAAAAGTCAATTAAAAATAAGAAATAAAAGAAAAGGCCCCTGCTCTGAACAGATCTTTTTGTGTGTGTGGCTAGAGCTTTAGTAAGGGCAGGCCGAAGAACAATGTTCTTCCCTTTTAGGAGCTGCTAAGAACAAGTCTGAGCTGATGGGGTGCAGAAGAGAAGGACTTGACCTTCAGAAGAATGCCCTAAAGTCCTGCCTGTCTGGTTTCATCATGGATTTTAACTGAGTACTTGAAAAGGGAAAGGCACAGAATGATCCAGAGCCTAAGGCTGCTTGGCTGCAAACATGCCGAATTCTTGAACAAATGAACACAAAAATCAAGGGTCGTTTGTGAAGCAGCATCATACTAGAGATCTATTTTGAAGGCAGGCAAAAGAAAAAGAGGGAAATTATTTAAATTAAAAGGAAATGTTTCTAATTTCAAACAAGTAAATGGAAAGCAGAGTAATAGAATAAAGAAGCCCATCAGACTTTGTCTGGAGTCAGTAGGCCTCGTGAACAGGTTTGGCACACCACGGGCGCTGGGCTCTCTCCAGAACCTTCTGGGCCTTTGGGAAAGTGGCTCGTAAGCACTTTGGGTTGGATGACCCAGTCCTGTCTAGAGTTGTCCTCAAAAGACCAGAGGCTATAGAAATCAGGGCAGGATTCTTGGAGGGGTTAGTCTAGAGCTTTCTGGGACCTCAATCTTTAAGGAATCCTTCTGTTTTGGCATCACCCAATTCAAGCTGGCTCAGGCTATAAGGAAACATACTGGTTTCCCTTACAGGAAAGCTTACGTAAGGCAGGCTTAGGATGGTTGTAGCCAATGACTTCAATGGCTCCGTGGGTGGATTTTTTCTGTCCTCCTGCTCAACTTCCTGTGATGGTGGTCTCAGATTTATTCCAGGTTGGTTCTCTCCTACTTGTAAGATGATTGGCAACTGCCTTCAGGGCGATATGCTTCCTTTTCTGTGTTCAGAGAGAGTCAGAGAGCATGTCTGTCCTTCAAACATCAAACTAGCCTTACTTTTAGAGGCTGCCAATTTCCATAGTGTCAATTTTCCAGGCAAGGCTGACATCATGCTACAAATGTGGAGCTTGGAAGAGATGCATTGTAGCCTGCTGGGACATAGTATTTTCCCTAAGAGATAATAGGCACCAATCACCTCAGTAGCATAGGTTATAGTGAAATGTAGAAAAATAATTCATATGCTTGAATATTCATTACCATTGTTTTTAATATCATTTATCTAATTGGACTTTTATATAATTAAATTTTTATAGCAGTTTTATTTAGCAACTTGCTTGCAAAATTCTTGAAAAATCTAGCAACTAGTTCTCAGGGGCCAGTATGAGTAGGATCCAGCAAATCTCTGGCCTGTGGCTTGGAAGGTTAGTAAAAATTTTTACTAATGAATTTATCACAAACATATATCTCAGAAGGCAGAAGGTGAGTCACTTTGAGATGTTGGATTACTTCTGATAAAAAACCTTAAAAGTGAGTATCAGTAGTTAAGCAGGAATGTTTTTTATGCAGAACAACCCCATGGAACCTATTATTACTCATTCAAATGGATCCTGTCCAGTAGAGCAGCCACCAGTTACAGGTTAGCTCTTGAAGGCTTGAAATGTGACTGGTGTAACTAAGGAGAACAATTTAAATTATGTTTGATTTTAATGAATTTAAATTTAAGTAGCTGCAGTTTCCTAGTGGTTATTGTGTTAAACAGCACAGTTTACACTATGGGAAATAAGTTTTAGTGAGTCTTTATTCTGCAGTTGCAGGCCAGCTCCTCAGCTTCTTCCCCTGATTCTGGCCTTCTCAGTCCATCACTTTTACCTCTTCCTACTTTCAACTTGTTCCCTTACTCGGCTACACTGGTCCTTTCTCCATCCCTGACATATAGACCCCACTGATTGTCACATCTCACCTTGGGACTAGATCTTCTTGCTCTTGTCCCCATATGTGCCTCTTATGGGTTGCAGATATTCGTGAGCTATCCTTCCCATCAGCTTCTGGGGTAGCTTGGCAGGGCCTGGTATGGCTGAAGCTCTTGGGCAAGTCACATTCTGAAGCAAGTTGGTTTGTTTGGAGTCCCTCAGCGGGTGACATGGGAAAGGCAGAGTCTGACAGACTGTCCAAGGGCATCTAGATAGAGGGCTCCAGTGACATCAGCCTTCCAGGATCCACCACCACACACTCTGTATGACTAACAAGACATAGCGTGTGTCATTGTCTGTTGTGGGCAAGTGGCCCTGAGGTCTGTCGTAGCTTCTGGAAGTAAGGCACAAGCCCAAAGGATGGGCAGTCATAGGGTAGGGTGTGGGGAACCTAGGGGTTCCAGGGGGATGCAGCTTGAGGGGCGGTCCCAAATTTCACTCTTCACAAAGTTTGGGTGCATCTGCTGATTGTGACTAGTAAATTCTGTGGGGTGTCCAGCTAGTTGGCTAATCACCTTAACAACACATACACATTCTGTAAGTTAAGAGCAATTATTTTGGGTGCACTCTGGTAGTACAGTAGTGCTTTGGTCACCTGGCTCCAGCCAGAGTGCTGTTCACACACATCCCGAGCACCCAGGGTTGTGTCCTGGGTGGGGGAGAACGACCAAGATGTACAGCTAAGTGAAAATGAATAAAATGCTTCTTTCTCTTCTCTCTTCTGTTTGCCTGTCTGCTCGCCTTCAATTCTGCCTACACCTTTCATTTAAAACAAGCAAACAAATTCTCAAAGTTTACAAGCGCCACAACTGAATCACCTAAAATTAAGGGGTAGAAGTCCTTTTCTTTCTGTCTTTCTGAGAAGTTAATAAAAAATATATCTATCGATCTATCAGATGACCTCATTCATAGGTTTTCAAAACAAAGTTGCAGATGAAACAAAACCAACCCTTGGACATTTGCAATAGAACTGAGGTTACCAACAGGGAATGGGGGTAGGGCAAGTGGTGGGGAGCCCGGAACAATGGGAAAGAACACTTTGTGATTTGGTGGAGGGCAGGGTGTATTGACATATATCTAAGGAATGGGAAACCTATAAATACGAGTTTATTTTAATGTATAGAATAAGTTACTACAATAAAAAAGAAACAAACAAAAATATCTATTATATATTAACATATTTCTGTTTTTCTTATCTGCCTTTAGAGCTTGTTTCAGTTTCTACCTATTCTGCCCAGGGCGTTTACTTGCCTTGGGGAAGATTAGGATTATTACACAGAACTGCCGAAAAGAAAGAACAATCAATGCTAAATGTTTGATATCCAAAATGAGATGTTTAAGTCCACAGCAATACCACTAAAAACCAGCCTTTGAACTAGAGGAAGTATTTTTTAAGTTTCTTAAGCTCCTTTTAACGTAGCAAAGGCTAGAGGCTTGATCATTAGGCTTTTCTACAAGCCCAGGCTATGATAAATGTGGTAAGAAGAAGCTGGTGCCTTTCCATCCTGAGGACATGAAATGAAGAAAGCAGAGGCAGAGGAAGCCAATGTAAGACACATGAGTCTTGACTTGCCTCCTCAATCAGCATCCCAGGACATGAGGCTAATTTTGGATGGGGAGAGGGAAAAAGTGATGGTGAAGCGGAGGAGGCCTGCAATTTGTTTTCCATTTTGAGGTCTCTTGGAAAAGAAGAAATAAATTATATTCATAGGCTTTTAGTGAACATGAATTTGGGTTGGATGTGGAGGGGCACTATTCACCCTACTGCCCAGGTGGAGGAAAAATTAATCCCTGAACATTCATCCAAAAGAGACAGAGCCAAGAAGCCTGTTGCAACTTGATGAAGTTGAGATACTAGGGACTGGCATATTTCAACAACCCTGGCTGCCCTGGTCCCTAACTAGAGGGATCTGGGCTCATAGGGAAGATTAAAGGGTTACAAATGAACAAGTTACATTTTCAATTTGCATCTGAGTAGTGTTGAGTTTAAAATGGTCACATCACCATCTGGCTAGCACAAAGGAAATAAAAGAAACAGATACTCCTAAATCACTACAATTAAGGTAGAAGATCACAGGCAAAATGGTGTAGTTTTGTGGGAGCACAGAGTGGGGGAGGAAGAGGAGAAAATGATTATACGAGGAAACTGGTTTAAGAGGAACAATCACAATTCATCACAAAGTACTTCTTAGCTCTGAGTGTCTTGGCAACCAAGAAAAAAAAGGAAAATAAAAGATACAAGGACCTTATTATTTAGCACAAGGAAGCATATAATATTGTCAAAAGATTTAAAAAAACATTAAAAAGCACTGGGTATAAGAAGACTGTCATAAAGGAAATTTAGAGAAGGAACAGAGATCATCATGAAATAGAATTTCTTTAATAGGAACTCTATAGAAAAATTAAAGAACATTTTTCTTATGGCATTTCTTATATTTAACTTTACTATACTCTAACTTGAAATTAAGGGTATAATATCAATTTGGGGTTCCGAAAGCTTTTGTATGAAAAGATAAGATAATACAGTCCTATTATGTACCTTTCTGGAAAAAAAAAAACCTTAGAGGATCTAGGCATTGACCTGTCCAATATGGTAACCAGTAGCTGCATAGTATTATTTTAATTTAAATTTGAATGAAAAAAATTAAATAGAATAAAAGATCAAATTACTCTTTGATACTAATCACATTTTAAGTATTCAATGGCCACATATGGTTAGTGAATATTGTATTGGACTATGAAGAGAAATTTCCATCATTACAGCAAGTTTTATTATGCAGATCCTAGAGGGCTGTATGAATTTACATTTTTGATAAGAGCTATTGTGTAAATAATTTAGTACTGAGATTGTGAAAGGTATGTTAATATATAGTTTTTGGATAAACTCAGAATTTTATTTTTAGAGGAAAGGAACAGTCAGAAATGAAGGTGAGCAGAGGTAGGCAGGCAGGAAGAGAGAGGAGGAAGAAGCATTTATTTTATTTAGTGTTTATCTTGTTTGTTGTTTCCCCCAGACCTGGGGAACCCGGGTCCTTGGGATGTATGTGAACCATGCCAATGGGTGGCAGTGGACACAACTGCTACTCCACCAGGGTGTGCCTCTCAGGAAATATTTTAAAGAGTTTTTAAAAGGTAAATTTAATATTTGACACTTATTTAAAAATATGATAATAAATGAGAGCCTTAATAAAATTTAAATAAAATGATAACATAAAACCTTCCCTTTATCTAATGCCATATATAAAAAATAACTCAAAATGGAGCAAAGATCTAAATGTAAGATCTAAAACTTAAAAATTCTGAGAAGAAAACAGGGCAAAAGCTTCATGGCATTTGATTTGATAATGATTTCTTTGATATGACACTAAAAACACAGGCAACAGAAGAAAAGAACAAATTGAACTTTATCAAAATTAAAACTTCTGTGCATCAAAGGGCATTACCAATGAGTAAAAACTGACAATGGGAGAAAATATTTGCAAATTATGTATCTGACGGGATAAATATCCAGAGTATATAAAGAAGTCCTAGGATTCAACAACAGTAGAAAAACATACAACCCAATTATAAAACAGGCAAAGAACTTGGATACTTCTCTAAAGAAAGTCTGTAATTGACCAACATGCACATGAAAAGATGCTCAACATGACTAACCATAGGGGAAATACAAATCAAAAACACAGTGAGATGCCACCTCATGCCCATCAAGGTGACTGTTAACAAAAAAAACCCAGAAAGCAAGTATTTGTGATGATGTGGATAAATATCATTACTGGAAGGAAGGAAAATGGTACAGGTGCTGTAGAAAGCAGTAGGGTAGTTTCCCAAAAAATAGACATAGAATTACCATTTGATTTAGCGATTTCACTTCTGGGTATATGCACAGAATGACTAAAACATGGGCACCAATGTTCATAATAAGCATTATTTACAACTGTCAAAAGAGAGAATCCAAATGTCCCTTGGTGGATGAATGGATAAGCAAAATATGGCATATACATACAGTAGAATATTCTATACTCTTAAAAATGAATGAAGTTCTGGCATATGCACATCATGAACGAACCTTGGAGACATGATGCTAAGTGAAATAAGGAAAACACACAAGAACAGATATGGCATGATTTCTCTTAAGTGAGGTACCTAGAACAGTCACATTCAAGAGAGAAAGTTTCTGGGAGTTGATGGGAGAGGAAAATGGGGAATTATTGCTTGATGGACAGGGTTTCAGTATGAGATGATGAAAAAATTCTGGAAATGAATGATACACTTAAACTGGTTGAAATAGGAAAGTTTATATTATGTGTTATATTCAATCACAACAAATATGTTGAGAAAAAAAGAGAATCGTGAAGTAATAGTCTTTCTTCTACTGACTATACCTTGTACTTAGATGAGAGAGAGAAGGAAGAAGCATTTTATTTATTTTATTTAGTTGTTCATCTGAATTATCCCCCCCTGATTTTGGGCCAAGAATCTGGTTTTTGGGATGGGTGTGGACTACACTGGCTGGAGGCTGCATACTTATCCATGAGATCACCAGGGTGTGCTGACTCCATGATTAATATTATTAAATATTGTTATCTTAATTGATGATGATAAACCCGTCATGATATTTGTAGTAAATATAAGCAATATACATCAAATTCAGAAAAGATGTTTAAACTTTCTGCCCTCTTGGAATTAGTATTATCTCTTTCTTTCCAAATATTGCCTTTCAGGATGTAGACCTTTATGAATGTTATCTTTTTTACCTTATGAACTTCCTTCTTGGAAGGAAGCAGGTAAGATGTCACCTTTCACCACTAGTGTTAAACTCAGTGACTTCTTTGCTGCAAGTGGAGGCCTGATGTGGCATCTGTCTCAACTTTTTTGCTTGGGAGTGACCTCTTAAAAAGTTGTACCTAGATGTTGTCATTATTTCTATGGGAAACACAGTGTTTAAGAACATAGGCCCTAAATTGAACAGTCTTAAGTTCTAATCCTAGATCTACCATCTAACAGCTATGTGAATTTAGGCAAGGTATTCATTCTCTTTAGGCTTCAAACATTTTTGTCTGTAAAATAAGAAGAGTGGATATAACATTTCAGACCACAAACTCATGGGTGCCAAAAAAAGCTTTCTTTTTTTCTGTAACTGAATTTTATTGCTCTCTCAAGTCCCCGTTATTCTAGTGCTCCATCCCGGCCCATTTTAGTCAATAACATAGAATAATTAAATTCAAGAAAGGAAATTTAATCATAGTACTCTACTTGATTAAGCAGCAAGACAGCATTTACACAATTGAATTAGTATAAACACAAAAACATGGATTTAACTACAACTTTCAAGTATTTTAGGATATTGGGAGGCAGGAAAGTGGAAGAGGTGGTATGGATGCTATACATCTACCATGGCATGAAGTCAGTAGAAAATATTTTATACTGAGGAATGAATATGTAGTATTATGAGAACTTACTTTGGGAATAAGAAAATAAACTGAGGGGTTGAAAGTTGTGACTCTTAAGATTGAAGTGAAGGAAGAGTGGGATAGAGGATTGTTCATTTTCGTGATAATTTTTTTAGTTGGAAATTAAATCACATCTTCATAGAATTACCCCTTTCTCTCAATTTATTTTCTTTGAGTTCCAAAAGTATATTTGGAAATGGAGAGGAGATTTTTCCTTTTAGTATTTCTGCTGTAGCATCCTTAGGCTGAGGGACATGTGTGCAGACTGCACCCATCACCCATCGCTGTTAGATGGGGGTCAAGATAGAGGCTGATATTTGTGCAGGGTCTACTGCATGGGGCTAGAGTGTCCACCTGCCTGTAGAGTAGTTGGGGATGTTTAAGGAAATAATGAGTGTTGGCATAGTTCTTGGCACATTGTAAAGATCCAATCTGCATTGTTAGTTAATAATGATGTTGATAAAATGATAAAGTACCCAAGAGAACCTATCTCTGAAGAGCCTAGTTTATGCCTCATCTTGAAGGTTGAAAGACTGGTTATTTATTTTTCTCTAGGAAGTCTGGTCATTTTGAATGAAAGTCTACAGTGATTTTAATCTCACTCATTAGACACTTTCCATTCCTGGACTAGGGGTAGCAATAACAGATTCTAACTCTGCTAGACTGATCATAGTGTGGCAGTTAGCTTTCTTCTTAGCTTTCCTAGGTGCTCATTCCTTTAGGTGTGCATGGCTGAGAAAACAAAGGTCAAAGGATTCTGAGACCCTCATGAGATTAGAAATGTTATAAACTTCAAACCCTGACCTAGAAAGGAGCCTAGTCTGATTTCCCAATGACGCAATATACTCACTGCTGCTTTTTCTTTCTGTTCCTCGTTCCCTTAGCTTTTATTAGCATTCTGTAGGTCACTCTGCCTGTGACTTGGTTTACGACTCCTTTAGGGGATCCGTTTACCATCCAAATACCTCATATTTGGATAAACTAGCTTTAAAAACAGTCAATTCTTTTAGCCATTTGATATGTCGAAAATCTTGAATTACTTTGTAAATACAAACTACAAATGATTATTCGTAAAATGCCTCCTTTTCTTTAATTGCGCAAATAAGTTGTATATCCATAGGCCACTTCAACAAGTTATTTCTTAGATGAAATGTGGATCTCAAGAGTAAAGACATGGAACCCATGTCCTGATCCATAAGAACTGTTTAATTTTATAACATGGCAGTGATATAGCCTCATTTATTAAAAATTAAAAAAAATTACTTTCTTAGCAACTTTCAAATATACAAGACAATATTAACTATAGTCACTATGCTGTGAATTGTGTCCCCAGGACTTGTTTTTTACTTCTCGTCTCCACTGGGTGTTGAACCTGGCTCCTTGGGCTCCATGGCCAGCACCTTGATCACTGAGCCACAGGGGCACACCAGGATTTGCTGATTTTAGAAGTGAAACTTGTACGTTTTGACCACTTTCAGTCATCACTCCTACCCCTGCCTTCGGCAAGCACCATTCTGTTTCCCGGATCTGTGAGGTGGATGGATTTTAAAATTTTTTATTTTTATTTATTTATTTTTAGGCTTCACACATTAGTCAGAGCAGGCAGTATTTGTCTTTCTCTGTCTACTTATATAATTTAGTATAATGACTTCAGATTCCATCTATGTGATTACAAAGGGCAAGATTTTGTTTTATGACCGAATAATATTGCATTGCAGGTATATAACACATTTTCTTTATTCAGTCATCTGTGGATAGACATTTATGTTTTTTTCATGTCTTGACTATTTCAAACAACGCTGCAATGAATGGGGTCTGTCCTTTTGTGTTGGTGTTTTTGTTTCCTTTGGATGACTATCTGGAAGTAGAATTGCTGGAATTTATGCTTTTTTTTTTTTTTAGAGAAAACTCCATACTGTTTTTCATAGTGGCTGTACCAATTTGCATTCCCACCAAGAGTACACAAGGGATCCATTTTCTCATCATCCTCTCCAGCACATCCTCTTGTCTTTTTGGTTGTAGTCATTCTCACAGGTGTTATCTCATTGTGGTTTTGATTTGCATCTCCCTGGTGATTATTGATGTTGGACACCTTTTTATGCATCACTTGACCAGCTGCATGTCTTCTTTGGGAAAAAAGCATTGTCTGTTTCAATTTCCCCCAGCCTTTTAAAAATTAATTATTTTTATTTTTACACATTAAAATAAACTTATATGTATAGCTTCCCCATTCCTCATACATATGCCAACACCCCTCACTCTCAACCAAATCACCATGATTCCCCTTTTAGTCTGGATGGGGTTGTCACTGTCTTGCTGATCACGTTGGAATCAAATACTCCTGAGGCCTGACCCTATGGACCCAGTAACCTTCTCACCTGGGATCTTACTCTCCAGGTGTGGAGAAAAATCTTTGCATATCATTTTTTCTTGTCCACCCTCTAGCAAGTAACTTCTTGTGCACCGTGACAATTAAGCATCAACCACACACAGAACATTTTGCAAAAGTTTACACTAAGAACGTTTTTCTAGCACAAAGGCAAGAATATCAACTGCGATGATGTTAAGTGCTGTTGCCAGCTTTGCAAAACGGCCATCACTTACTTATGGGACTTGCTGTAGGAGATGCTTTCGAATGCTGCAGGAAACGACCTCAGATATATATGTCCAATAGTGAAAACCCGGAGTGAAACAAGCTCATTTCACAGACATCTAAGTTTGCTGGCTTCGTGTAATAGTCTAGTTTCTGAATCTGTGAAGGAGTAGCTCATTCCACGTTTGAGGGATACCAACACAAAACTGGGACATGAACGTCTGTCCAGGAATAAACACATGAAAGGATAGAGAAACGTGTTTCAATCTGGGAAGAAATCCTCTTTTCAGAAATCTGTTAAACTGATAAAAATAAAGCTACAGAAGAAGCAGGAAATATGAGAGTGAAAATCCAGAAAATGGGACTCAGTAAAAATGCATCTCATGCCAAAAGTTGTCTGATACTTTTTTTGGGCCTAGTTCTACTTCTGAAAATAAGGGTCCTCTCTCTTTCTTTCTTTTTTTTTTTTTTAGCAGGTAAGGGGTGGTATCATAGAAGACACTACGTCCAAGAAATATAACTTTGTTGAAATGTTTTTCTTTTAACCTTAAAAGTTTGTCTTATCATAAATTAGTCACAACCAAGAGATGGCATTTTAAATTCTGACCTTGTAACTCCATTTGTTTGAAATTTTAAAAAAAGATCCAACAACCAGTTGTAGTGATGCTAAGTCTTACTTATTGTATTTAATATATCAAACATAATACATTTTTGTTTTCAGCAAAACCAGTGATTGATATACTTCAGGTTGTATTTATATGCAGTTAATCTGTATGACCTTACATTGATAAAGGTATTTTCAATGTGTAAAGTGCTTGGACAAACTATAAATATGGGTAGAAATAAATTTAATATGAGATTTCAAGAATCTGTCACTTAGCTGATTTGATCTTAGAAAATGATCCTGATTTTCAAAAGGGGATATTAGGTCACAGCCTGGTGGTTTAGCAGTTAAGTCCACCAGGCACAGTCCACATTCATCCCAAGGACCTAGGTCTTTCGACTGTAAGTCAAGGGGAACAACCAAATGAACAACTAAATAAAAATAAATATAAGTGTTTCTTCCTCCTCTCTCTTCTTACCTGCCTATCTGCTTGCATTTTTCCTTTAAAAAATGGGGGATATTGGGTTTGGATGGGTCGTTAGGTAAGCCCATAAAATTCTGCTCAACTCACATTTTATTGTATCAACAGAGATACAGATATAATCTACCACTGGCACTTTTTAAAATGGAAAGTCCTTCCTAAGTTTTCACTGGGTTGGCAGACATCATGGTCCCTTCTGCAGTTCAAGGGAGAAGTGGTAAGGCCTTAGGGGAACACCTGGAGTTTTCAGGGCAGTAGTGCTCCAGAGATTCTAGATTTGGAGGTCTTGCAAATAAGTCCTTCCCAGGAACCTACAAAGGCCTGCAAAAGACTGAGGCAGGAGTGAGAGTAGCTGGGATTGGGGCTGCAGGTCAGGACAGGTGTCAAGGAGGTCTGCTTCCCTTGGCATCAGCAGTGACCAACTAGATCTCTGATGTACAAATTTTATCTCGTCAAATGACTAATTCTGGAAATTTCTCCTCTCTCTTCAGGAAAAATATAGGCAGGAATGAAGGTGAGCAGAGGTGGGCAGGAAGAGAAAGGAGGAAGAACACTTTATTTTATTAAATTGTTCATCCTGGTTGATTCCCTAGGTCCTGGGAGGTGAAAGTTCCTTGGGATATACATGGACTGTACTCTCAGCGGAAGGCAGCAGACTTAATCGCTACTCCACCAGGCCACACCAAGGGAATTTCAATTTTCAATGAAGAGTAAAATATTCACCACTGGGACATTAGGGCAAAGCTAATTGTATTGTGTTCATTTAAAACAAACAAACCAAAAACAAAAGTAAAATGCGCTGGGCTGTCTCACCAGAGCAAATTGGAAAAGAATTGGGACTATTATTCAGAGACTTAGAGCAGTAGAGAAAACCAACCCAGGAAATTCAAGATAGAAGACCGGGTTTATCAGAATTATTAAAACTGTGTAACTTTATCCATGAAACAAAAGATATATTTACCTGAAAACCATTTCTGTTGCAGTTGTCATCTATCATAGAAGAGTTTCGGGCAGGTAGCTCTGATAAAGCGGCACTAAATCAACGAAGGCTTTGAAAGTGAGTTTACAGCCAAACGTGCTGACGCTGGAGTTTCCTGTGTTGTCAAGGGAACCAGAGCCTTGTTCCCTGGGTAACTTGAACCTGACTAGCAGACAACAGAGACAGCGCTCCCTGCAGCTAGTCAGCCACCTGCCACTGTGGACTGAGTTTCCTAAAAAGAAAAGTCTATTTTCTCCTCTGCTTGCCTGTCCACAAGCCTTTTTCATTTTAGAGAAAAAAAAATTCCATACTCACTTTAATGAAGTTGCAAATCTGGGTAATGTCTTTTAATTCTCAGAAAAAGCTACGATGATTTCAAGCATTCCAGGTGGCTACTAGAAAGTACCACTCTATCCAATTATCCTTTCCCTTGAAATGACTTTACAGAAAATAGGGGAATACTTGTTTGTCTTTTCTCCAATTGTCTTTGGGGTTGACAGACAAGGTCACATGATACTATTTTTGTTTTGCACCCCATGAAAATTCAGACAGAGGCAAGGAAGAGAGTTTATTTTCTTTATTTTTAATTTTTTTTTAAAGGAGAGGTGCTGGCAGGAATGACGATGAATAGGTAGGTAGGCAGCCAGGCAGGCAGGGAAGAGAAGGAAGAAATATTTTAATTCAATTTATTTAGTCATTCATCTTGGTTGTTTCTGTCCCAGGATGCAGACCCAGGTCCTTGGGAAGCATGTGGAAGGCACTTGCTGAAGGCATCTGATCAAGCCTCCTATCCACTGGGGCACACCCTTAATGTTACAGGGATTCTGTGGTTGGGGATGCAAGGATGTGGACCAGTTAGTCCCTGAGCTCAAGGCTTTACAGACCACTGGAAAGTCCAAGACAAAAATCCCCGAGCAAATCCAACAATGATAAAGCTAGAATGTAAATAGGATCAGCTGGGAGAGAGGAGATGAGGAAACTGCATTGCATTCTTCAAGGAAGAGGAGTTATTCATTAGAAGGGCATAGCCAAGAAGGCTTCATGGAAGGTGTGATTGAACTGGACCTGGACAGAAATTCTTGAATGGATTTGTTTTCCAGGAGGGTCTCAAGATGCAGTGTTGAGGGGGATCCACAAAATAGGCAAGTTCAGTGATGTAAGTGTTGACCTGTTTCAATTCAGGCTGCCTGGGTTTGAAGCTGCCTCACTGTGCAGCCTTTGGCAAGCCCTTAACTTCTCTGGGGCGCTGTCCTGTCCACAAAGGGAGGTTGATAACAGTACCCCACTGGGTGGCTGTGTGGATTAAACTACTTGTGATGTGTGAAACTCTTAGAATTGTTTCTAATTTGTAGAAAATGCTTGAAAAGTGTTAGCTAGTATTGGTGGTGGTGGTGGTGGAGTTTTGTAGGAGATGCAGTGTTTATAAAACTGGAAAGAGTTTGGGGTTTGTCTTGTGGCCTAAAATATATCAGATTTAAATTTATAATTAATTTGATAGACATCAGGGGAATTTAGAAGATGAAAAAAATTTTCTTGGAGGAGAGAACAGCATTAGGGCAACAAAATGTCAGGAAGCGACAACACTGTAAAATTCAGTTGTGCAATGTTTGGTGCAGTATTTTTTTGTTTCATGTTTCCACCATAGCCCCAAACTGCTAGCCACATTAACTTTTCCTTTTGGTGTGAATTGATTTGAGGTGAAACACTGAAGGCTAATCTTGTACAGATGAAGAGAAAAATCCACCTGGAGAGGAACAACTTCTATTTTATCATACAAATAGAAACAATGGGGGCTATGAATGTCAAAGCTGTTGGCCTTGAACCTTTCCCTACTATAAAGTGCTTGATGACTGTACAATATATCATTTACAAACACGTCATTTCTTTTCCATTTTGCACTCTGTTCTGGGAGATTTGACTGATGACCTATGTTTCAGGAAGCATGAATGATCTACATACATCTCCGATGAGACAGGTATGTCATAAATCAATACATGTTGTAGTTTTCTGCTTTGACACAGCCTTGATCTCTAATTATAGGTGAGAATAAGGTAAATATATATATACATATATACATATATATACACACATACATAAAATTTTTGTGATACCATCAGGACACAAAAGGTAAATATTTTTCTAACAGCTAACAATCTATGAGAATTTTATTGACCCAAAATGTTTTTATTTGCTATTCTCAGTCTCTAGCTGCTTATCTACTGCCTCATTCACATTATTAATAGCCCCTTAGAGTCACCTTTTGGAGAACCATTGTTGAGTTCTAAAAACATCCATGATTCTGGTTCTTCTGACCTCTGGGAATATTGTTGTGAGCTTTTCATGGCCCTTGTTCTTTGATGTCTGTAAGTCAGCTCCTGGCCACATATTTTACCCCTAAAGCTGGAGGAAGTCAGTGGTTTCATATTAATTCCCTCCAGATACACCCATGACTTTGAAGGGTTTGGAAATAGATGAGCACAGGTCACTGGACAGGGTTCCTGTGAATTCAGTTGATTTCTCTGAATCCTTAAAACTGACCTGTTCTCCACTTAGGAAGCTAGATTCATGATGACATCAGCTGAGGTTATCTTGGGATGGGCTGCAAGATGGGCTGGAGGAGGAATGGTCTTGTTTCCAGAAAGAGCACAAAGACCCAGAGGGGAGGAGGGGAGGAGGTGTCTGGGCTACAGAAAGAGACAGAAGTTTTTTTTTTTTTTTTTTAGAGGAAGGTAGGTAAGCAGGTATGAAGGCAAGGAGGCAGCAGGCAGGTAGGAAGAGGGGAGGAAGAAGTGTTTTATTTAGTTATTCATTTTTGTTCTCCCCATCCCATCCCCTAACCCTGAATGGTGAACCCAGGTCCTAGGGCTATATGTGGACTATGCCCCAGGCACAGCTTAACACCTAAGACACCAGGGTGCCACTATGCTAAGTGACGTAAGTCAAAAGAAGAAAGATGGATACTAGGTGATCTCGCTCTTAGATGGAATGAGAATAGACAAAACAAAGGAACAAATGAAACAAAACCAACCCTTGGACATTGCAGTAGAACTGAGGTTACCAACAGGGAATGGAAGAGGGGGAGCAAGTGGTAGGGGAGCCCAATGGATGATGGCGAAGAGCACTTTAAAAATAGAAGTGTGCCCATCTAGTACACCCTAGGGCTGGGGAGAACAACCATGTGAATAATTAAATAAAAATAAAGTGCTACTTCCTCCTCTCTCTTTCTGTCTACCTGCCTAACCACCTTCATTCCTGCCTGTACCTTTCCTTTAAAAAAATGTAGTAAAATAACAAAAATTTTTATAAAGCACCATTTAACCATTTTGAAGTTCACAGTTCAGTGGCATTAAGTATACCATGCTCCATCTCCATAACTCTTTTTATCTTGCAAAACTGAAACTCTGTACCCATAGAAAAGAATCCCCATTCCCTCTGGCCTTAGCTTTTAGCAACCACCATCCTACTTTCTGTGTCTGTGAATTCGCTTACTCTAGGCACCAGCATAAATGGAATCATGTAAGTATGTGCCTTCTTGTGACTGGTTTATTTCACTTAGCATAATGTCCTTACGATCCCACTATGCAAGAGCGAGTGTCAAGATTTCTTTCCTTTTTAAGGCAAAATATTATCCATTGTATGTATATGCCATAGTTTGTCTGCCCATTCACTGATGGGAGCTGGGGTTACCTTTTAACCATTGTGAATAATGCTGCTATGAACATGGGTGTACAAATTTTTTTTTTTAAAGGAGAGATACAGGAAGGAATGAAAGTGAGCAGACAAGCAGGTAGGAAGAGAGAAGAGGAAGACGCACTTTTTTTATTTTCATTTAGTTATATATCTTGGTTGTTCTGGTTGGCCTGGGACATGAACTCGGGTCCTTGGGATGCGGACTGCACTTCGGCTAGAGGTAGTTGGCCAAACCACTACTCTACCAGGGCACGCCACAAATATATTTTACATATTATTGTGAATTACATCGGGGCACTAACTATAAAAGAGTTGAGTACTTAAAATGTACCCTGGGAATGAGAACTGAGTATCAAATGAAGGAACATGTTGAAAAGATGGAACGTGTCTCTCAGGTTGGGATTCTTGTCATCTGGAGAAGGTGTAGTTCTTGTCCATTGGTAGTGGAGAAAGTCACTGTGTTGTCTTGGGTCAGGACTAGTTCATGGAAAGTACACAGAAGCTGGAAGGCAGGAAAAGGACATTTCCACCAGGTTGTTGATGAATTGTACTGAGGAACAAGGACTGGAAGCAAGAAATGATGCTGGAGGTTTTAATTTGACCAAGGCTGGCAGGTGACACCCACTATGGTATATTTGCTGTCTTACTGTTTTTCTGTGTGGTTTCTTTATGCTTTATAGAGCATCCTTTAATATATTTTTGCAAAGCTTGTTCTGTGGTGATAAACTCCTTTAACTTTTGCTTGTTAGAAAAGGTTTTTTTTTTATCATTCCTTCAGTTCTTAATGATAATCTTGCCAGACATAGTATCCTAGGTTGAAACGCCTTTTCTTTCAGCACTTTGAATATATTATGCCATTCCCTTCTGGCCTGTAGAGTTTCATCTGAGAAGTCCACTGACAATCTTATGGGGGCTCCTCTGTATGTGACACGTTTTTCTCTGGTTGCTTTTAATAGTCTTTCTTTATCTTGTATTTTTGATATTTTTATGACAATGTGTCTAGGTGTATTTCTGTTTGGGTTTCTCTTATTAGGAACTCTTTGAGGCTAGCTTCATTCTTCAAACTGGGGAAGTTCTCTTCTATTATTTCTTCAAATATGGTTTATGCACCCATTTCTCTCTCTTCCTTTGGGACCCCTATGATGCAAATGTTGTTCCTTTTGATGTTATCCCAGAGGTCTCGAATGATGTCTTCGATTCTTTGAATTTTTTTTTTTTTGTCTTTTTGCTGGTTTATTTGATTGAGTTCCTCTATCTTCCTGATCACTGATTCTATTCGAAGCTTCATTCATCCTATTGCTGAGTCCCTCTACCGAGTTCTTTAATTCAATCATTCTTTCTCTTACCTGTTTGATGTCTTTTTTTAATTCTTTTTCTTTGCTTCTTAACATTCTTATTAACTGCCTCTACTGATTTCTGGATTCCCATGAGTACGTTAATCACCGTTACCCTAAATTTTTCTTCAGGTAATTTACATATATCTGTTGTATTCAGATTTTCCCCTGGGTTTCTGATTGGATCCATCATTTCACATATATTTCTCTGTGCCTTTGCTCTCTTTGGCATTCTGTTTATATTTCTGAGGGTTCAGTTTCCCTGGAGTTGCCTAGTTTTGACTTGCCCATGATTGGCAATCAGGCTGCAGTTTCGCCTTTACCCACAAGGTGGTGCTAGCGGGGTAGCACTGAGGTTTGGAACTGCCTTCTCACTGTATTCCAGCGGTGGGGCATCCAATGGGTGGGATTTCCGGTGGGTGGATATGTAATGGGTGGGATTTCTGCTCAGTGGACCCTAGGCTCTGGTGTGAAATGGTTATGGAAGGGGTTTGATTTTGGCTGAATTCCAGTTATGGCTGCACCCAGAGCAATCTCACTGCTCGGGCTCCAGCTCAGCTCCTGGTGCATTGACTCTCCTTTCACTCCCTTCCAAGACGGCCCTCTGTGGTTCCCTGTCTCAGCCCCACTGGACCTGCCTCTCCTTACCTCTGCAGCTGGTCCTGAAATCCCTAGCCTCTGCCCCATAGGGTGTCTGGAGACTCCCGAGCTCCATCCTAAATTCAAATCCGCGGTTTAGCTTAGAATTGCACGGGGTGTCCTCACCCACCATTAGTCTTCAGCTGTCTGTCTCCAGCTGAAGTGTCTGTTGTTTCTTAGTGTTTATCTCAGGAAAATAGATGATTTTTTTTGGTGTCTGTGGGTAGCAACCCAAAAGTGCGTCCTATCGAGATCTACAGATATCTTTTTGAGACTCTCCTTTCAGTTCTTTTGGGCAAATACCTATAAGTGGAATTGTTGGAAGTAGATGATGTTAGTTAAAGCCTGCATTTGTCTTGTTTTATCTGTGACTGGGAGCTCCAAATCGTTATCAACTCCTCGAGACCACCACTTTTGTAGTTATAGTCTTCTCCCACCCCCAGATATCCCCAATTTACTGTCTGTCAAGTTTAGGTTTCACATCGAGAAATCCGTTTTCTTGCATGTTCTTGCAATTCCCCTACAGGACGTCAATCTTGCTTATACCTCATTTTTATCAACTTTCAGCTTCCTTACCAAATTTTCTTCTTTCCATGGCAGACCAAACTCTTGAAAAACCTTTTTTGGGGAACTTAGAGGTCCCATGCTCTCCTGGATGTGTCTCCTACCACAGCAGCAGGCTCATCTCTGTCTTTGACCCATTTTCCTTTTCTTCCCTGTCTCTTAAATTGTGTCCTCATTTTCCAGACCTGTATCTTCTCAAATCTACATCCTTTCTCTGGTAGGTCTTTCTAGCCCAGTGCTTTAGTGAATCCCAAATGCTGATGCATCTCAAATTAATCTCCAACCCAGATTCCTTCCTTGATTTCCAGATTTTTATATCCTCTATCTACTTGCCATCTCTTGGATGTCCAAGAAACATATCAAAATTAATATGTTTAAAATAGATTTTTTGACTTTTTCACCTAAACCTGCTTGGCCCACAGTTTTATTTATTGCAGCAAATGGCACCCCAGTTTATATAGCTCCCTAAAATATAGGACTTGCCCTCCATTCCTGTTTTTCCTTTATATCTCACATTCAATTGCTCAGTATGCACTATTGGCTCCATCTTTAAAATATGCCCCAAATACGACCACTTTTCATTTCCCCGCCACTACTGTTAAGTAGGTAGTTAGTCATGAGTGCTAAGAAGCCCTCATGGAAGCCCTTGGAATTTCTCCAAAGGTCTTAGTGGGTGGGTCTGGGAGGACCCCAAGGAAGGGAGCAGAAGCATATAATCCCAGGAGTGAAGGCTGTTGGGGCTGTTCACAGCTCTTAGGTGGACCCACCCTCACCTCTGAGGGTGTACTTTGTGTCAATAAACTCCCTTACTTTGCTATATATACCTTTCTGTCTCTTGTCTGAAATCTTTCACTGAGAAGATAAAGAAAGCAGATGTCAGAGAGTCCAGTAACACTACCATTCCAGCCTGAGGGTAATTATCTCTTCCCTCAACTACTACAACTTCCTAATTGGTCTCTTGCTTCCACGCTTGCTCTTTGGATATCCATTCTCATATACAAACTCAAGGGTTTCTTTGAAAATGTAAGTCTACCTCAAACTATACTGACTCTGTTTCAGGCCCCCTTAACAGGAAACAGGACACCAAGGCTCTATCAGGAAGCAAGGTTTATTTGTCCTGGTAGCAGTGGCTCAGCGGATTGTCATCCAAAGGCTGAGGCCCGATTGCAACGCACTGGGGCTCTATCTTTTATACTTTTCAGCCAGCATCCTACATAAGCAGTACAGTAGTTCTTTCATGTATGGTTACAAAAGTTTCCACTAGTCACACTGTTCTGCAGAACAGGCATGCTTGTCAAGGCCTTTTCCCTTACTACAGGCCCATATGTGTCAAGGCCTTCGAGGCTGGCTCCCTTGTTACATAACGCTGTAGTTTTCCAGGTCCCTCCTATCACATTCCCTCCTTTGATGCTCAAACCCTCATAGGGTCCGCATCATCATTATGTGTGCAGCTTTTTCTCTCAAGTATGGCTTCAATACTTCTGGTGATGGCTCGAAGTACAAGGTACAAGTACAAGGTAGAATTAATCATGCCCCCAAAATGAGCAACACAGCACTGATGAATGTTTTGGAGCCACCTAAGGTTGAGAATCAACCACCAAACACATTTTTAGGATCCCGACTTTTCCACACCTGAGCCAGCATGTGTACAATTTTTCTCATTCTGTCTGTGATTTTTTTCTATAACTTTTTCCATCATCGTCTATTTGCAGGCAACAATTACTTGGATTGAATTTTCCACATATGCCCCCTTCTGATGCAAGCAAGTAGTCTTAGACTAAGCGATTCTGATATATGGCACTGCACATCTTGGTTTGCTGTTTAGCTAAAATATTGAGAACTTTGGCAGTTTCATTAGTTATTATTTCAACTACGATTTGTAATCTAATTATATGATTTAGCATGTAGATTGGGGTACAGTACTCCCATGACCCATCCTCTGTGGTCGGCCCATAGTACTGGATGATTCATTCAGGGGGGTCATTCATCATCTTTCCAAGAGCCGATTTGTAGTGTGTCTCTCCTTTATGATGATTTTGATTGCCATAAAGGGGAACACCTAATAGGTTACCTTGGATAAAGGGAAGTAAGAAGAAGGAAGGACAGATTGTTCCTAAGACACAAGCTTCATGCCAATAGGTGGGTAAGACTGTATAAGCCCTTTTTCCACATATCCAGTATAATCCCCTGGGGCCTGCCAACTGATCTTAATGCTGGCATCATTCCAGGTGGCCTTGAGATGTGTAAAGTTAGACAAGGGGTTAGGGTTTGACTCAGAGTGATTGGAGCTCCCCACCATTGATTTCTTTTAATAGATTCATTACAGAATTTTTGGCCTAAATAAGTTAGTTCTCCTACTGGAACATTGTATTGGCTGCCTGACCTAGCAAGGCATTATTTTCCAATTATTGAGGTTTTGAGGACCTAAATACTAGGCCGGGCTTGGGGATCAAGGAAACCCTTATGATGGGGTGTTAAGGGTTCTAATTCCTTATCTTCCCAAGGTCATCGGTCACCCATATTAGTTCCGCCACAGACATAACAGGATGAGATATTGAGGGATTATGCTATGGTTTCTGCCAAGGTTACAAATAGAGATTTTGCAGTTGTAGAAATGGGAACCTTACTTTGTGACTCCTCGTAGAAGGAGTGAAAAGCTTGAAATGAAGAGCTTTTATAAGTAACTGTGACTAATTGAAAATACAGGGTGGTTCCCGGGTCTCCACCTGTTCCATCAATTCAAATGCCAATTAGCTGTCCGGTTGTCCATCCACTTTCAGAAGGGTTTAAGATTGTAAAATTTACTGGATTACAAGTACTAACATTACAATTGGAGGCAGCTGCGCCTTTCTGAAGACAGACAGTTGTCTCTGCCTTTTCCCAGGTAGCCCAGGAGACACAGCTCCAGTTCAGACTGTACCAATCCGATGTACCAGTCCTGGCAACCACTCTGCAAACTCTAGCGTTCCCTGGGCACATGGACGTATCATCTGACCTCTAAGTTCTTCCCCAGCCTAAGCATCCACATGTATATAGGTTTCCCATCCGTTCTTAGCTATGGCTGCACATGCATCAAAGAACACAGACACTGGCTTTGAGGGGTTAAAAAACGTGGGTATTATTAAATTACCTCCTTTGTGGAGGCTCCTGACTTCTAATCATTTCTCTTTAGGTTGATAAATTGGGTTAAAACAGGTGTATTGACCTTTGTGGGAACTTTGTAGAGTAAGTAGTTTTGTCGTACTCACATGCCCCCAATACTTTTTCTTGGCATGAATAATGGGTGTGGAAAATTAAGGTTTTAGAGATACTGTTTCCTGACCGAGTTGCCTGGATACACTGATTACAGTTTTTAACTCTTGACCCATCCATGGGCCAGGGGGAAAATGCAGCACCTGCCAGAAATGACAGGGCACACAGGTGAATTATGCCCATCAGATTGTGAGATGCTGATCTGCTGCATCTTCCGCTGTGCATAGGCTAGTCAGCCTCCCGAGTGACTAGAACAGGACTGCTGTCTTGTTGTCCGTGGCCCCCTGCTGGTCCGGGGCGGGCAGGGTCCAGGGTCGGTGGAGGAGGTACGGTTGTTTTTGACTGTCACCTTGCAGGGGTGGGCTGGATCAGGAATGCATATCCACTCAAGGGATGCAGGCTTTACTGGCTGTGATGAATCTAGGGAACTATCTCTGCTACAGTTACTGCAGTAGGGGTGGATAAAATGACAACGAACAGCCCCTCCAGTGAGGTTTTAGGGGCTGTACCTTCCATTCCCATTCATTTTCACTGAATGGTGAATTCGAGCAGTGAGTTCTTGTCCTAAAGTGAGTTTATCTGCCTTGGCAACCAAAACAACCGTGGCTGCGAGGACTTGCAGGCAGGGTAGCCAGGCTTGGGGAATTGCCCAGTTGTTTGGACAGATGCCACTGGACGATGCCATGAACCCAACATGTGGGTTAACACTCCAACCTCTGTTCCTCTGCGCTCATGCACATACAGGAAGAAGGGTTTTGTTATATCTGGCGGACTTAGAACTGGAGCACTGGTGAGGGCCTGCTTCATTTCTTTGAAGACCCTTTCTGGAATACTTTCCCATAGCAGGGGCTCTCCATCTCCCCGCTTTGTGGCCTCATAAAGGGGTTTTGCCATGAGGGAGAAATCTGGTATCCAGATTCAACAAAACACTGCAGGAGTATTGTTTTCCAGCCATCTTAGGGCTGCCTGAGTGACTCGGAGTCGCTCCTCAGTGTTAAACAAATGTTAGACGTAGCTGCCGCCAGTCAGTCCAGGTGGGTTTGTGGGTGTGTATAACAGACTGCTTTAAGTCTTCCATAGCCTGCGGCTTCTTAGTGTAAGATGGGGTACTGGTCTTCTAATTCAGGAGGTCAGTCATTGTAAGTCTGACATATGAAGGTTAGCTGTCTTCCTTGGATATGATCATAGTACATGGGTCCCAGGTTGCCCTTGAAGGCATTTGCAGTGGCCCGAACTTTGTATTACACAAGGACTGCCCCCAGAGTCGCCCTCACGTCTTCCTCCGGGAGGAACATGGGGTGTTAGAGTTGGTGGGCTCAGAGTGGATGTGGAAGTTGGGGTGCTGGGTGAGGCCGTGCACGATGGGGTGCTAGGAGTCCCTGGAGGGGTCGTCAGGGTGTTCCTCCTGTCTTTCCTCTCCCTGGAATGGAGTCGAGGGTGTTAGAATGGGCACAGGGGGCAGTGGTGGGTGCACTGGCGTGTGCAGTGGGCGTATTGCTTCAGGCTCAGCTGCCAGTACGGGCTTTTGTGGATCTGGCCTGCACTTGAAAGCGGCAGACATCTTAGCTATCATAATTCTACTGTTTTCCTCTAAACACCTCTTTAACCAGGAGGGTCGAGTGAGGATATATTTTGCCAACTGTCGATGCATGGGGATTGATCAGGGTGCCTCGGTCACATATTCAAGGACCCCCTCCGATGGTCACCCTACTCCAAATGTGGCCGTTCTCCTTCACAGAGGGTCCTCAGTCTGCCTGGGTCAACTTAACTCCATCATCCCCAGATATCCTTTTGAAATGTTTGGTCATGCAGTCTAAGGGCCTAGGCTTACTTTGACTTCCACCCATTTCTTCCCTCTGACAAACAACAAGACAGAAACACAAGGGAAGGGGGTTTTCAGGAAGGGTAAGGGGTCCTCTTTCCGGACACTCAGGGAAGAAGCAGACCCACCCCTTATCCTTGACCTGGAAGCCATCGCCCGGCCAGGAACTGCACTTACACAGGGTCCGCACTTGCTTGGTAGCCAAGCTACAACTCAGCCACACACACATCTGTATCTCGTCTCCACCCCTGTCCCAAATACCTAAGAGTCACGGTCTCCCTCTGGGAGTACTCAGGTGACTCTGGAAGGCGATCAGACTCCCCTTCTGCCTCCTCGGGGCAAGCCTGCCAAATGAACCCAGGTTCTCACCAGTCTGACAGGCGGTGCTCCTCCCCCCGTTGGCTCCTGAGCCTTTCTGGGTTCCTTTGTGCTACCTAGGTCCAGGGGCCAGTAGGTAGCAAGCCTAGTTTCCAACTCCTTGATTGGGGCACATTCATTTTGCCCCAGGGCATCCCACTTCTAAGAGGACTCTCCAGATCTCATTAACTTGCTCATTTGCATCCTTGAGCTCACAGTACTTTCACCCTTGTTCTTTCCCAGTTTTAATGATTTGCCCCCTCCCTCATCACTCTCCCTATTCACCTTTGTTTTGCTTTGCTTCAAACCCCTATAAGGAACATCACATTTTAAGATTTCTGTATTTGCTTGTCTAGAATGCAAGTTCCATGAAGGCAGTTAGCTTGTTCTTCTTGTCATTACACCCACCCAGCTGAGAAGTACCTGTGTCAGAGCAGGTCCACAATAAAGAAGAATGAATGAATAAAGGAACCTGTATGCTTATGCTTGTACAGTTCATTAATGTGAATCAACTGATTTACTTCGTTCACTGGAGCCAGTTTCTTTGGGACAGAAAACAGAAGTTAAAACAGAATTTTGATAGTTTTCTGTTGAATTGAATGATTTGGATAAATCGGATTGTATGGAGGTTGCTTTAGTTTCTTTTTTTTAAAGGAAAGGTACAGGCAGGAATGAAGGAAAGCAGGCAAGTGGAAATGAGAGGAGGAAAAAGCATTTGTTTATTTTATTTAGTTTTTCATCCTGGTGATTCCCCTGCCTGCAACAGGAACTGGTCTACTCTAACAGGGCTCACTTAGTTTCTTTGTTTTCTCATTCATAGATATCTTAAGTTTAACCTCCAAATGGAGTTGAAATGACTTCTTTCAGCATAAAAGGGAGCTGTACTGCTCTAAGAAAGTGAGATTGTTAACACGTTCAGTTTTGAAACAAGCTCTCTCTTCATAGCAATTTAGTTTTTATTTTTTAAAGGAAAGGCACTAGCAGGAATGAAGGTGAGGAGGCAGAGAGAAAGAAGAAGCACTCTATTTTATTTAGTTGTTCATATTGATTTTTTTCACCCCCAGCCAGATACATGAACTCAGGACCCTGGTATGTATGTAGACTATACCCAACTGCTGCTCTACTAGCATGCACCTGAAAAAGCATTTTTTATTTATTTTATTTAGATGTTCATCTTGGATGTACTCCCCTCCACCCCTGCCCCAGGCTGTGAACCTAGGTCCCTAGATGTTCATGGACTACATTCGCCAGAGATTGTGGACTTAACCTCTAAACCACCAGGGTGTGCCCATAGTAATTTGGATTTTAATAAATGTTGAAACTCAGAAGCACAACATGGGATGAACTCACATTTTTCTTCCTTTTTTTAAGTGAGCACTTACTACATCCCAGGTAATGGGCTTTAACATGCACGCTCAGTTCATTTTCATGACCACATGCTAAGATGGGTATTACTACCCCTTTTCGAGATAAGGAAATTGAGAATTAGAGAATTACTTGCTTGTCATGGGTCAAAGTAAAAGGCAGAACTGAATTTAACCCCTGGGCTGACTTATTCCCAAGTCCATATTCCTTATATCTCCTTATACTTATTTCCATGGGTTGAAAACTAAAGTGAGAATCTCATAGGTATATTTGAATTATTTTTATGGGCAATCAAAATTCCAATTTAAAAATGAAATTGAATGTTTGCATCTAGAAATGCCACAGCAGGGATCTCTAACCCAAGAGATGGAATTAGCTGATGAACCATGAACTGGAGAAAGAATAAGAGTTGATTCGTTTTGGAAAGACGCTGTCAGCCAACTGCATTGGCAGAATTGCCACCCCAGGCAGAGCTCTGGAAGGTGGGTTAAACAGAAAAGGGACAGTTCTTGCTCGAGCAATTTCTGATAACATCTGGCTGCTGCAGGACGCTTGCTCTGTATGACCAGGCTCTGTGTGGGCCACGTTGTCCCATGTTACACACAAAGCGCTCAAGGTTACAGCTGGTGTGCAGACAGAAAGCCAGGTCCCTCTGCACCCTTATCCACTTGGATCTATCCCAGTCTCTTCCTGCTTGAGAGACAGTAGAAACGAAACAACTGGGAGTAAACCATTTTAAAGAACATCACTTACTCTCCAGGAATATGAGAGCTGAGAGAGTTCCAGTAGGTGGTGAAATTAAGTGGGGATAATTTCATAGCAGACAGTTCTAAGCAGTAACTTGTTTTTCTGAAAAGATCTGTAATTCAGAGAATTTGCTAATTCACTGCTTTTCTTTTCCTTTTGTTTTAAGGAAAGGGGCAGGCAGGAATTAAGGCAAGTGGGCAGGCAGGAAGAGAGAGGAGGAAAATCATTTTATTTATTTTATTTAGTTGCTCGTCCTTGTTGTTCCCTGTGACCCTGGGTCATGAACCTGGGTCCTTGGGATGCACGTGGACTATCCTGGAAGGAGGCTGCAAACTGAATTGCTAAGCTACTGGAGTGTGCCCTGTTTTTCTTTTTGTTTTTTAAAAAATATTATTCCAACTTGGCGAAATTATATGCTATGACTTTATCATAGATGTGAAAATCAGGACAAATTAGATTATTTCTTGGTACAAACAGTCCCAAATCTTAGTGGTCGAAAGCAACAGGATTTTTTTTCTTCTCGCACTCTATGTCCACTATGGGTTGGTGGGGTGGGTTCTGCTTTGTATGTCATTGTCCTCACTCTGGGACACAGGCTGTGGCAGAGAGAGTGGAGTTCTGGGGGGCCTCACACTATGCTCCCAGCTCCCAGTCCATGGGCCATTGATAACTGTTGGGTTTCACCTTAGGGCTGCAGGAAGTGCAGGGAACTAGACATAGTCCATGAGCAAAAGGAGTGTCCCCAACCACAGGCCAGGGGCTGGGGGAAGACTTCATGAGGGCAATGACTATGCATCTTGAACATAAAAATGTCTAGCATGAATATATTTTAGAAATTATACTATTTAGAAGTTATGCTATGTATTTTAGAAATTAGAAAATAAGATATAATTCAGGTTGAACATGTAATGACAGTATTTTAAAAGTTATTTCACTGGTCATTTAAAAGTGACTTTTAAAAACCATTTTGCTGTTTTTAAATTTTAATTTTAAAAAGGTACTACCTTTGTCCTTGACTGTATCGAGTAAACTGCATGGAAGATGGGTCTGCAAATCAGCAGGATGGCCTCAATTCAAAGCAAATATTCATGAAAAATTTTGCATCATTCGCTTTAACTTCAAGTTAGCGAAGTAAAACAAAATACCTTCCAATTGAGAAAGCTATCTTCTCTCTGCTTTTATAATTCTAGGTCTTGAAATATGATCTTTCTAAAACTACTTAAAAATACAAAAAAAAAATCTATTTAAAAAGAGATACATCAATGCTTATTGGACGATTGTGACTTTAGCATTTGCGTTTTTACCACAGCTCTTTCTCTCTTAAGGTGTCCTGATAAAGCAAGTGCTTAGTGATATGTAAGTACAATGTAATGTTTCTTGACAAAGTAAAATGCACGTTGGAAAAGCTGAAAGCTTTTCTCTGTCCTGGGAAGATGGTTTATAGCCAGGGAGCATGAAACGTCAAACGTTTCCCTGAGAAGGGTGTGCCCTGTGGCCTAGTGGTCTAGTACGCTTCGGAGAAGTCCCACATACATCCTAAGGTCAAGGGTTCAAGACCTGGGAACAGGGGAAACAGCAAATGTGAACAACTAAATGAAAAAATTAAACAAAGCTCTGCCTCCTCTTTTGTCTTCCTTCCTTCCTGTTTGCCAACTCACTTTCATTCCTACCTGTGCCTTTCCTTTAAAAATAAATAAACAAACAAAAAAATCCCAAAAACGTTTCCAAGAAGAATTTTTCCCTATGCCTGTAGACTATTTCTGATGATCGTAAGGAGAACCAATGTTTTGACACAGCATTAATGTTCATTTTTAAATTAGAAATGTGCCTTGTGATCTTTCTCTTAATGAGAAAGTATGAGTAATGGTCTAATACCAAAATTCCTAAAAGCCTGGGAGTTCTTGCAACAGATAAACAATAACCCTAAATGATGGAATTAGCTGAATGGAGGCAGAGAGGATGCCCCGAAAGGTCCCGGGTGAGAATGGATGCACTGAGATCACGGAAATGCCCCATAAGTAAGTTTTTATGTTCATGGATCAGAAAATTTCCAATTGATAAAAATAAATTGTGCCTACATCTGGTCACACAGTTAACAGCAAAAAAAAAAAAAAAAAATTGTTACTGATTTTAGATCAGTTATTTTGTAGAGAAATATATTAAGAATTAATTGGGTAAAATCTTATCTGTGAATATGGGTAGGGGAATGTAATATTTTAAGAAAATAGTGATTTTAGGTGTATCAACAATAAGATATTAATGACCAACAAGAAATAATGCTATTAACCAATAACAGCAGCTGTAACAAGAGAACAAGTGTAGATTTCATAGGAGAAAATGAGACTTGAAGAGTCAAAACAAAAGAAAGCAAAATCTGTAGTTGGAATAAATTATTCTCTAGGATTTAAGAATAATGGGAATGAAATCTAAATCTGGTTTCAAATCATTAAACTTTTCAAAAGTGTCTCTTAATGTCAGATATTCCACAATTTGAAAAGATAAATTTCAGAATAAGATAGTATAGGAGTCTCTCCCTTGTCTTGGAGTGATAAGTGTCAAGTCCCCCAGTGGATGCCTGAAAACTCGCATAGTACTCAGCCTTATGTTATTTCCTAGACGAACCTACCTATGATTAAGTTTAATTTATAAACTAGGCACAGTAACAGATTAACAATAATAACTAACAATAAAATATAATAACAGTATACTGTAATATAGTTATATGCATGCTGTCTCTTTCTCTCAAAATATCTTGGTGTACATAATATTTTTGGACAGTCATTGACCATGTAATTGAAACTGAGGAAAGCGGAACTAAGGATAAAGGGAAACTACTGTTGTCTAAAACCTGTTGAAATGAGTCATGGCAGTATTTATAGCTGCCCAACGATGGCTCCCCTGTGTTCTCTAGGGTAGAATAGATAAAAGCCCTTCTACCTCATTCTACCAGGATCTAATCCCTCACCAGTGAAGGGCATGCACCCATGATGGGTTCATCTGTTTTATGTTCTGTGCAAGGATGGACAACACAGAGACCAGTAAGAGAGGACAGAAACCTGGAAATTTATCACATTTTGCAACATAAACACTTAGTTCCTTGATCAAACTTGCTAAAAAGATTTTTAAAAATTGAAAAGAAATCGGACATTTTTTTTCCCTATAAAAGAGAAAAGATTTGAAAGAAAGCACTGCAAGTTAGAAGATGAGAGCTAACTTAGGCGTATGTCACGGAACGATGGTTTAGTAATCTGTGACTTGCAGAGGACTTAGATCTCAGGATGGGAGGATAGCACATTTGTACCAGTTCTTTTCGTTTTTCTTCAAAAGGAAGGAAGCAGGCAAGAAAGAAGGCAAGTAGGCAGGCAGCTGGGAAGAAGCATTCATTTAGTTGTTTTCCCATGCCCTGATTTGTGATCTCCTGTCCTTGGGCTTTATGGACTGTTCTGGAACTTACCACTTAATACTTAACATCGGAGCCACCAGGGCAAGCCTATATCAGTTATTTTCTTTCTTTCGTTCTTTTTTTTTTTTTTTTTTTTAAAGGAAAGGGGAGGGCAGGAATAAAGGTGAATAGGCAAGCAGGCAAGAAGAGAGAGGAGGAAGAAGCACTTTATTTTATTTTTATTTAGTTGTTCACACTGGTTGCTTCTCCATGGACCTAGGACTCGAACCCAGGGGTATGTGGTTTGAAATCCTTTGGATTTCAAATCCTGCTCCACCAGGCTGCGCCTGCATCTGTTATTTTCTAAAACGCCAGAATGAACAGATTTGAGGGAAATGATAGTAGAGTAGGAATATAGATAAATTTACATACTTTAATACTCCTGAGTTTCAATAGGTTTTAAATCCCAGCACGAATATACTGGGTAGCAGAAGTTTTAGTCTTTTTTTTTTTTTTTTTTTTTTTTTT
>RJWH01000642.1:0-195802 GCA_004363575.1 Solenodon paradoxus | reverse complement strand
CAAGGTATGCTGACATGGTGCTGTTTTGAATATGCCTTTCATGAATATTGTCCTATAAGTTGGAGTAAAGGGCTCTCTTCAGACTTCCTAAGCTCTTCTGTGCCTCTCTCCCTTCCCTCACCAGCCCCATACTCCCTCTGTGTCTAATCCCTTCTAAAATCCACTTTCTCTGGGTATATGATAGATTGGGCACACTGCAGCCCCATTTCTCAAAGGACCTGTATCAGTTTGCAACAAAACCAATGAGAGGTTAAAGGAAATCAACCACGAGGAGAAATTCGATTGTGAAACTGATTTCTTTTTTTCTACATTCTTTGAGTATTATTGTATAAATTGGAACTCTATGATACACCATCATTTTCAGTCCAACTCCCAGTGATGGTCACCTTGAAGGGCTTGGATTATTGTGTGAGTAAAGGAACTAAAACGTGGATAAATTCTAAGAGTGCCCGGCATGCAGTTCGCACTCCAAGAATAACTCATTTCCTTTCTTTTTTGATCCTGGTGGTGTGGTTACACTTGTAGGTCTGTTACAATGTGTAGCTCTGCTCCACAAAGAATCACTAAGAGTTAATGAGCTGTATTTCCTCCAATGCCATGGGCTGTGTCAACACAATGCCAAACATTGTGACAATTTTTGACTGAATTGACTTAACTGACTCAATGTTTTGAAGTATTGACACAGCAGTTAAAAGAGTGAGAAATGTAGTCAAGCCAGCTCTTTGGTATGATGAAAACCTGCAACTATTTAAAAACCAAACCTAGAATAGAAATGTGAGAAGTCAGTAGAAGTTTCAAGTAGCCACAGAGCCATTGGAAAGCACTTATGAAAAGACTTGGCTTAGGAGGCAGACATAGAAATGAAAATTTGCATATCCCTAGATCACCCAATAAGCAAAGCAAAGCTGTTGGACTACCATTTTACCGTTTTAAACCAAAGCCTCCTTAATTTTTGCCGAAAGGACTGAAGGAAAAAAATGGAAAAGTTTCACAAATTCTTAAGAAATGATGAGTGATGGTTAAGGCATTCTGTCTGTTAGCTGTTGTTCCTCCACTGATGACTCTGAGGATGAATGTTGCTAGGTGTCAGAAATATTTGCAAGGAAAATTGGGGCAAAGGTTGCACTACTTGGGAAATATTTGTCCTTCAGTTTATTCAATGAATTTTCTTAAAGACTAAAAAATTTGCTTTACAAAATTTTGTTTTATAAGTATATGTAAATTTTCAAATTGTCATATAGGCATATCAAAGATAACATACAATGAATAATGTATTCAGTGTTATCTCTGATATGTTATACATGTAATGTATAAAGAGTATATAAGTATCATCTCTATGTACATTTGAAATATTATTTATAATAGTATGTAATATGTATATGACATAGATATTGTATTATTTATAATATATGTATGCATATACAATATGTATATATTATGTATAATAATATAACATTATTATATGATATGTGTATTACATATACATATTATATATAGTCTATCAGATATACAGCGACATACTTTATATAGTATACGTAATATAATAATGCATATATAGCATACAATATATGGAAGGGGAGAGAACTGAATCAATTAACTCTGAAATAGCATTACATAAAGGCAACTATACTTGATGGTAACTTCACAGGTCATCTAACCTAAGCATCCATGAGAAATTCTGTGCTTCCCCAACTAACATTGGGGTATGAATGGAGCAACAGATGTAGGTCAGTGTCCATCAATACAGAGATCTTTTGTGGCAATGGTCAAGTTTGCTGACACGATGAACACCTGACACAAAAAAGTTTTACTTAAATAAAAGGTATCTGATAGGTTTCTGAAGGTGTAGCTGGGTTTGGTTTTTCCAAGGAAAATTGGCTTTCTTCGTCAGGGAAGCAAAACTTTAGGAGGGGTCAGTCCAGGTCTGATAGGATAAAGGGTTTTGACTACATGCATCTGTAAACTCAGTAAAATGACTATTTTTATTTATTTATTTTTAATTCTAGTACTTTTCTTCCTCTGTGGCATTAATATGAATGACCAAAACTCTTTGTATAGACGTAGACTTGAGATTTAGTCTTTCGGCCACTTCTCCTTGTGTTCTTTATTCCTGCTTACTCTGTGACATACAACTCATGTCACACAATACCTGACTAAGGATACGGATTATAGGTTGGTGAGTGTGTGTGTGTTTCCTAGGCTATTTTAATGTGTTTCCAAAGAACCTAGAGGGCACACTTGAAACAATTAAGTCCAACCTAACTAAAATGAGCTCCTGCTGGCTTGCATAGCTATAAATGTCAAGCCACAGGACTTTAAAGACTTACAGTAGCTCATACATAGCTTGTACATTTATAAGCATTCTTGAGTTGGAAGATAATGACAATCACATGTCGAGAATAGATATGACATCTTAACGTATGTTCTTCCTCTGTTAGTCTCCAGAGTCCAATTATTGAAACTTAAAAATGCACTACTTCAGTGCATGACTACAGAACCAGTGGGAATAATTAATACTAAAAATTTTAATCTATTTACAGGTCTTACAAAATACATAGAGTAATAGGGAAAATGTGTTTGACAGAGATATTCAATGGTATGATTGTCACTTGGAACTTTTGTTTTTAAAAATGGATGTGTTCCTATTTTAAAATTCCTACCATGTTATACCACCCAACGTTTATTTTATTTCTGTATCTTGGTATAAAGAGATAAATGTTGTCAAGTCCACTAGAAGTATATGCATTGTACTAGAGAATCTGGTTTTATCAGTTAGGATGTTTGTCTTACAAGTAAAAGACAATCCAACTCAAGTGATCTCAAACAATAAACACATTTGTTGGCTCAGGCAGCTAGAGGAATAGAGGGTAGTGGGTGGGTAACTTAGCCTGGTGGGTCCAACTTTTATTGGAAAATTCCATTGGCTCTGTCCTCTTTTGGGCCTTGGTTTAAATCTCAGGCTGCTTCCCTTGTCCTTTCAAAGAGATATGGATCTCCTGGTTCCATATCTAGAATCATGGAATGCAAGGAAAGAGGTATGTACTAGCTAGGGATATGTTCTGTTAAAAAAAAGGGAATTAGAAAATAGAGGGCAGAGGAAGAGAGGAGACTGAGAGAAAGAATGAGCCATATAGCAATAGATTGTAGAGACGGCAGTTTGTCATGAACTTTAAGAAGTCTGTGCTGGTATAGGACATCATGTGGCAGTTCAACAAGGCCTTCTGGACTCAGGTTATTTCCATCTTTCTGCATCTCAACCCTCAACCTACATGCCACTGTCCTCATGCTCATAGTCTCAGTATGGCTGCTGAGCCTCCAAGACTCAAATCCACAATTCAGGAAAAAATCAGTTTATCCACTTAGTCAGCAGAAAGATGAAACTTTCCTGGAAGCCGCAGACAACAGGTCTTGTTATGTGTTTATATGAGCATGCATGTCCAGTTGTCTACTCAGTGTCCATTTTTTCTTCTTCCTTTTCAGCAGAACTATAACTTTCTTCAGAGAGGCAACTTGGCCCTTACGAGACTAGAATTTCCAGATTTAGCAAAAACAAACAAAAGCTGGATGCCCAGCATGGGACATGGACACACCCAAAAATTATTTGTTTATCTGAAATTCAAGTTTAACTGAATATCCTGTATTTTATCTGGGAACCCTAGCCCTGGCTTTCTTGAAGGTAGGGTGATCATGAAGGAGACAGTTTGCTAGATGAGACTTCCAGAAAAGCTTTTTCAAAAAGGGACCAAACTCGACACACACATTCCTTTCGTCTTTTGCCCTTTGCCCTGCTAGGAAATTGGCACAACTGTCTTTCAGCCAGGAGAATATAAGTCATTGAAAGACTGCAGCGAAATAAGTAAGAGAAGGCTTGAGCAGCACTGTATTGCCTCCCCCCAGGTTCTAGTTATCTAAAAACAAACAAAGGCTCTGTTTGGTTAAGTCCTTGTGGCTCAGTTTTGGTAACATGCTGGCGGATTCAATCTTAACTGATAAAAGCTACCACTTGCTGGAAGGGTGAAGTAGAGACTGGTGGTTTACTGAGCTTTTCTCTTCTCCCTTGTAGAACAAACAACTGGACCACACTCCTGAGCCTCCTGCAGGTAAGATGGGCCCTTGACTGAGCTGTGACCAACGAATATGAGTTGAGGTAATATATGTACCTGCTCTATCTGACTCATGCTCCTGCCCATCCCACAGCTGCTGCAAGAACAAAGGGCTCTAGAGAATAGTGGACATACTGGCTGAAAGCAACCCAGACCCACAATGACACTGTGGAGACCCCTCCCTTGTGCTGATTCTCATTGTATTGTAATGTGAGCAGGAAAGAAATTTCTTGCGTTAAGTCAGTGACATGGCAGTTTCATGAGATCAACTAAGTCAACATTATCTGTCATATGAGAGACTGCTTCAGGCCTAGAATTCCAAGTAAGCATCCTGAGATCACTCTTCTGCTGCCTATCTCTCAATCAATGGACTGAAATGTTCTGATTGTCTTAAACAAACTAGGGTGAATTTTTGGAGTTGGAACTGGGACCAACTTTCCCGGAGGCACGTGATTAGTCAGGGTCCCAGCAAGAACCAGTAACTTGAGAAGTGCTTAATGAAACGGTTTCTTAAAAGATGGGCAGGATGTAGGGAAGCCACAAAAGAGTGCAGCACCAGTGACTGGTAACAGCAGAGCCTTAGCATCCCAAGGCCTGAAGGGTGGGTTGTGGATGGTTTTCAGAACCTACAGACAGATGTACTATAGTTGCAGGTAGGCAGTGTGGAGAGGGCTACTCTTCCAGACCTATGATTGACCTTAGGTTAAGGGAAACAGCCTGCTTACATGGAGGAAGTCAGAGGCAACAGCTATCCTGACCTTACCCTTCTCCTGCTTTCTGATGGGCAGGGATCTCCCCACTGGAGTGCCTGGTCAAACTGAACTGGAAGCCACAGATATGAACATCCATGGTGCAGTTCATGTAGGTCAGGCTCCCAGGATAAAGTATGGTAAGGAAGGGAGAAGAGCCATTCTGGAAGGGATATTTTAGTGCATGTTCTGGGTACACAGAGTCCGTACCCCAGCTCGGTTCTGCTAGTGTGGTGGAAAGAGGTAAGGAATTGTGGGCTTCAGTTCATAGTTTCTACCTGATTGGCTTCATCTTGCATCCTGAGAGCTAAAGACAAGACTGTATTTTATTATTGAGACAGAAATCTTCTGGCCACAGAAAAGGTACATAGAAAGAATGACTTCTGAATTTTCACTAACCCTGATAAATTCCGAGTTCTGTAAAATGACGAATAACTTACTTATCAGCGCATTAGAGTTGCCAGGACAACAGAATTTAATTTAGTGGTGTTTGATTTACACATTTGCTGTAATTCTTCTGTCAGAGCTATTTGTTTAATTCTGTCTCCTTAGGATCTGAAAGTGTTCCTGCTAAGAGCAGTTATGATATCAGTAATATCAGCACTGCTTTATTAATATTTTTATATAATCCAGTGCCTGTTTTATTGGCCAGGACTTTTTGATCTCCTGTAATTGGTTTTATTCCAGGACATCTTGTGGTAACGGATGCTGAAAATAATCTTAGGTTTGTACTTTTAGTACTGAATGAATTCCCATATTGATTCACACTTGATGGTTAATTGTGCATAATCTTAGCATTATTTTTGTGCCTGCTGATATTAATCAGAGTAGGCTTAGTAATGCATTGTAAAATTATAGGTTGTTTTGAAGATTTTCATAATCTCCTATGGAAGCTTTCTTTTACTCATATTTATATTTTTAGCGACAATTAACACTTTCCTATACTGTAATATATTCCTAAGAGATCAGTAGAACATGAATTATTATTATATAAAAGTGGACAAGTAATTAATATCATTGCAGAGCAATCTTACATATATTAAAAATGAGGCAAAAATAAGAATCTTTTTAGTTCTGCCACCCAAAATAGCTTTGATTAATATATTGATATATATCCATATAGAGCCCTCCTGAAGTCTCTTATGACAGGAATGTATTTTTTCCTTCAAGATTTACATAATTTCATTTTCACAGAAATGTAATCCCATTGATTATACTATTCTCTAACCATCTTTTAACTTACATGATGAATTTTTTGTATTAAAAATTATACTTCTACAATGTCATTCCTAATATCTTTGAAGTATTCCACTACACATGTATTGTAATCTATTCACATATTCCCTTGACTTAGATTTTTGTTTCTATTTCTTTGCTATTATGTACAATGCCTTAAAAACATTACTCTGTATTCATCTTTGAGTTTTTTCCAATTCCTTAAGACAATTTGCTAGTAATAGAACTTGCTGTTCCACAAAAATATTAAGCAAAACCTTAAGGCTTTTTATACATATTTAGGGCAGATATTATAATCTTATTTTATAAAAGAAATCCCTTCATTGTCTACTAATTCATGCTTCAGTCATGAATTAGACAGCACTTTGGCTTTTGTAGTTTTGGATAGTAGATGTAGATGACACTGATACATACTTGTTTTCATGCTCATATTTGACTTGTGGAGAACAGCAAATGTTCTTAGTTGCAAGCAACAGAGTCAGAACTCATTGGTTTAAGCAGAAAAGTAATTCATTAGTAGATAGCTCTATGAATTCTTGGGAGAGCAGGAGACTCTGGTGCAAGGTTAGAGAGCTAGGGAAAATGATGGAAGTGAGGGAGCAAAGCTGATCTGGTGGAAAAAGTCACTTTGCTGCCCCAAACAATAAGTGGCTGCCACTATGGCCAACTCCATCAATGCCCATGTGTACCTACTGGGTACCCACTTCTCCTTCAGCGATCATGGTTTTAGAACTTCCTATGATTCTCCACCAGAGGTCTGCCTCTGACCATGCTCCATCCACCCCAAGTGGACCATACTGGATGTCACAGTGTTTATGACCTCAGGACAAATGAGAAGAGAAGTTTGTATTAGTCTGCTTGGGCTTTCATAACAAAATACTGTAGAATGGGTGACTTAAATTATAGAAATTGTTTTTTTTTCATAGTACCAGAAGTTGGGATATAAAAGATCAAGTTTTGGTCAATTCTGTTTCCGGTGAGGGCCCTCTTCCTGACTTGAATATGGCTGCCTTAATGCTGCGTCTTCACATGTTTTTTCCCCTGAGTGTGTGTGGGAAGAGAGATCAGGAGCTCTTAAGTGTCTCTCTTAATAAAGACACTAATCTAATTGGATCAGGGCCTCACCCTTTTGATCTCATTTAACTTTTATTTCTTTCTTACTCCAAATATAGCCATGCTGTTGGGTTAGGGCTTTAACATATGAATTTTGCAGTGGCAAATACATTCAGTCCTTAGAGAGGATATATATTCCAGATTTCTCACTCCTCAGTAAGGAGACTATGAGGCTTGTTTTGCACTGATTCCCAGATGTTCCCATAGGCTGACTCTACTGTCCACATTCAGGCACCTGACACTTTCTTCTGGTCTCCAACAACCGGACGAGGGCTTTCTGAGCTCACAACCCAAGTAAACGATGTGTCTTCAAATTCTTATCTCTGTTTCTGGGGGAATCCAGCTTGATAGTTTGGGCCATTGCAGTTATTCTTGAAACAAAGATATCACAGACATTGGAGAAAGTAGGCATGTGCACCGCCCTTGCTTCTTGTATTCTGGATAGTGCATGTGTGTGCACAGGTGTGAGTGTGTGCATATGTGTGTGCACCGATAATGTTTCCTGTTAGCATACTGATTATGAGACAGTCTGGAAAAGAAATTATTAGGCACAGTCATTGGAGTTTTCAGGCCTTCAAACTCAGGAAGATCGTTCAAATACTGGGCAGTCTAAAAGAACAATACATATTCTTTATGAGGGGTCATCTATATATTTTTTTCTGACTTACTCTATTTTCCCAATATGAAAACAGGTTGCCTTCAGATCTGTTGTAAACTGTTAGCATATAAGATACTGACGTTATTTTCTCCTTTTACTCTTTTATCATTCAGTCACCACTCTTCTGTTTTAATTACAGAGGGAGTAATAAGGCATTTGCTGCAGTTCCACAAATACAGGGAATTATCTACTGGCCATCCTTAGACTTAAAAGAGAAATGAAGTGAGAAATTCTGCTACCCAGATAGATACCCATGGGATTTCAGTCCACAAGTTGGAGAACTTTTTTTATGAAAGCAATTTCTCAGTCCTTTTTACACCAACTTATATAGATGATTGTGGATCCTCTAGGGGAAATAGTTAGCTCAAGATTTCTGAAATTCTGATGTAGAAGGTTTTGGCCACCTGGGTTTGGCTAATGGCTGCATGGAGAATGTCCTGGGAGAGAGAGACGATTTGTTGGTAATAAGGGAACAGCACAGTAGCATTTTCCTTCCTCATCAAGAATCCTTCTTGCAAGAGAACAAGCAGCATATTAATCAATGCAGAATTTTAAAAAGTACTACAGTAATGAGTTGATTCAGGAATTTCCAAGAGCATAGGACCTTTATTCCCAAGAACCTTATTCCCAATCTTTCAATGTTAATTTTTTAAATGAATATGCAAATACACTTCCAATCACGTATTGCCAAACCTCCTAACTCTAATATGTCGTTTCTCATCTGCAGGGAGTTTTCTGTGGTCTGAGCAGAAATTCATTGGAAGCTAGATAAATTGCCCTAGGTTGATATTCACCAATGATACCTTACTTATTAAAGAAAACATTTTCAATATGTATTTTGCAAACTGAAAAAAAATCAACTCGATTCGGTACAAGTGTATGCCAATTGTTTTATCTTGTATGTTTCTAGAATGTGATGGCTTGAGAAGAAACCACAGATAATGCAACAGGAATCTCTAGGGTGTCCTTTTTTATACTATAAAGATAATAACAATGATGAAAAGAGCTAACCTTTATAGATAACTAAAAACACAATAAAATTAGCTACCATTTAAAAAGGCTGTTCACATCTATTCCATGGAATTCTCACATCCAAAACAAAACAGCTTTGCGAGATACATAGGTCAGGTCTTATTCTCCGTGTGCTCTTCATGGCCTTTCTCTTACTGTCAGCATTGCTGATTACCTGGTGTCATGAAAAAAAGTTGTATGGACAGACGTTGAATCACATGAGGGAACTGGAGCAGAATGCGAGGTTCTGGAAGGAGGTAAAAAGAGGAAAAAGTTTCAAATCTGTAGTGCCACATGCTATTTTGTAGAATATTTTTTCAAATCTATATGGAAGAAATCTGATAGCTTATTTTCCCAACTTTGGTAACAACTTAAAAAGTTTAAATGCCATTACGAATCATGATGTGTGAAGTTGAAGCTCTTCTAAACTATTAACGATAACACATAACTTTTGAGCCATCTACTAGAGGAAAGACTGAATGATCTTTGTGTTCTCTCCATAAAAAATGGTACAAAGCTGATGCTGTCAAAGGACATGCAACAACAGCAACAAAAAATGTAGGAAAAATGTCTCAGGTGGGTCAGATAGAGAGCTATGTGATACTAATTTTTAGGTTTTGTGATGTTTGTGTCATTTGTCATGTTTTAAAATTTGTGATTTTTTTCCTTGGTGAAAATAAACATTCACTTTCACATTTACTTTTGTATCATTTTGTATTCTCCTTAAAGGAGTGTTCAAAAATTATATAAGCAAAATCCGGAGCTTTTTCTGCTTCCTGCCCGTAATACAAATGTGCTAGTTATGCTCTATGGTAAATTCTGATGCACCCAGGGGAGATTCTCTATAGATGAGGTCTTTGGAATTTTGCCTGTACAAGGAACTGGTTAGAAAGCAATTTTTTTTCCCCACAACATACTTAATAAAGGGTCCACCACAATTACGAGTAGACTGGTTTTCCAGAAGAAACGGACATTGTCTTTTTATATGAATTAGAGAGTGGGAGTAACAGTCCCATCTATCTTAAACCCTGGCTTTAGCCTTTGTCTCTGTTATTAGGCAAACAGATTTCTGGAGAAGAGAATTGGCCAACTGCTGGAAAATAAGTTTTTGATATCATCTCTATGACTGTAGGCTAGGGTCACTGAATCCAGGGTGATTTGAGCCTACCTACATCGGTCCAGGTGTACTATCTGACCAGTGCTGGACTCTGTTCTGTTTTGTGATGAAATCATGGCTGTTATGAAGTCACGCTTGGGATCTGTCACTTCACACAATGGAGTTAGAAGAATTCAGTTAATAAAGGTAGCTAATGGACTTGTGTCAGGTTTCCTGGAAAATGGACTGCGACCCTGAGTCTCTGGGACAGTGGACTGGTCTTGAGAACAGTGTCTGTGGAACAACAAGGGATGCAGGGTTGGGCAGAGGCAAAAATGGAGCCCCAGGAAGTGGCAGTTAATTCCATGGGGGAGTTCTGGAGTGAAGAGAACTCTCCTCACTAAGTGTTCTGACTGAGTCAAAGGGGCCTTTGTGTTCCTGCACCAGTCAGTAATTAAATGTGGTTAGTCCTGATCAAGCTGGAGCTACTCCTCCCACATCCCAAGGTGCCATCTCCTCCAGCTTGTGCTCAGTCAGCCTTGTAGTTGGAGCTGCCCCTTGGTGGGAAGGAATTTCAATACCTCAGAAAGCTACAAACTGGTCTTACCCTACCCTCTGCCAATTGTCAAAAATGATCAGCACAGCACTGTAATGTGGTAGAAACAAGGATTCTGATACACAGTTGCTGAAGGCTTGGGGATTTTTCAAAAGCTTTGTGATAGGACTTCTTTGTTTTTATTTATTAACTCTTGCAAGAATTCAAAGAAGCATGCAGATTTTAAAAACTGAATGATCCATTCAGACTGATCTTTGTTAGGTGTTTGGGGACAAGTTTAATGGACTGAAAAAATTAATTTATTCATGTATTTATTTTTAGGAAGAAAGGAGAGAAGGAGAGAGGGAGGGAGGGAGGAAGGGAGAGGAGAAAGAAGCATTTTTATTTAGTTAATTTATTTGGCTTTTGCCCTGGGCCAGTGTCAAAAACCCAGTCTTTGGGCTTTACATGGCTCACACCTTAGCCATTTCAGCCTCCTGAGTCACAAGGGCATGCCCCAGAAAAAAATCAGTTTAATAGTGAGTGGTAATGTTTCTTTAAGAGAAAATGGATTACCCATTAACTTAGTAGCTTTTTAGGGAATGATAAGAGAAGGCCCATAGTAGATGAGGTGGAGTGACAGAGGAAGAGGTAAATTGCTTTGCACAAGACAAGTGGCCAGGCCTGAGATGGGCCTGGTAGCTGAAAAGGAGTTATGGAAGACTGGGCGAGAAAGGTGGCTGTGGGCAGGGTTCTACCTGGAAGAATGGAGACAGAGGGGGTCTCTGGAATGAGAATGGCCAAGCGACTTCTAGAACAAAAATTCCTAGTTTTCAAATGAGCTTTTTGGATTGTGCTCTGCTTTCTGTAAACCATCTCTGATACTCTAACCCTATGCACCAGGTTGGCTACCATTCCCTTTGTGAAGAGGTGGTATGGGGAAAGAAGGTTTCAGAACTGTGTCTGATGGGGTGGAGTGTATAGTAAAGGGGCAGCATATATAGATGCAAAGCCAGGAAAGCAGAGGGGAATCAAGAAAGAGCAGGAAGTTGGTGACTACAATAGGCTGAATGTTTATACATGTTCACATGTTGAGCGTGGCTCTCAATGCATGGTATTGTGAGGCGAGCCGCCCTTGGGGAGATAATCATGTCATGAGGGTGGCGTCCACCCTCATGGGATTAGTGTCTTGTGAAAGAGATTTTTCATTCCTTCTACTATGTGAGGTTACAGAGAGAAGATGGTTGTCCATGAGAAACTGGATTCTCCTTTAGACACCAAATTATTGGTGCCTGGATCTTGGACTTCCTACCTTCCAGAACTGTATGAAATAAATGTTTCTTGTTTAACCCACTCAGGCCAATGTATTTTTGTTATAGCAGTGCAAACAACATAGAGACCTAAGAGCCTAGGAGAAATACAAGTTTCTACCATTCCTGTTCCTCCTCCCAATAAATCCTAAAGTTACAGGAAAAGTCTCTGAATTTTTCTCTTTTAAAGAATGGGGTTTAAGTCAGTTTTATCACAATCTCAGAGAACAAGGGCACCCCAGCAGGCTGAAGGACTTGGGACTACTGGGCAGTGGAGAGCAGTGGAACAGAGAAGTCGGTGTTGAGAGGAGGTCGGGTAGGACTGACAACCGCAATGTGGGACTCTACACTGGAGTAAGGCTGTCCTCTTCATTCTCCAGATCTTTGTTGAGTCCCTCTTCATTTGAGTCCTTACATAAAAATCTGGGTGCATTTTGAATGACTGCTTTCAAAACTGAAGATTTAATTCGTTTACACTCCATTCCCTAGGAAGACATATGTAGAAGAGCATTTCTCAAAGCTGGCTGTCTATTGAAATTACCTGTGGAGTTCTTACATATACAAGTGCTAGCTACAGATTTAGAATTTCTGGCCTTGGGCATCATTACGTTGAGACAACCTCAAGGAGATTAGATGCACAGCCAGGGCTGGGTGCCAGGGCTGTAGAAAAAAAAATCTTTTGATAAAATTCACCAGAAGAGAAATAACCCCTCTTCATAAGTTTGAAGACCAAAATTAAAGATGTCATTATTTTTGGAGGAATGTAAGCCAAGATATAGCCTCATCATGCTCTGAGTTGGAAGTATGAGATCCATCACAACTGCTAACTAGAAATGTGAGAAAATGACATCACATCCTAGAAAATTGCACTTCAGGGACAACGCTGCTGTGCATTTTCCTAACAGCAAATCTTGTATTAAAGAAAAGTCAGAATTATAAAGAAAACAATTAAAATAAGATTTTGAGCATTTTAAAGAATAGTTAATTCTGTTACTCATAAAAATGCTCAATTATAACTCTGGGTCAAAGTGATACCAGTGAGTGGTTTATAACTTACTTCCAAATCAGTTGGGAGGAAGAGTTTTGGTTTAGGACAGAAGTATAACAGTGTCCTTGAAGCCTGCAGAGCTGTCGCCAAAATGGGTAGTATCAAACCATAGTCAATAAAACAAAAACTCTTTGGAGGATTTTGTATAGGTGTAACATCAAGGGATTGCTTTAATTTTGACTGTATAGATTTAGTCCTTATGCAATAAATACCTTTCTTTTTTTTTTCCAGAATCCTTGTTGATATCAGTGTGACCAAGATTTCCATTTGTATATAGCATATTTTGGTAATGTTGATTTACTTAGAGCTAATAAAATAATGGCATGTATATTTTAAAGTCTAGCATCAGAGGGATAAAGTGGTTGTGTGTATAAAAACCATGAAGATGAATTTTCTTTTCAACTCTTGGAATTATAGTCACACTATTAAATGACTGACATCCAGTATGTAGCTAGTTGGTGAAAGCACCTGTCTTGTGTTTGAGGTGACCTGGCAGTTAGATCAGAGGGAATTAAAGTCCTTACTGTTGACAGTTCCATGATTTAATTACTAGAATATATTGTATATTTGGATATGTTGTGATTTTTCATGCTGAGTATCACTGTGACATCTTGGAGATTTATGTTTTTAAAAAACATCCTAAGGAGGGTTAATGTTCTGGCTGTCACTCAACTTGAGCCAGGTGTATGTCCTCATTACCACCCTCTACTTTTCTTCCTTTTGGTGTAATCCTGCTGAGTGACGTCTCTCCAAACCTTTGAAGACTTCCTTTCATGAGGTGACTGTATCTTCCTTATACTTCTAGGGTGACTGGTTAGAGTGATTTGACAATAATTTCAGTAGAATAGCAGAGAACGAACGAAGTGTAGGAATATTCTAATTTATCAGGTAATAATTTTTGAAATCCTAGAGCGTGCTTAGAAAAGGGATTCAGTTTGGATTACTCCCTCTCCCTGCTCATTTATTTCCAATTTTCCAATCCATGTCCGATCTGTCCGTTCAGCTGTGGTCCGCCTGTGCAACCCACCCCACTGTGGTGACTCGTGAAACTTTAGCTTCCTCTTATATGACACTACAGTGATTCTTGCAGATCTGACCATTTTGCTCTTTTACAGGATCCTTTTGGTAGACATGACTGAAAACTTGAACCAAAGTAACTTGTGCCATAAAAAGGAGCACACTGGATCATATAACTGCTTTGTGCAGGAGGAAGGTCTTAAGAGATGCTTGATGTGGCCTCAGAGGATGGGCTCAGGATTCCCTTTTCTCTCCATTTGTGACTCCACATCCAGAGTGCTTCTGGCCCATGGAACAGTTATACAAGGCTTTAAAAAAAGGTGGCTTTCCCTTAAGTGAGGGAAGTTTAAGTTAGTATACTTTCTTTCTCAAATAAGAATGATGACTACAAAATCATTCTGTATGTTTATACAAATCAAATGGTTGAATATTAAATAATCAATATTGATAGTTATAAATTCATAATTAGAAACAAGTCTATAATCTGGTAATTTGATGTGAAATAGTTACGTGTTTTTATAAGTTTTGCTTTTGGTATCAATGCCTGCTTGCTTCAGTAAATTGTTTTCTATTTCTTTCTTTTTTTGTAAAGGAAAGGTGCAGGCAGGAATAAAGTTAAACAGAGTTAGACAAGAAGAGGTACAAGGAAAAAGCACTTATTTATTTTTATTTTGTTGTACATCTTGGTTGTTCCCCAGGCCCTGGTGTACAAACCAAGATCCTTGGGATATATGTGGACTGTGTTGGCCAAAGATGGCTGGCCAAACCACTGCTCCAGAAGGGAGGGAGTTGCTTTGTTCTCTGTTTTTAAGAATATTGCTCTATTTGATAGTATTTCTTAGAACTTTGTAGAATTTAAATATTTGAAAAATACATTTTTAAGAAGACACATTATTCAATGGAAAGAAATATAATAGCTTAGCATTTTAATTTTGAATCTATAGCATTTAAAAGTAATATACGTGTAAAAAGCTGTTGAATAGCAGTTAGTTTGAACCAAAGAAATCCCTGTGACAACAAACAGTGCTACAGAGAATGACAGGTCATCCTTATTGGGTGGGATAAACGTTCAAGGGCATAGTGCAAGGAGACAGTGGTTGGGTAACTATCAATCAATATTGGCTATAAATATTGTCAATGGTTACTCAGACGTAGGTCATGGAATCGACATATTTTTGGCTTTGTCTTCTAGCTCTCAGTGGTTTCTCTAGAATTTCTATAGAGAAGGGGTTTGGATAACCTCTCTGGTTGGAAAGGGCACATAGGACTTGGCTTGAAACAGTATTTGCACGGCAAACTCATCTCTTCTTCAAACTTGGGTTGTATGTTGGTATACTCAGGGGAGGGCCAAGGGAGATCACGTGGGGACTAGTAATGAAATTTTCTCAGCCTTGGCTGTGCTCTCTGGTCTAAATTCATCATAGATTTTTTTTGCCTCTGGTTCTCCAAATTCTTTACAGTTACCAACAATCAGTTTTCTATCCATTTCTGGCAACTGGTTGTATTTGTTCAAATGTCTGACTCCCTTGAACCCCTAGGTTGTTGCTGATACCAGGTCTCCAGATGCTGACCCCCTGCACCCCTCTATATTCCTGACCTCCTCTTCTTGCCCAGCTCACTCCTCCATTCCCATCTCTGTGTCTGGTTTGGTTCCTCCTGAGAACGTGGGCTCCTCCATCTGTCTGGAAAACAATTTCCCCTCTTGACAGCCTAGCAAGCGTCTCATCCTTAAATACTTAAGTCAATTGTGGGGATTTTCCACTTCTGTAGAAAGGTACTCCTTCAAAGGGAGTTCTCACAGCAGGCCTTTGGTATGTTTGTATTGTTTTATCCATTTCATTGTTTTTATCCTGTGAGCACCTCAAGGTCAGGAATTTGTTTTCTACTTTTTTATTCCTGGTGTTGATCACAATGACTGATGTTTTTTAAAAAAGACATTTTATTGAAGGAATAAATGAATGAAGAGCCTAGAAACAGCATCCATGAGTCCACTTATTCAGAAGTATATTTCTTGAGAAACTGGGACTGAGTTACCCATATGACACCCTCTACTACATAAGTCATTCCAGAAACAAAAACCATGAGGCCCCTTTGAGAAGAGCAATCAATAACCCTCCTCTCCATAATGCTCCTGCTAAGCCTATAAAAGAGAAATTCTAAAGACTTGGCTTTACAGACTTTTTACTGTCATTCTTCCAGTGCCTCTACTGCCCCCAGGTCTCCTGTGCAATTTCCAGTTTTACGAGTTGGGGAAGCTTTCTATCATCAAATGTTCTGTGGGAAAGCATGCCAGCCGACAAAGGGAGGGGCCGAGAAAATGATCTTGCAGTTGATGGGATTTGTTTTTTGATAAAAATTACTTAAAAATGACTCACTATACAGACTGTCTTCAGCTAAAAATAATGTATTTTAAATGTACCTATTGTCAAGGGCTTTGGGCATGTGGTCAAAGAATTGCATAATAGAATTACAGAGGCCAATAGCAGATGCTGGGTTCATAATTTTCTTGCTGAACAGGCCTCTCCTACATAATCCAAAATAACAAAGTTCAGATCAGTAAACTGGCAATAAGACAGGATATTCCAAAGAAAAGAGCTTTCATTGATTGGAAAAATTTCCTAACTTGGTATCTGGCTACCATAAAGCATTTCAACTCAATTCAATATTGAACAGTGGGTAAGAATTCAAAAACTAAAGAGGTGAGTGTTTAAATTCAGTTTCTTGCATTTATTAACTGCGATTTTGGCCAGGTTTCTCACTGTTAAGATGCCTCATTTTCTCTATCTATAAAATGAGTTTAACAATACTACTACTAGTACTATTGTGAGGAGTAATTTTGCCAACACAGGTAAAGTGCTTAGATTAGTTATTGTCATATCCAAAACATTTTGGAAATATTAACCAATGTTATTTTAGATTTAGGAGTGCTTGGAGGGAGGACCTTAGGCAGTAAATTGACAAATTGAGTAAGAACTTCTGTGGATACTCCTGAAATGTTCTCAATCTTCAGAAAAATCTTACATATCTTATTAAAATATAGATGCCAAATTATCTCCTTCCTTCCTTCCTCCCTTCCTCTCTCCCTCCCTTTTAAGAATAGGAGCAGGCAGCAATGAAGGTGAGTAGGCAAGCAGGAAGGAAGAGAGGAGGAAGAAGCACTCTGTTTTACTTAGTTGTTCTTCCTGGCTGTTCTCCTGGCCCCGATCTTCAACTGGGAACCTTGGGATATATGTAGACTATGCCCAGTGTACTAAACTGCTACATCATCAGGGAGTGTCAAATCCACAACTTTTCTTAGATCCATCAGAGAATGAAACCACAGGAAAAAATACTGTTCTGGAGTAACTGGAGAGACAGATTCAGAGAATGACAGCTTACCCAGCAGAGACCCACAAACAGAAACAGAGAACTAGTGCTGGTTTTGGAATAAACTATAATTAATGAATTGCTGGAGACTCAGTGTAGACAAGCCTGAGAGTTACCAAACCCAGAGGGAACTTGGGTTTGTCTCCCGCCCTTGCCACCCCCGACCCCCACCTTTCTAAGTTTTATTTCCAGGAACTCCACCAGGTTCTCACAGTGAAGAGAGGTGAAGAATCCCCTCTGCTTCTGGTAGGGGAAGGGGAAAAGTAGTCATTCTGAAATAAGCTTGAAATATTCTTCTGTGATCAGCAGAACTAGTTTTCAAGAGACTGCTTATCCTGGATGAAGTGAAATACCCAAATCTACCTTGCTCTAGTTTTTCTGTCCCAACTAAGGGGAAGTGAGGAACAGGAGAAGTACTTGTGATGTCATAGCCAAGGGGCACAGATTCACTAAAGGACCTAGCCATAAGGTTATAAAAGCTTCAAGAGAGAGCAAGATTCAAAACCAGATTTTGATATGTCAGAAATATTAGAATGATCAGACTGAGAACTTAAAACAATATAAAATATAAATATATATTTAATATATAAAATATAGAAATTGGACAATAAGCAAGAAAAGATGAGTATTGTAAACAGAGAGATGGACACTCTAAATTCTAAGACTGAATCAAAAGGAAGTGCTAGGGGTGCACCTTGGAGGAACAGAGGTTAGGTCAACCACCTCTGAAGGAGTAAACCATACACCCCTGGATTAGTCCTGGACTCCTGGGGAGACAACCAGTGTGAACAACTAAATAAAAAAATAAAATAAAAATAAGAGGCTTCCTCCTTCTCTCTCTTCCTGTGTTCCTGCCTACTTGCCTTCATTCCTGCCTGCACCTTTCCTTAAAAAAAAAAGTGCTAGAAATAAACAACAACATTGTAACAGAAATAAAGAATGCATTTGATGGGTGAAGAGTCAGTAAACTTGAAGAAATGTCAATAGAAACTTCTAGAAGTGAAATTCAAAGAAAAAAAAGAATGGAGACAAAACAGAATGCAAGAACTCTGAGACAACTTCAAAAGTTATATACATATGTGTAGTGGGAATACCACTGAAAGAAGAGAGAATGAAACAGAAGCAATATATGAAGCAATAAAGACTGAGAATTTCCCCAAATTAATGTCTGACACCAATCCCTAAGAAACACAGACTATCAAGTAATATATATGCCAAGAAATTACAGCTAGGCATATCATATTCAAACTGTGGAAAATCAATGACAAAGAGAAAATCTTGAAATAAGCTCGGGGGAAAATATTTTACCTATAGAAGAGCAAAGGTAATAATTACATTGTACTTTTTTTCAGAAACCATACAAGCAAGAAGAAAGTGGAGTGAAATATTTAAACTGTTCTAAGGAAAAAAATCAACGACCTAAGATTCTGTATCCATTGAAATTATCCCTTAACAGTGAAGGAGAAATAAAAACTTTCTCAGACAACTTGAGAATGAGAGAATGTTGCCAGTGGACCTGCCTTATAAGAAATGTTTAAAGATATTCTTTAGAGAGAAGGAAAATGATGCATGTTAGAAACTCAGATCTAAATAAAAAAGGAAGTGTGTTAGAGAAGAAGTAAATGAAAATAAAATATATTTTTTCTTATTCTTAATTAATCCAACATAACAGTTTGCTCCAAATAATAGCAAAAATATATTCAGTGAGCATAACTTACAGATAACTAAAACAAATGACAACATTATAAGGGACAGAAGGGAGGAATCAGAAATACACTGTTGCAAGTTATTTGTACTACCCATCACGTGGTATAGTGCTATTTGGATTTGAATTAGTTGTCAATGTATGATGCAAACCCAAGATCAATCACTAAAAAAGTTAAAAAGAAGTGTAATTGATATGCTAAGAGAAGAGAATGGAATCATAAAATCCTTGAGAGCAGGCAGAATAGAATGGAAGGCAAAAAAAAAAAAAATGGAATTAAGGATCAAGGCAATAGAAAAGTGTGACAAATATGGTAGATTTGAGTCCGACTATATCAAAAGTCTTGTTTGATTTTTATAACCAAAACTGTCCCTCAATGATAATTAAGAACAGGGGCTTCAGATAGACTATTTAGTGTTCTGGGATGTTCTATGCTTCTTGAACTTTCAATGCTATAATCTCATCTTTTAAAAGGAGAGAGTAATAGTACCAACCTCATACTGCTGTTTTAGGGTTTGAATGAGATACTCTAGGTAGAATTTTAGTTCAATTCCTGACACATAATAAGAACTTGATAAATGCTGCCTAATATTATTTTCTGGCAAAAGAATGTTTACTAAATATCTACTATTAGATAGGTATAAACAAGCATAGTTAGGCATGGTGTAGGTAATATGCTGATATAATCTGAATTGTGCTTATTTTAAATAAAATTACTATATAAGATGTACATACAGAAAAATTAGAAGACACATCAGGGATGCATGTGAAAGAGAAAAAGAGATAGAGGGAACAAAAATCCCACCATTTAGAGACAACCATTTTCAGAACACATAAACAGACAAATATTTAAAAGGGGTCCATTTTGCATGTTCTATTTTACATGCTTTTACATTTTTATTTTAAAGAAAAGCTGCAGACAGGCAGGAAAGCGAGTAGGGAGGCAGGAAGGAAGAGAGAAGAGGAAGAAGCGTTTTGTTTTATTTTTATTTGTTTCCTTGGGTTGTTCCCCCTGGACCCAGGCCCCAAACCTGGGTCCTTGGAATGCATGTGGACTGGGGTCCTCTAGAGGTAGCTGACCTAACTGCTTCTCCACCAGGGAGCTCCTGCTTTTACATTTTCACATTCACTTTATTTCTAACATCTTTCTATGCATAATGACATATTTTTAAGTTTTAAAAATGCGCATTAATTTTACCTGAAGTTTAAAAATTTGAAAGTCACTTTTTGTTTTGTTGTTTTATTAAATAATGGGAATTTAGATAAGGGGAGTACAGATGGGAATTAACAAAATGACAGTCCTCTCATCAGAAATAGAAACTACTGTAGACCTCTGATGCTGTTAGTGAACTTCCCTGGGAATTCAAGCTGCAGCAGGAATATAATTGAATTTTTCATTTTCAGTTGAAAGGTTGAAAAGTAAAAGAAAGATGAAATGGAAGGTCTACAAAGGTCAGGCATGAGAATTTTCCAAATAGCAAAATCTATTGCATATATTGTTGGAATTTTATGAAGGCCACAAATGTGTCGTAGGGTTTGAGGAAAATGGAGCAGAAAGAGAGGTTGTAATTCTATGTGCTTAGCTCGGTGCTGAGCTTTGAGGAGTCCTTCCCTCCTCCATTCCTTGATGGTCAGAAGTCCCAGGAAATGGTGGGACCTGTTTTTCTCTCCCATTAGCTACTGCCAGTCTGTCTCTGGGAACTGGTGACCTCTCCATGCCCTTAGGCTCTTGTGAGCAATTGGAGCAAGGTCTGTGGGGTGAAAAGTTTGGGTGTTACCAGGCACAATCTTTAAAATGTGAGCAAAACAAACGTCCACACCTTAATATCTGTCCTGAAACAGGTCATTACTTCCTCTAGGTTCCATGTTTCCCTCTAATGGAGCACACCAGGGACCATTTGAATGACAAGTAGAGCTGCCGCTTTTATTGGCTGTTGCTGAACCAGAATGGAGCTGGATAATGTTAGACAGCAATCTCAAAAACAAAGCACCCTTATGCTTTACAGAAGAGTTTTCTGGTTAAAATAATGTTTAGTATAGAAAATTTGTGCAAAATTTGGAAAATATAGAAAAGAAAATATCAACCAACTGTAATCCCACCTCTGTTGACATTTCAGTATATCCAACTCCAATATTTTCTTCTCAGCTTTACTTATATAAAATTAACAAAAATGAGATCACAGTGAATATGTGTTTTTATAACTTGCTTTTTTCACTTCACAAAATATCAGAGACATCTTTTCAGGTCATTAAATGCTCTTTAACATTGTGTTACGTTTTCACTGTAATTTTAAAGAGTTTCTCTGTTACCACATTTCACCTCTGGTTTTATTTGAATGTTAATACCTATTTTTATTGGATGAACTACTGTAGCAGCAGGGACTTGGGTTTCTTTTTTATATAAGCAAAGCTCTTTTCTCCTTCCATCTCTACATAGTCAGTTCCATTCATTTCATTAATTTATAGTACTCACGCTAAAGAACACTCACTTGGCTGGTACCTACTGCGAATGGGCATGCTTTGTACTGTGTCTGTTTGTAACATGTATAGAGCAGGCACCACACTTCTTTGTGTGATGAGTCACTGTCAGTGAAGAAGAGCCACCTGCCTTTCTGTCAGTGAGATCCCAGCCCTTTTGCTGAGCAATGAGCCAGTGTCTTAGCTTGTGAACAGGAAAACTTACCTATGGGGAAGCATGTCAGAGAGACAGGTGACGGTGAGAATAAGCATGGTAGTGACAGAGAGAAAGCAGACCTGTGGAGATCAGCTGAATTATCCTAATGGCAAGTATCTTAGTCTGATCAGGCTGCACTGACAGAAATATCACTAATAGAAATGTATTTCTCCCAGTTCTGGAGGCTGGAAGGTAAAGGTGGTGAGAGATTTGGTGTCTGGCGAGGGCCTTCTTTTTCGTTCATAGAGCCTTCTTTGTCCTTGTTGGGTTTTCACATGGTGAAGGCTGGACAGGATCCTTTTTATAAGGGCACTAATTCCATTTTTGTGGCTTCCACCCTCATGATCTAATCACCTCCCAAAGGTTCAATCTTCTACCTCCTAACACTACCACATTAGAGGTTAGAATTTCAACATAACAATTGTGGGAGGACACAAATGTTCATACCATTCGCAATAGATCACTAATGTGAAGATCCTTGAGGTGACTCTATTATATATCTGATGTTTTTCTTGTGGCTTTTCTTCCTTTTTAGAAGCTGTGTTTTTGCAGTTTTTTTTTCCTTTTTTGGGTTCTTGCACACTAGGTACATTACCATGAGTATCTTTTCACCGCTGACAGTATTCCAGAGAATTTCTGTTTCTCCTCAGGAGAGGAAATACTATCTCTATCTTGCATAATTTTTAGAGCTACTGTCTTTTCCCCTCAAATAACTTTGAACTTTATGCTCATTTTGGCCTCTCTCTGCTCCCATCTTTCTGTTAGATTCACATAGCTGGCCCTAACCTACTCTAAATCTAGTTGTATTGATTTTTTAAAAATACCTTCATTGACTGCTCCTAAATCATATAACTTAACATCAATTTTTAAAAGATTACATTTTCTGTTTTTGTATCGATTAAGGAGACCACCCCTTGTTTTCACTGAGCCTAAGTGTAATTCTTGTAATTCTTGCCAAGCAGGTTAGATATCTACTTTTCTTTTGAAGGTCAACAATGATGTTAACTAATGAGTCAAAGCTTTGGTGAAAAAATTATAAGAACTTACCACAAGGGATTCAAAAATTTATCCTTACTTCTATCAAAACTTTATTGTATAAGAGGAACATTTTCCTTGATTTAGTTCTTAACGGACTATGAGCCATACTGAGGTGGTATATCAGTTATCTTGGGTTGCCATAATAAAATGTCATACATTAGGTGGCTTGCACAATATAAATTTATTTTCTCACATTCTGGAAGCTGTAGGTCCAATATCAAGTTGTTAACATGGTTGAGTTCTGATGAGACCTGTCTTCCTTCCTTGTAGGTGGCTGTCTTTTTGCTGAGTCACAAGGCAGGAAGAGAGCAGAAGAGTCAACTGTTGGAGGAGGTCATGGGGAGGATCTGACTGTAGGTTGGTTGGAGAGCTGTGTCTGGGCTATTGGAGGCTCCTTCCCTCCTCCCCTGTCCTTAAAATCTGTAGGATCTGCCCATTATTCTGTAATGGTAGCCACTTCAAGGATTCAACCTTGAGAGAGTCAAGTATTATTGAGATTATTTGAATTGTGTGTGTGACTGAACCCTGTTGAGGCCTTTATATAAAACCTTAAGATTCTATGTGTGGATGTGAAGATGTGTTTGTCTTGTGGTTGCTCTAGACAAGCTTTTCATGAAAGCTCCCTTGCTTATTAAAACTGCCACCTACCAGTGTGGAGTGGTCTGCCTCTTTTCTTTGGTTTCTTGTTGCCTCCTGTATATGGGGACCAGCTTCAGACTTCATCCAAAGGAACTCCTAAGATTTTGAAGGAACTCAATCTCCCTGGTGTCTAATCCCATTATGAGAATCCCACCCTCACAACCTCATTTAAACCTAATTATTTCCTGAAAGTCCCCTCTCAAAATAGCATTACATTGGTGGTTTAAACTTTAACATATGAATTTTGAGGTGATGTAATTCAGGTCAAAGTAGATATTAAAGGCCATTTTTGATCTTAATAATGTAACTTTTTCTCATATGAATAAATTAAGCATAGCATTTTTAAATTGTTTTATTATTTGTTTGCTTTTGAGGATATTGAATTTTCATCTCAGTCTGTGTGCCAGCAAAGCATTTTTTTAATGCAAGTTTCATCTTTAATAGCTTGATATTTATCAAGTTTTTCAGATGATTCAGAAAGTAATATAAAACACATGAAATGGGTAATAATAACTATCATTAAATTTGTCACCTATCTGATTTTAAAATACATTAAAATATATGGTAGATTAAATATATTAAATGTATAAAGTACTTATTAAAATATATTTTAAATGTAATAAAACATAAAGGAGTTAAAATTTATTTTATTTTATTTTTTTATTGTGGTTATTCAATGATTAAACACATATTTACTTAGTTTTTACTAAATGCTAAGCACTGTGTTCACTGCTTTACACGAATTACAGTTCTGAAGATCAGAAGTCCTAAAATCAAGGTGTCAACAGAGCTTCTAGAAAGTTCACCTGCATTCTTTGCCTTGTGGTTCCTCCCTCCATCTTCCAGGTCGACTGTGCAGCCTCTTCAAATTCCTCTGTCTGACCTCTATTAGATGACATTTCCTTTTTGATTCTGACCCTCTTGTCTCTCTTACAAGTAAGGATTCTCATGATAATGTTGGCTCACTGGGAAAATCTGGGATAATATCCCTATCTCAAGGTCCTTAAATTAATCACAGCTACCAAATCTCTTTTTCCATGTAAGGTAATATATTCGCAGGTTCTGAGTATTAGGATGAAGACATCTTTGGGGTGGGGAGTGTTGCTTTTTTGCCACCACAAAGGGTCTTTGTCTTGTCATTCATCCTGGGATGTTCAGTCCCAAAAGAATAAAAATAATGTATTGCTACTCCTTCTGACTTCTGAATTGATATCTACAAATACTTTTGATAAACTGGAGGGTTGGTGAGACTTATTTTTGATACATGTCACCTATCTATAAATGTTTCATCATTATTTGAAATTTGTTGCTGTGCTATGTTGGGAAGAGCCTTTGAAGTAGTGTAAATATATTTTCATATATGCAAAATAGAAACAAATAGACCAATTCCCCTAAATTCCTCACCTTAAGGGGCCTTGCATTCTTGGGTGAAGGGTATCCTCTAGTTCCTACTCCTGGTAGGAAGTGTGGTGATCAGCTTTTCTTGACTTATAGCTGAATTAGAAGTTCCTCCTCTGTTCTTCCTGGGGCAGAACTCTATTTTGGAGCATTCATCACATTGTATTGTAATTCTTTGTCTACTTATCTGTCCCAGTAGGTTTTATTACAGGCGAAGATCATGCCTTATTCTCTGCTGCATCCTCCTTTGCCTCACATTTTGTCTACCACTAATTGTATATGGAATGGAGAAATGAAAGTAATTTCTATAACAGTTTTTGAATTCTGAGTTTCTCATAATGTATTTTACATTTCTCATTGACTTGCAGGGATGCTATAACAGTAAATGAGATCATTTCTCTAAAGTGTGTAAGATCTTTGGAGAAATGCTTCATTAGGCTAAGCTCAGTCAGATTCGGCTATGAAATGAGACTGAGCTAAAACTGACCACTTTCCTTTTGTTTCAACTGCTGAAGTCATTGGCAAAACTGACCTCCATAGCGAATTTGAGCCAACTGGTTACAAACATACACAATTGTATGTAATGTCTAACACACGGAAGGCTTTGTATAATGAGAGAATGAATAATTAATACTAAGCTATGATTTATTGGCTAGCACACTTCTAATTGCATGCTCTTCTGAAAAGTAAAAATAACCCCCCAAACCACATACTGAATCTTATATAGAAATCCATTAGTTCCTCGCCATTGATAGAGTAGAAAGCATTACTTGCTTTTGGGGAAAGACAATGGCCTCTGTTGGCATGGTTCACACTTGCTCAGGATTCCAAATAACTTAGTTTGGGAAGAGATGAGGAGGTTCACCTAACTTTTGGGGGCAGCTGGCACATGCTTTTGGGTCCTTTCTTTGGAACGGAGAGTTGGTAGAGTGCATGATAAACCATTTTTTGAAGACAAGCATGGATAAGTTGATAATCTTAAGTTTGGCAAAAAAAGACTTTCAATTTATAGACTCAATTTTGTGGTGCCAGAAGGGAGAAAGTTGGGTCAGTTGGGTAAAAGGGTTAATTACATGGTGGATAGAATTAGACTGTTGGTGGTAACTTAATGTATTTTATACTGGAGTTGATTTATGAGGATGCATATCTCAAAACTCTATGCTATGACACAATGTTCCTTCAATATAATGGTAAAAGAAAAGAAAATACCCAAACCCTTACACACACACACACACACACACACACACACACACACACACACACACACAGAAAATCTTGTTTGTGCATACCTGACCTCTTTAAAAAACTGTCCATCAGAGTAAATCAAAGGGGAACAGGAGGTTAGAAATGCAAATTTTCATGTATAACTTCAGAATCATACTTTAAAAACCAGTAGAGTAATAGAATGCTCAGTTTTCCAGGTGCCCACTGCAATCTATTTATAAGAAATTCCAGAAGGCACTGAAAACAGGCAGTTCGATTTTAAGACAGCATGGTTTTTGACCCGGGAGGCCCAGAGAGACTCTCTCAGAGTCCCAAAGAGAAGAGAAACCTTGTCACAACATGAGATAGCACTTGCAGGCCCCTTCCCTTTTTTTTTTTCTGACCATTCTCAAGTAAACAACACAATCTAACTACATAACTGAAGGCGTGGAAAGGCGAAAACCACAAGAACCTAGATGTCTTTATTAAGGAGACCCCTTTCTATTTTTTTTCTTTCTTTTTTTGTACACATGCTTCAAACATTTCTCCAAGTGTGCTACAGAAGTGCTATCATGCCCATCTCTGAAATTATTTTCTTTGACATGTAACATAGCTCATACACAACCATCTTGCATTTCAGCTTTTATTTCTAATGTGCTTGTGAATGATGATAATGATCACTATCCACGCAAAGCAATCTCTCTTCCTTGATGTACTGATGAGTTTTTGCTGCAGTAATAAACAACCCCCCAATTTCAATGACTTAAAACACCAGCGAGTGTCTCTATTAGGGGAGACATTGTGGGCTTTATGGGTTTGCTGGGACTCTGCTGGGTTCCTAAACTCAGTTATGTTCTCCTTCAGTGAGATACCTCCCAACAACTCATGTTCAGGAGCCAAAGTTCAAGGCAGTTGGAAAACAGAGGCAAACTAAGAGGTACCTTAAAGTCTGCTCTGAGGAATATCTGTCACATCCACGTACATCCCACTGGTCCAAGGATGTCACACTGCTCAAGGGAAGTCTCCGTGATGGAGCTCCAAGTCACTGCAGAGGGAAGTGCACTCTGTCTACGGAACAACTGCCAGGGTGGAAGGGAGACAAAATAGTGAACACTTACTACATCTGCCATGGTCTGTCTGAGGTACTCTTTGTCCAAGTTACCATTTGGATTTTTATAATATTAATTACTCTTTAATAATATTAATTAATCTTTAAATTTCTTAATTTGGAGTTCAATTTATGCAGCTTAAATAATGAAGGGGATTATAAATTCTTCAATCAGTTCTATAAAATGGGCCCCAAAGGTAAACATAACCAGATTTGAGAATTTTAGCTAAAGAAAAAAATAATTTTATAGATATGAAATGTTTTTTATGAGGGTCATGATGGTCTGTTATTTGTGTATCTGTGACCATCCAAGCCAGCAGAAAGAGATTTAAATTAAAGTAGAAATACTGAGGTATAGTTACCACAGGAACAATTTTTTGTCAAGACATGAAAAGGGCAGAAGATCTCCCTAGTGGATAATTAAAGCATTCATCTGCTTAAAGAGGAAGGCGAGGTCAGATGACAGGTTTCTGCCAATTCTGTGTTTTCAGTACTTTGAATTTTGAAATAAAGAAGTCCTTTTAAAGGCAGATGGTATTGAAAAAAACTTACTTCAGTAAAATGGCACTAAGGAACTTAGAAATTGAAAATAGCAAGAGAAACAGAAATGAGAGGAGACGATAACACTGAGATTCATCCCTTCTTTTTGAGAGAATTAAAACATCATTAATTTAAATTTTAATATAATAATCTGTTTTAGTCACAATTTCAACAAATGTTTAATTAGTGCCTACTAGGTACTGGTTGGCTAAGAAATTATATAATTCATAATTGCAAGGTCTCCTAAATCAACCACAAATGTCTCATATCACCATATTACCTCATAATTTCATGCTTACTATTTCAAAAGGAGAATTTTTTGTCTTAGTCTTTTTTGAAAATTGTTTTATTATGGCTTTTGTTCCCACTGCTATATGCTTTTTAGGGCATCAAATTCCCACCTCAGTCTGTGTGTATCTCAGACCTCCCCCCACCTCCAGTTCTAGTGCCTTTTACACCACCTTGTTCACACCTCCCTTCCCTTATCCTACTCCCTTTCATCACAGTCTTGCATCCTGTTAATTTTATTGAGATTTTTTTCTGTTTTCTGTCTTTAAAGTCCACAGATAAGTGAAACCATTCTGTACTTTTTCTTTCTGACTTATTTTGCTTAGCATAATTACTTCCAGTTCCATTCAGGTTATCGCAAAAGGTGCAATTTCATCTTTTTAAACAGCTGCACAGGATTCCAGAGAATGGGATTTTTAAACTAATTTTATGATCTATAGTTATGACTCTCAAATGCTAAAAATACGAATGTCTTTCATTTTCTCAGGCATTTCTTTCTGTTTCAGTAATATATGCTATGTAAGTCTCTCTCTTACCCCCAACCCAGCTTTACTGAGGTATAATTGACACATAAAATGATAAGATACTTGAGTGGGTACAAGATGGTGATCTGATTTATGTACACTTGTGAAAAGTTTCCCCCATCCAATTAATTAGCACATCTATCATTTCACATTTTTGGGTGTGTGAGAACATTTAAGTTCTACTCTCAGCAAATTTCATCGATAAAATATAGTGTTGTCAACTATAGGCATTATGTTACATATTATTAGATTTTCAGATCTTATTCATCTTTATAGCTGAACAGTCTGTACCTTTACTAATTTCGCTCTATTTTTCTCATCCTTCACTTTTTTTTTTACTGTTTCTATGAGTTCTCGCTTTTTTTAAGCTTCCAAATGTAGGTGACATCACAAAGTATTTTTCTATATCTGGCATATTTCACTTAACATAATATCTCCTAGGTTCAGCATGGTCTCAGGTCTCAGGCATTTCTAATTAGCTCTGAGGTGTTTTTATTTTTCTTCAAAATTTCTGAACAAATACTCCCTCCCACCAAAAAAAAGGAAAACCCCACCACCATTCCCTGGACCCCCACACCCTTATTTCTATGCCTAGGTTCATCCCCTCTGCTAATCACAGTTCTGTTGTCTAAGTCCACTGATATAATGTTTTTTTGCTTTGTTTCCATATAATCTGCATACGTTGAAATCGTCTCATATTCTGAGGTGTTTTAAAAAGCCAGCTGATCCTTTTTACAGCAAAATGTCATTTTATTTGTTTTGAGGTGGATCTGTGAGTACTGCAATAAGGCTAATGTATTTAAGAAATTACCTCTTTGGAAAGTGGGCAGCAGCATACAAATGACAATTCATTTAGTGCAGTCTCCTTAAGAGGCTCAGGTATCAATTGTTTTGTCATGAAAGACTACAGTTGTAACTTTTTAAAGAGGACAGAAATATTTGTCAGCAGTTACTATGTGGTGTTACCGAGTCTTAATCGGAGCCCTGGCAACAGAATGTGCGTCTGATTGTTGTAACCGACTTATGACGTCCCTAGTTCACTCTGATGTAATGCTTACCAAGAGGCAGGCAGAATGAAGCTCTTCAAAACTGCTGGTCAGGTAAGCCTCGCAGCAGGAGGGTAGTGAGGGAAGAGCTGTTCTGTAACTGTCATCCCCATTGTATACATTAGAAAATTGAGGCACAGAGGTTATTTTCACAAAATCACAGGATTAGTAAATGGCAGGGTCGGGCTTTGAACTCAGACGGTGGCGCTCCAGTTGGTTGTCAAGTCCAAGGGCCTGAGATCTTACTCAAACTAAAACCTGATTCCTACTCCATTTGGTTCCATGCCACCCTCAGGCTTCAGCTTGATTTTCTGGCTTTTCTGGTTAGGACTGAGTTTGTAATTGCTTCTCTTAATGCAGGTGAATAACTTGTCTTTTATTCTGTAATGTTTAATTGCAAAACAATGTAACACACACACACACATTCATTAATCAAGAAAGGCTTGATCTGGGCCTAAGACGACCAGTCGTTCTCCAAGCACACATACAGAAAGTGCAGGGGTTGGGAGCCAGCTAGTGAAGAAGACTCCTCCCCATTCAGGGTACAAGGACTTCACACAAGTACGCAGGGGACACATTCTCTCAGAAAAGGCCAATGGAAGCAATTGTGGAATCACCGCAGGGCCGCGGGGAACTTGACTCTACCGGGTCCCTCGACTCCTGACTCCTAGGCTGCCTGGGGCGTGGGTGCACCGCGACCTCAGGGTCTGGGCTGAAGCGGGGAGGGCTCCTGGCTCCCCGCCCCCTGTGGGTACCAGGGAGTGGGGTGCACCGGGTTGAGGAAGAGAAGGAAGGGCACAGAGTGCAGGGTTGGATCCCTCCAGGTACCCGCGCTCCGGGTTTCTCACGCCCCATCAGGTCCCTCCCCACCGCCTCCCTTGTGGCCGTTTCAGGCAGCAGCCGCCGCCTAGGCTCATTCCCAGGGCGCCGAGTCGCAGCCCACGGAAGCTTTCCGGGTCCCTGCCCTCGCCGTGCCCCGGCGTCGCCGCCCTCCCCGCTGCCCGGCGTGCTCGTATCCGGGCACTTCGGTCGGGGCGCGCCGGTGGGTTTGGCGTGCGCGGCGGCGGCGCGGCGGGGGAGCGAGTGAGCGCGAGGGGCGGGGGCGCGTGTCTGCGTGAGTCACCGGTACCTGGAGCGCGAGCGACGCAGAGCGAGCGGTGCGGATCTCTAGCCCGAGTTAGCGAGTGTCGCCGCCCGCCGGCGTCAGGCCCCGCAGCGCCCCCACACGCGCCCCCGCTGTCTTCCCCGCGCACCGCGCGCCGCCTACACCCGCGCCGGCCGTCGGCCGCCCTCGCGCCTGCCTGCAGGCGGTGCCGGGCTCCCCGGGGGATGTCACAGCGGCTCCTCGGAGCCCCCAGCCACCGCAACCAACCAGCCGCCGCCCCCGGGAACCGCGACCATGAACCCCCAGTGCGCCCGCTGCGGAAAAGTCGTGTATCCCACGGAGAAAGTCAACTGCCTGGATAAGGTGAGAGGGGGGCGACGGGCCAGCCCAGACCTGTCGGGCCACGGCTGCACCTGCTCCGAGAAGTTTTGGCATCTGGGATGGAAAGAGATGAATGGGGCTCTGTGTGTGTGTGTGTGTGTGTGTGTGTGTGTGTGTGTGTGTGTGTTTGTGGCCACACGATGGGGGCACGCGAAGGAGCACGTCCGCAAGAGTGTCGGAGAGCTCGCTTGGCGACTGTGATACTGGAACTGGGAAAGGCGCTTTTGTTGGGGTGCAGGCTGCTGGGGTGCAGGGCTGCCTGGCATTAGCAGAGCTGCTGCGGAGGGCGCGCGGCCCGGGGCCAGAGAGCCCAGGCCGGGCACCCAGGGCACCCAGGGACCGTGTGCTCCCCCATCTACTCCTGCACCTCTCCTGCTGCATCCCCACCTCCCTCCCACTCTAGAGCCTCTCAGCAGCGGCGAGGTGGAGGCAAATGAATAGTAATTAATATATCGCAGGGCAGCCGCTGCCGCACTGCTAAGATAATCCCCGCCTGAGAGCCCTGGCTCAACGCGAGAGCCTGACCCAGAGGGGCGAATGTGCCAAATCCCGGAATTCCAGAGGAAGTGGCTTTAGCCAGGCCCAGCATCCCATCCCTGCCCTGTAGTCCTGTTTTCTTTCTGCCCCAGGAGCCCAGGGAGTGCAATAGTCTGGGACACGGGCGCTATCCTGAGTGGCTGAGAACTGAAGTCAGCTGGAGGCATTCCCTGTGAAATACGTGTGGTGATACGAATGCCTCATCAGACAGCTGTCATCCCGACTGTCACCCGGGATAGTCTACCTTTCCTGCAATTCAGTGGAACCCTGAACTAGGATGGGGGCGTCCCAGGGCGTCCCATAGTAATTGCATAGTGTGCTTCTGCCACCTCAGGTTGCCTGACTTTCAGTGTTCACTTTCATGAACCCTACAAACACCGTGTTTAGGCACTTTGAACTGGATTTTTTTTAGTTTTGAAGCTACTTCATGAGCTCTGTTTCTCCATTAACCAAACTCAGAGTTCCAAGCCTGCTGCTTATAGAAATGCAATAAAGACAGAGCCTTGACAGTTCATCTCTCTTGAGTCTGTATGCTGTGGTGGGATTCATTTAACTCTCCTTTTTAATAGCTGCCTGATTTATTGACTTAACTGAGAGTAGACAGTGGACAGATATACCCACTATGAACCTACAGTCATTTTGCTGTGTTTTCAAGTACGGAGACTGTGATGTACTAAAAATGTCTTCTGTTCCTATCCTGGAAAGAACTTGTTCTAAAACTTGAAATATTTGTTTTCTTTTTAGTATTGGCATAAGGGATGTTTCCATTGTGAGGTCTGCAAAATGGCTCTCAACATGAACAACTACAAAGGCTATGAAAAGAAGCCCTATTGTAATGCGTAAGTATTATGCCAGGGGTGGCACAGCATAGGAGCTTAAAAGTGAGTGACTCTGCCTGTTCTGAAGAGACTTATTGTGTCACTCAGGTGTGGTTGTGGCCAGTGATCTGCTTATGCACATTCATACTTTGTTGAAGGTCATTGCATTTGTTTTTTTAATGTAGGGTTATTTGTGTTTGTCTTTGACCAGAGGTTAGTTATTGAGGTTCATAGTGTAGAGTTAGGGGCATTTGTTCAAAGCTGCAGAACTTACATACTGAAAATGTGTGGGTTCTGAAGTGCATGTCAGTTAGATTTCCATTTTAATCACATGTCAATTTCCATTTTAATCATAGGATGTTGCCATACTGCAATTTTTTTTATCTGAACCTAGTTGCTAGGGAAAGGAATCTTGCTTGGTCTTAACTGAGACCTCTCCAGAGAGCCTGGAGCTTTTACAGAGAACCAAAGAATTGAGACAGGGGTATTTCTAGCTGGTTAGTAGCAGGTCTGTTGGTGGGGATTAAGAATGTAAGCTTTCTTTTGCAGGCTTTTCTGTAGACATGTGTCTATCCTATAATAATAGGAATGAAGTAGCATTTTACAGTGCTTGCCATGTGTCAGGCCTGCATAAGCACTGCCTCATTTAATCTTTACAGACCCTTAGACTGGGTGGGGTACTGTTATTATCCCCATTTAACAGATGTAGAAACTGAGGCACAGAGAGGATAAGCCTCATGGGATCAGAGCACAACTAGATATTATAACTAGAAGTTCAGCATTGGCCAGTACTCCCCAGTGTCTACCATGTTGGCTGGAGGCAGTGGTGTGACACTCCAGAAGCTTCCTCTCACTCTTGGCCTGGATTGTTTAATGTCCTCTTCCAGGTTCCCCTATGGGGCCTGCCCAGTCTAAAGGTGTCAGAGGACCTTTGACCTTTGGACTGCAATATGGTCAGAATTCATTCACCCTAGAGTTTATGAAACAGGTTCATTCAGATCTCCTGAAGATAGAGGACCGTGGTTGATGTAAGTTTCACTCATGGGATTGTGTTATCATGCACAGTACATATTTGGTAACCAGATGTAATGCACGCATACCTCTCTAGTGAAGAATATATGTATTTTTAAATCTTTGTGTTTCCTTCAGCATCTAGTTTAGTGCTTAGTGCTGGAGACTTTTTTCAAGACATCAGAAAATGGGAATGTGGAGCAGAATTCAGAACTTTCTAGGCTAAATTAAGTCCACAGATAATTTTCAAGCTTTTTGAGATTGTCAGCTCTCCTATACCATACATGCCTCTTCTCAGGATAATGTGAAACAAAAGTGAAGATTTGGTGTCATGGTCTGCTGCTTCTCTTAAAGAGAAGTATAAATGACTGGTTAAAGATCAAAGGCAAGCAGCAGTAACTAGAAGGGGAGGGGCCCTGACCATCCATAAGCAGAATATGTGTTCTTCAGTAAAGGAAGTGGAACCTTTCTTCCTGTAACATTCCAGCCTGTGGCCTGACTGGATCAGGCTTTATGGGCTATATCAGGATTCTATATAGCTCCACAGCAAGAGTTTAACCTGGGGATAGCAATACCTTTGGGTGCCCCTGTAGGAATAGAGGAATTGGGAGGGGAAGTGGAAAGACAGGAGAGAAAGGAAAGGAGGAGAGAATAGCTACAGTATCACATGATATAATATGATATAATAATATATTGTTATGTAAACACACATTTAAGGAATTGAATTAGGAAAAGAAATGCTAAAAAACAAAAGGACAGATTAAAGGAGTGCAACCGAAAGAGTCTTCGCACTGAGCCTTTTAACAATTCATTGCTCACTGCTAAGTTTGGTCTAAATTAAAAAAATGCAGACTCTGGAGCAAGTCATGAGTAGCTGGTTTGCTCTCTGACTTAATAGTGAACTAGTGCCCAGAAGCACTGAGATTTGGACCTGCAAACAAAAAACCTCTAAAAGCCTCTATTTAAAGATAGGGAATGCCCTGCTATTTGATTTCATAGGTCAGAGTCTTATTTTTAATACTTCAGTGTTTCTCTAAATCACAGGTTTACAAATTTTCTCCTAAAATTTACAATTCCAGTACTTTATTATTAATTTTATGTATAATTTTGGGGGTAGTCTCTCTCAGATATTTTGCTTAATATTGACCTAGTAGTTTATTGAGCAGAGATGGGGACTACAGGGATCCATCTTTAGTGGATGAATGAATAAAGTAAGCCAGTGTTTGAAATTTATTTAATTTATTTTTAAGTTTATAGTCTAGTTCATATGCTATCCAGAAATGGAGTCAAGCAGAGTTGCAGATTCTGTCTGCTGTGAATGAAGGTCCCATTTTGGAAGACCCCCGTTCTTAGCCCTTGTTTTCCTAAGGGCACTGGTTACCATGTAAACTGGTTGGTCAGCATGGATTACCCTCAGGATGCAGACGCCTCTGCTCTTATTCAGGTGGTGTGTGTCACTCAGCAGTTCCCTGTGGTCCTGGCCAGAAGGGCTGCAGTAATTTCTCTGGGTCAGCGGTGGAAAATTGATTTTCTGAAGCGTACTGCTAGTGGAAAATGAAACATTCTGTGTCCACGTAAAGCAATATTTTATCTGTATGTCCTTTGGTTCAAGCTTCAATATGCTTACATCCTTAAATTAAAATGACTATTTTTCCCTGTAACTTTTTGTAGTAAAATTTTTTATATACACAAAATGTTTGAAATAATAATATAAAAAACTTGTCTGTATACCCTCCACTAAGAATCAACTATTAGTCACATTTTCTGTATGTCTTCATATTTTATCTAATTGCATGTATAAATATTTTTACTATTGTTGGGTCATTTGTCAGTTTGATGTATTAAGTTTGTTTCATATATCAAGATAATTCATCCCTAAAATCTATATCATGTCTGCCCTAAGAATATTTTCTTAAAGACTCGCTGGGTCCTTATCATACTTAAGAAAATTAACAAAAAATTCCTAATAACTAATATTCTGAATATGTTCATATTCCCCTCATTGTCCTAAGAAAATCATTATGGCTTCTTTTTTTTCAAACCAGAATATAGTCAAGGTTATACTTTATGTTTAGTTGATATTAAGATAACTACTTTTCTTGATTAGTGTATATTCAATCAGTTCTTTAATTTTTGCTGCCCATTCTACTGATTTACAGAAACTCACAGAGTTATCAGGGAAAGACTTTAATATTTCTTGTGAGAATAACATGCATAATTAACTTGAAAATCTTAAAAGTACATATTAAGAATATGCTTAAAGATTTGAAAGCATAAACATAGACATTTAAGGTTATTTTAAGAAAAATGAAGGCCTTTTATTTAAATTAATACTTGAGGGACTTATTTAAATGAGATGAAGTCATGGGGATTTTCTTGAGTTTAAATATACTGCTTATGTATAATCTCATGTGTTTAGAGAAGAAACAAATTTTTTGTTTGATTTCATGCAAAGGAGTCATGTATAAAATATAATTTACATAATATTTAAATGTGATCTTTTGCTAAAATGACCATAGTGCGCACTACATGTAAGCTTGGGCACAATACACGTTTAGTTCCTAATATAGCAGTATACACTGTTAAAATATTTAAAAACAAACTGGTCTTCTTGAGTATGTGCTGTGTTTTCATAAACCTTTATGTTTCATTAAGCAAGCAATGAATTCTTTAGCACATTCAGATTTTTTTCCATGTGGAACTTGCAAAGAAATGGGGGGGCTAGGCAATATTTTTATTGCTAAGAGCTGCTGAGAAAATAACACTAGATGATTTGACAAAAAACATAGCTCATATTTGTATGTGGATTTATATGCCAAGTTAAACTATAATAAACGTTCTGCTACTCCACAAGCCACACAAAGACTATAAACCCCAAGGCCATTCATCAAATAAATTATTTAATTTATCATGTGTGAAAGTCAGAATTGCATTTATTATTCTTTTGTAAAAAAAAAAAAACATTAGTTCTTCAAATTCTCTGAGAACTATTACTGCTTAGAAATAGAAGTACCAATGACTGACCAGTTAATGTACTGTCATTAGACATCAACTTATTTTAGGTCAGAGGAGGGACCAGTTAATGAGGCACTAGCTGAGCAGGACCTTGCCAGTAATGCCCCCAAATTATCCTCTTTGTAGAGATTTTTTTTGATGGCTGAACATTTGTCCTGGTCTACCCACATTTAATATATCTTGTATCTATGTCAAATGTATTTTTAATTATGGGCCAAACTCCCCACAAATGTCTATGTTAAATACATTTAATTATTCTTCTAAGTAGGATTCCTTCTCACCAAATAGTTGAACTTAACATCATCTTGGAAGACTTTAAATATAGAACAGCAGGAGCTGTGTGTTATCCTTACTTCTGCTCTGCTGATGTTAGCAGTCTTTCCTGCAAGTATTTACTGACTGTCTACAGCCTGGGAGCTGCTAAATGAGGGCCCACTCATGATGAGCCAGACAGAATAGTCAGTGCCCTGAGTGCAATGCAGTCTGACTTGAGGGTGATTTTCCAGGCCAGTGCCCTCTGAACTCCTAAGTACCAGTGCTTAGTGCCTTTACTACACACAGAACATAGAAAGACTTTCATTTTAAGCCTAAGAGCTTTCTCTTATCTCTGTTTAGATCTCCCAAACTGGGTACCTTAACACTCTAAGGACTCAAGTTATCTCAAAGGGAATTAGGACATTCTTGGTATTAAGTTAGCTTTAATTACTTATTTTTCTTGGAAGGCACTATAGTGTAATTGGAGTTTTGAAGCAAGCAAGTTTTAATTACTTATTTTTCTTGGAAGGCACTATAGTGTAATTGGAGTTTTGAAGCAAGCAGAACTGAATTTGAATTCTGCATCCATCATGTCCTACTGAGCAGCGGTCTTGATCACTAGGCCTCTGTTTCTTCATCTGCAGAATGGGAACACTGGGCCAGTGAGTATGAATGAGACAGTGCATGTCCATTCTTGCCCATTTTCTGGCACATATTAGATCTTCAGTAAATAATTGTGGAATTATTTCCTTCATGGTCCCTTTTTTTTTTTTTTTTTTTTTTTTTTTTTTTTTTTTTTTTTTGAGGGATTAAGGATGAAATTTTTGTCAAATAAATGATTTCATAACTGTTAAAAGATTTATCCCACGGTATTCAAACTGTGAGTTGTCACTCATTAGAGGGTTGTAATCAGAACCTACAGGTGAAGAGGGGGAAGGAGGGGTGAATGATGGAAGGAGGAGAGAAGAGAGAGGGGGAGGGAGGGGTGGCGGAGGGGGAAAGAGGGAGAGGGAGAGAGAGAGAGAGGGAGAGGGAGAGAGAGAGAGAGGGAGAGAGAGAAGAGAAGAGAAAAATATGAATGAATTTGAGTTGTGAAAATAATATTGTTTGGCACTTTTTTAAAAAAGGGAAGGTGCAGGCAGGAATAAAGATGAGCAAGCAGGCAGGCAGGATGAGAGAGGAGGAAGAAGATGCTGGATCACAAACCCAGGTCCTTGGAATATATGTGGTCTGTGCTGGCCAGAGGACATGGAGTTAACCATTAAGCCACCAGGGCATACTGGTTTGGCATTTTTTTCAGTCATATGTATGAATGTATGTACTGGATTGTGTTGTAAAAATATTTTTACTGTAATGATGATCAACCAGCTTGAGAAACACTAGTTCAGTTTCATAATCTAAATATCACTCCCCACCCCTGTCCCCTGAGAGAGCATTTAAAATTGCTCTCGGTACTGTGTGCAGTATGTTCAGAAATTCATTCGTTGCTTTCACTTTCTCCATGCTAGGCACACCTGAGCTAAATTTCCCCTAGGTCCAGCATAACTAAGTCACTGTTCAAGACTCAGCTCAGTGGTCAGAGCCCTTACCACCTTATGTTAGAACCTTGTGCTTTCCTGTCCATTCTAGTTTGGGGTAGCTCTGAGGACAACTGTCATACCCCCAGCCCCCAGAGTCTGGCACTTAGCACTCAGTAGATTAAATGTGTGAGTGTGAAGGGTTTGCTGCAGCTCAGAGTGTAAGTCCTGCTTTATCTCTCAGTTCAAGTTGAGACCCAGCCTGGTTTCCTCTGGTGAGGCAGACAGTAGTTGGACAGTTCAGTCTTGGACAGTCTTGAGAGGAGGCTCTGAGGAGCCTCAATGATGATTTGGTGGCCAGGCCTCACAGAGTCTCCATTAGCAGGGATAAAGTCTTCCCATTGATGGGCTAGGCTTCTCTTTGTCAATCCATAATTCCATAGTGGAATTTCCTTTCCCTGCTTACAGGCTCAGTGTCCGAATATGATCTCTTTCAAAAAAGATTCCTTATGAATGTGCATTTAGTTTCTTCTGGATTTGATTATAATCTATAAAATGGGATATAATTTATGTAGCAGTGACTTTATAGAAATTAAATGGGGGAGATGTTTTGTAAGTATTAGCATGTCAAAGGGTATTTTTAAAGTATTAATAATAATACATTATTATTATTTATTATAATAAAGTTGTTATCTCATGTTTTCTCCTAAAGACAAGAGAAAATAACACATTGTTATGTGCTAAGGGACACTTAGCTTCTGTGTCCCTTCTGTGGTTATTGTGGTATGTAGACGTTCTAATTAGCATTGACTATTATATGCCTTACTTGACATTTTAATTTCATATGCCATAGGAACTATTAGACCATTTGCTTTTTGACATAGATATAATATGGGAGGATGATAGATTTTGTTGTTGTTTTAATAATTGGATAACTGAAAATATGGGAGACACTTTATTTGAATGGAGTAAAAATGATTCTCGTGGATATACAAAATGCTCTGAATCTCAGTGAACTTACTGAACCATTAATGGCATTTAATGACCTTTTAGTATCTTTTGAAATCATCTAGAAGACCATATTTACAAATCACATATTGAGCTCTGTCACATTTGAAAATGTTTCTGAAAGCTGTCTTCAGTGTGTAGTTTCTGCGTCTTTATGGTTATGTATTTGTTATGGAATGATGTCAGATTAGAAAAGATTTGGAGATGAGGCACAGCAAATATCTCCTAAGTCATGGTGAAATGTAAGGTTAATGCAAGATATAGATGTGTGTGCTTAAAGGGATATTGATTATGTGTCAAGGGCCCATGTAAGAGTGCATTTCAGCATGTCTTCTTTAAACGTTTTCAGATGAGTGCTTTACAAAGGATCGGGGTTCCTGGGAATGTCGGGAGCAAGAGAGAAACAAAAATCCCCACACATGACACACTCATCCCCCAGAGCTCAGGCCCCCTCAAAACCCTGTCTCTAGAGGAATGGGATGTTCAAATTTCTTTCTTTTCCTTTCTGTTTTTGTTTTTCTATAGTTAGCTTCACTAAGAAGACTTAGGCTTTTTGTAGCTTAAAAACTGGAATCTAGAATAATATTTATGAGCTGAGTACCCAGAACACTTCAAGGATTCAGTAAAAGGATTTTTATTGATTCTAAAGTTCTGCTAATGAATAATAGAGTTCAGTGGCCTCTCTTCTTGAATCTGGATACGGGGCATGGACATAACCAGAGAATAGCAAGTTGTGAGAAGGACCAGGTCTGAATGGCAAGAATTGTTTTTCCTGGAAACCAGTGTGAATGTTCTCCATAGTCAGCTGCATGTTTTTCTTTGTGGAATCCTTGAGGGAGTGGCTTTGTATTCAACTTCTGTTTACTTTTCCACTTTCTGTTGACTCATTCCCATTAAATCCTAGGAGAAGCTAGAAGAAAAGTAGTTCAATATGTGTTTTTGAATAGCATCAGATCAATAAGTGGACTGGTGGTCTGTTGTCTTTCGGCTGTAGCTCAGCAGCCTAAAAAGCCATTTAGACAAAAATCCTTGATTAGCTTCCCCAATGGTCATTACCCATCCAAGGCAGGTGCAAGTCAGATGCAGAGAGTGTGGAGAAATGGAGCGCTGCGCTCAGCCGAAGACCAGAGATCTGGGGGGTGGGGCAAGACGGATGCCTGTTAGTATTGAATTTGGTCTCAAATGTGACTTCATTATCTGATAATTGACCTAGAATATGAACCGCACCAAAATCAGTCAATGCACAGATACAGGAACTGTGCAGCAAATGCACATGTTACTGTACAAAGCTGGATTGGGTAAACAGATGCCTATTCAATGGTCTGGAACTCTTCTCCATCCTCTCCTGGCTCTCCTTCCCACTCTCTACCTGGGTCCAGAGTCTCCTGCTTCTCTTCTCTTCCAAGCCTCCCTCCTTTTCAGCCTCACTCCTGTGGGTCCATTCCTTTGGTCCTTTGTCCTTGTTCAGGCTCCTTTATTATATTTGACCAGTGATCTTGCCATTGTTTCCTATTGACCTCTCTGTTGCAGTCTTTGTTTCTGAATGCTTTCCTGCCACCAGTTTAATTAGTTAATTAATTTAAAGGAAGGGTACAGCCAATAATGATGGCAAGTAGGCAGATAGTCAGGAAGAGAGAGAAGGAAGAAGCACTTTATTTGGTTGTTCATCTTGCTTGGTCTTGAATTGGGAACCTTGACAGGACTATGCCTGGTGGACTAAACTGCTAGGCCATCAGGGTTGTACCCACAGTTATCTTTTGAAAAACTTAGTTCTGGTCATATTACTTCCTTGTATAAACGTCTCTGATAACTCTCTATTGCCTACAGAAAAAAGTTTCTTGCAGACAGCTCTGGTCTTTCACAATCTGCTTTCCTCTTTCCTCTATCCACTTCCGTTTACTCTCGGTTCTCTAGCCACACTGGCTGTTCTGAAGCCTTCGCATATTTCTTAACCTAAGTCTTAGTATCCTCATGTGTAAAATGGGTATAAAAATATGCTGCATATTAGAGTATTGAGGATTCATTGGAATATCCAGAGAATGAAGCTTAGCACAATTTCAGCATATAGTAAGGCATTGATAAAATATACATATGATTTTCATCCTTATTAAACTTGGCATGGTGATCTGACCCTTTACTCACCTGGTTCTTAAGCCTTCCTGCCACCCCCCTCTTCTAAAGTTACTTTCATTTTTAAAGCACACAGCTGTGACAACCTTTGTGAAGCTTTTCTGAATCTCTCAATGACTAGACTCTTTCTTTGTGCATCCATTGTAATTTTTATATCTCAATTATATACTTATCAAAAAGCCTGCCTTGTACTATAGTTATTTTTATCCACCCATTTGAGGCTGTTTCCTGCTGATATTGGATCATGGAGGTTCTTAGTCTGTGGTTGGAGGTGTTGGGGGAAGGATGGGGGACCAAGTCAGCTGCAAGAGCTTTGTTTCGTAAAGGGATTATTTCTGCCATGTGTTTAAGGAATTGAGCCTGGTGTTGCAATGCTGTGAAACTGTTCCAGTACTAATCACTAGAATTAGCATTGACCCCGCCAGAAATGTAGTGCAATCCCCAACAAGGTCACACTCACTTCCCATGCCACCCACCTGTCTGATGAATTGGCTACAGATTTGAGAGTTCCCACAGTCCTCTTAGTTTTAATAATAGACTATAACAACTCAGGGAAGTCAGAAAAGCCATACCATTAAGACTTTTCTTTATCATAAAGGATACCAATCAGGACCAGCCAAATGGGGAGACACACAAAGTCTAGGAAGGTCCTGGACATGGACTTTCCCTGCTCTTGCCTTGTGGAATCATGCAGTATCTCCTTTCTGACACTTTGATGCGTTCAACAGCTAGGAGTCTACACTGAGTTTGGTGTCCAGAGGTTTTATTGGGTTTCATTACACAGGCCCGATGACTCATTGGCCTCATGACTCAGTGTTCAATCTCCTCTCCTGTAGGAGGTCTGCTGATATCACCTGACTCAGCATCCCAACCCTGCCCTCACATGTTGTTCTTTCTGGAGTTCCCAGCTCCACCTTGTGCCATATCATTAATATAATTCAGGTATGATGATCCAGGGGTTCTAGAATAACAAAGACATTCTAACTCCTTACAGTGTCTCTCCCAGGAAACGGGTACAAATGCTTGTCAAATTCTTTATTACACAACGGGTGGCTTGTTGGAGGTACTGTTTATACAGCTGCTCTTTCACATCATGGAACCTTCCTATATCATTATGACAATAGGAGGTGGATAGGAGGACCTATTTGTAGAAGGATCCTTGATCTAACTCTCAAGAATTTTTTTTTTTTTCAATAAATAAGCCAGTCTTTACTTTTGGCAAATTACTTTCTTGAGGCAGGAATGTTCCCAAGTATCTTCATAATACTGCTGTACCTACTGTGTGCATGGTGAGTGTCTTCTCCACAGAATAGATTGTGCAGCCAGCTTTTTTGGAGGTGTGGTGAGCCCTTTGAGGGGTGCAGCTCGGCCTTAGGCATCTCTGCAGAGTCGACACTCTTTCTGTGAACATCCATGCGACGGTCCCTGTTGGAGCTGCCATGCGTGGGCTGACAATTCACACGAATAATGGCCATCATGTCCTCTGTTTAGGGGAAATACTGAACATTATAGCTGGATTATTGGTCACTGACATTTCACTGCACAAGGATGACAAGAATACTGTCTGCAAAGGTAGCTTATAAAAATCGCTTTGTTAACAGCTACATTTTCCAAAGTCTTAGGCGTGAGCCCTGGGGCCACTGTGCATTCTCTTGCATAGCGGTATCTCTCTTTCCTGGATACTGAATGTAACCAGGGCTTAGTGTGTTAAAAGTACTAATTCCTGATAAAATGAAACCTTTGTGTTCTCTTGTGGAAGAATTTCTAATTTTCTTAGACGGCTTTCTGCAATGGTTTGTCTTTTCTCCCAGATTTCTAGAACTTCAGAAAGAGCTCAGGAGGGTTTGTACTTTTCCTCACCCCCAGTAATCTCTCTCTCTCTCTCTCTGTGTGTCTCTCTCTCTCTCTCTGTGTCTCTCTCTCTCTCTCTCTCTCTCTCTCTCTCTCTCTCTCTCTCTCTCTCTCTCACACACACACACACACACACACACACACACACACACACACACACACACACACACAAGTTAAAGTCTTTTCTGTTGCCAGCGACTTAGTTCTCTGATTTTTTTAACATTAAGTTAAGTTCTATTTAAAAATAGATGCTTAAGGCACATAATAATTAAGGGTTATTCCTGTTAGGAATAGAAACACCCTATTAGAACAGTTCTTCCTCAGAGACTGCTAAAGAGGGAAAATCTTGTTTAGAGGGTTTGCCTTTGCCTCTGTGGTCTTTTTTTTTTTTTTTTGCCTCTGTGGTCTTTTTTTTTTTTTTTTTTTTTTTAAATGGTAGTTACATAATATCAGGTTTAATTGGCCAGGAGTCAAGAAGCTAGGTTAATTTGCCAGTCTGGTTGTGTCATATGTACCTGCGGGGCCTAGTGGTCAGAATTTATCCATGGGGCAGTTTGACAGATGTGTCTTTTCTTTATACAATGATGGGTCTATAACAGGCACATAATAAACACAACCCTATTGACTTACAAAGTACATTTATTCTGGACAGGAGTCAGTTGTCCTTTATTGGAGAGCAAACCTTCCCACTCTGGCTTCTTTCTCTGGTGTATATTGGTGGGTCAGGAGAGATGGCTACCTGGGATTTAAAAATTAATTCCCTGGCAGGAGAACACAGGTGGTAACATAAAAGAAGTACCTGAATGGAGGCAGGATCAAGTAATCCTCAGAAGAAACCAGCAGCGGAATGCTGATGATCTCCTCCATCTGTACTGAAGCAGAGGCACAAAGGAAGGTTTTCCAGACCCAGAAATAGTGCCAAAGTGTGGTGGGAATGGCAGATAAATCAATTGTAGAGAGGTTTGCTTGGCTAGAAAGGAGCCATGGCAAAGAGGTGGGTCCATGTATAGAAAGAAAGAAACGTGAAGGTGAAAAAATGATGGAACCTCTTTGGATGAGATTGAAATGAAAGAGACACAGAAGTGGCACTGCTGGGCAGGCCAGTGCTGGTTATCCAGATGGGAGGCACAGCAGAAGCTTTCGCAACATATTTACACTTTGGCACAGAGGCAAGATGCAGTGGAAAGGGAGGCTTTCATGAGACAGCTGCTCAAAATTGGAAAGAATATCAGTTATTTTTTTGCTTTGCTTTTATTTACAGTTTCCCTGTCTTCACACCACTTCAGATAGCATTTAGAAAACAAGGAAGAATTGGTTGGCGATGTATTAGTTGTGAGGACTTCAGAACAAGTGGTTTCTGTTATCCTTTTTTAATTGTTGTTTGAGAGGAGGGAGAGGCATTGAGTTGTTTATCTTAGTTGTACCTCCAGCTTTGGGCTGTGAACCCAGGTCCTTGGGATATATGTGGACCGTGTTCATTGGCTTTAACCATTCAGCCCCCAGGGTGCACCAGTCTCTGTTACCTTGAAGTTCATCAGAGTGAAAGGAGTGCTTGCTGGTGACATCAGACCCCAGACTTCAGGGAAGCCCGTTAATGGTGTATGAGATGCCAGAGTGTCGTGCTTGTTTGCGGAGCCATGGGTTGTGTGGCCTCTATGAGGAAGAACCACAATTTCCCCTGTGTCCTCAGTGTCTAGAACACTCCCTGGCTCACAGCTGGACTTTATTAAATATTTACCAAATAAGCCAAAAAAGAAATAAAGTGAAAGGTGGGTCAGTGAGACAGAAGACTGAAAAATAAAGCTTGAAGTGAAAACATGTTAATTATTTCAGTGAGAGAGAAAGGGCAAGGGATGCCTCTTACATAAACCTAACTCCAAATCAAAAACAATGTAGGGCATTGCTTAGAAGCAGAGCACACAGTTTCAGAGTTGGGAAATTGAGAATTCAAGGATGTTCAGACAGTAAGAATATGATTGGGAAAGCTAAGGGAGTAAGAAAAAATAAGCAATGGCATGTGAAAAAAAAATCTAGACAAAGAAACAAGTTTTAGAAGTACTTTAGAGAAAAAGTATGTACTGTGTATTGGGGAAGATACTGTGGTAATAAAGATGACAAAGGAAAAAGAGTAATTCAGTTCTTACTTAGCTTTCTTTCTTTCTTTCTTTCTTTTTTAAAGGAAAGGTTTGGAGGTGAGTAGGCAGGCAGTCAGGAAGAAGCATATTTATTTTATATTTATTTGTTCACACTAGTTGCTTCCTCCTGGGACTGGGACGCAAGCCCAGGTGTATGTGGCTTGCTCCTTCAGAGGCAATAAACCTAACTGCTACTCCACCAGGTGCAACCCTGCTTAACTTTCATCTTTTCATCAAGAAGATATTTAAAACTAGAAAAGATCCACAAACATCATTAAGAAATTAAAGTGTAGGGGAGGCACTAGTAAGAAGACATCAGGCCATTCTAAATTTGTGGAATAGAAGTAGTTTGAATTTCTCCATGCAGACGAGCCTGGATCCTGCATTCAGCTGGATTCAATACTTTAACCACTGGGCCTCAGTTTCCTCATCTGTAAGGGTGATGTGTTGGTCATTGCATCTGCAAAATAAGGAGGCTGTAATTCAGTTGGTGATACTAAAGTACTTCCTCTGGGGTTAAGGAATACCTGAGACAATCTGTGCAAACATTTGGCTCAAAGCCAATATCATTATATGTATTAGTGATACTATTGCCTATTCTTTTTGAGAAATTATCTGCAAAAGAGAGATTTGAAATTTTTAGAGGTGGGAAACTATTCCAAGTTTTATAAAGGGGAAGAGACAGATTGTAGAGATTACAGCCTAGTAAATTTGACATTAATTCCTGGCAAACCTCTCTTATGGATAAGTACAAACATGGTTTGTGAGGTCTTCAAAATAAAACTCCTCATAGATTCTGTATTAGTTTGCAAAGTTTGCTGTACTAAGTACCACAAATGGGTATCTTAAACCACAGGAATTTATGATGCCACAGTTCTGGGGGTTAAAATTCTATAAAAGTATTTTCTCTCAGCCAAGACCTTTACTTTGTGTCTTAATGTGCATTATAAACTTGTGAAACAATTATGAAATTATTCTTTGATGGGTTGTTTCTGCTCACAGGAGAATGGTATTAAAATATTTATAGGGAAATGAATTTTAGTTTCAAATGGAAAAGGCCAGGAGAAATATGGTTTAAAATTTCATGGAAAATGACACTTACCACTTTATTTTAAAAATGAGGAAAAATTCTCATGACTGTGACCTAGTGTTCAAGTTCAGTTTGAAAGAGTCTGGTGTGGGGATTTATAAGCATAATATTTATAAAATTTAGAATTTATATTTCAGTTTCAGAGTTTAATTATTAATTTTATCATGAAACTCTCAGATGGCTTCATTTTCCTAAAATTTCTTTTTATTATTTTATTAAGTAATGAAGAATTTTATTAGTTTTGAGAGTTAGGTCAGTAGACCTACTTTTGTAACACTGGCATTTATGTGGCATTGGGCTCCTAAAAGAATGTGTACAATACATGTAGCAAAGGTGGGTCCTGTGATAAGGTGTATGCTGATCCTGGTTTGTTTTCACTAGACATGCACCCTGGTTAGCCTGTTCTCCCAGGTGAACTTTATCACTGGATAGAAATCTTAGCTACCCATTGAGTTCATATGTGTTTTGAAAAACAGCATTCTTTCTCCACCCTTGCCCCCAGCTTTGGAAACGAATCCTAAACACCTCTTCCTTTGTCCTCCTGGTAATCATATCTTAACTTTCAATGCCTCCCAAGTATTTTTGATGTTTCTGTCTTGAATTAATTTTTAGTAGCTCTTTGTGCATTTATACACAGCTTCTTTTTTCATAGTACTTGTAACGCCATGGACTAGATGCCAAATAGAAAGCTATTTGGGCCTGTAGAAAAAGGACAAAGCTACTTCTCAATGACAGGAATTTAATTCCTCCTCTTCCAAGTGAATGAATGCCTCTAAGTTTTTTTCTCCTTCCAGTTTCTACTGGTCCTTTCTGCTTTTTACCACCTGAGTAGCCAGAAATTGAGCCTTGTGGTATGATGGACATTTTGGACTTAAAAAACAGCAACTTTGTTCCCAAATAGGATTTCTAAGCCCTGCCTGAAACTCTAGTTCTGTTGCTCATCTGGCTTTTGAGAGACAGTAAAGGCTGGTGGCCCAGGGGCCCTCTATACTTCTGTTCTCTTCATGCAGTGGGGGTTAGATTCTGCAGAGACACTGGTTCTGAAAAGAAGAGAAAAAAATGAGTGCTTAAAAAGAACAGGGCACAATATCCCCAGAAGATACAAAATCTCTAATTAGTAAAATAATCTGCACCCCTATCTTCATAACAGCACAGCTCACAATAAGAAAGACATGGAAACAGTCTAAGTGCTCATCAACAGCTGACTGGATAAAGAAGCCATGGTATATATACTCAGTGGAATTCTGTGCAGCTACTGAAAAAAAATTGCGCCCTTTGCCACAATCTGGATGGAACCGGAGGGGAACATATTAAGCTAAATAAGTCAGAAAAAGAGAAGTACAGGATGGTTTCACTCATATGTGGAATATAAAGAAATGAAACAAATGAACATATAAATCCTAACAAAAATAACAGGACACAGGACTGTGATTATCAAGGGTGTTGGAGCAGGGAGGGAAGGAAACGGGGAGAGATGGTGGTGGAAGACACTGGAGCTCTGGTGGTGGGTGTGGTGTGAAATATTGGCTGAGAGGCAATTTCAGTATCCTGAATGAATTTAACATTGTGAACTAAAGAATATGTATTACTATAAAGAAAACAACAACAAAAAGCCCAAAACAAAACAGGGCACGAGCCTTTTAATATATGGACACCTTCATGGCTGCCTGATAACTGCTTTTCCCAAGTATCTCTTGGAGAATCTCTCTTCTTTCTAGAACAGGGCAATACTCTACCCATTCTGCTGTTCTAATCTTCTTTTCGAAAGTAGCAATGAGGGGATTTCCTGGGTTTTGAATGTGGATTTTAAAGTGGAAGTTAAGAATTTTTATGGGCATGATTCTCAGGATTTCAAAAGTGCTCTAGTATATTTTTCAAATCAGAATGCATTTTAAAATTGTTTTAGGTTATTCTAAGATTTAGATTTTGAATAAGAGTTTGAGGAGAACATTCTTTTCTTCTGTTTTTGAGCTTTAAACTTCAAAGAAAAACTTCCTTATGGTGGATATAACAGATGAGGATATATTATGATGAGGAAGATGCGTTGACATTATCTCTTTAGCAGTTTGAATGGAGAGAGTTGTAGTGCCCTTTCTCATGTTCTGTTTGGTGTTGTGAACTTATGAACACATACAGGTGCTATTGCCCATGAGTACAGCACACAGAGGAAATTTTAATGTTATAATGTGTTTACTTTTTGGCTCACTTTCTAAATTTGACTTTGGAGTTAAAAAAAATTATTTTTTCTGTCTGCTATTATTACTATGAGGTATTCTCTTCTGAATTGAGGAGCTGTTTTCTTCATCAAGTTACTTTTGAAAAATTAATTTTTCAGTTTTACTGAGATATAATCAGCATATAAAATTGTGTGCATTTCAGGTGTACAAATTGCTGCCAAAATGATTTGCACTATAGCTTAAGCTGACGACTATATCCTGTGACATAATTACCATTTCTTTTTTTGTGGTACTCATTTAAAATCTATCCTCTTAACAATACTCCAGTATATAGAACTGTACTATTAGCTATGAGGTGTAGTATATGATGTACATTAGATCCTCAGAACTTGTCCCTCTTATAACTGGAAATTTGTACTTTTTTTTTTTTTAGCAACATCCACCCATTTCCCACGCCCCCATAATCGACCACCACTTTACTGCCTGTTTCTCCGAGTAAGACTTTTTTAGATTCTACATATATGTGATCTTATACATCATTTAAGTAAACATTTCTCAAAAAGACCTTTCTGAAAAACATATATCATGTATTTGCTCATTATGAACTTCTCTATTTTGTCCATTTCATGTGACCTGATTGCATTTTGTACCATTTGACAAATATAAACGTATTCCTGCACCTGTTGTTAAGACTTGCATTTTATTTCTGTAAGTGCTCTTATTTCCAGAAGTAATTTATAATACACTAGACTTTGCAACCTTGCTGAAGAGCCCAAGCTTTGAAGTCAGACATTTCCATTTGAGCTCTGGACTCAATTGGAAAGTCCCTTCATCTGTAAAATAAGGACAATAATGGCATCTACCACCTTGAGTTGGTGAGAGGCTTCCATGAGGTAACGTCTGTAAAGCACATGGCTCATGCCATTACCATTGCACATGTGTGAGCTAGAAGATGTACCGCGAGGGGTAAGCAATTTGCGGATCTTTAATGCTAGGCCCGAGAAAATCCTCAAAGGCTAAAAGGAGGTGGAGGAAAATGGAGAGAGACCAAACTTTCCTTCTACCTGCGTAAGGTGATAGTGCTTTCCTGTTGAATTACTCCATTATTTATATTGCTACCAAAAAGGAGACGGATACAGAATTAGGTTTTTCCAGAGTTATTTTTCATTTTAGCAGAATAAGTCGGAAAAGTTTTGCTCTCCTTGGATTCCTGAACTAGAATTTGATAAATCTATCTCTTTATTCTCTCCGAAAGGAGGTGAAATGATTGTTTAGGGGTTCGTGAGTTCAGAGTGGAGTTTGTTTCTGGAACCAAGTATGTTACCTGACCTATATACTTGGCCAGGCTAGTGAAATATTTGGATGAAACGATTTGCTTTTCTTTTTTGCTTTTTTGACTTTTTCCGTTCTGGATTAATGTTGCATGTTTGTCAGTGGTGGGTATCTTTGTCCCGGAAGGTTGTAACATGAGCAGTGATCTGGGGACATTATGTGGCATTGGGAATGGAGGCGGGTGCTCACTGGGTGCCAAGTCAATTCTTGGCACTAGACTAGTGGATTGTAAGTGTTGCCCTGGAGTTATGACCAGAAGCACAGTTCATCACCAGAAGCTTGGCATTGGTGGTAGAGGGATGACCAGACAGAGGACATGGAGGCGAATGTACTGCCTTCTAATCCCAGGCTCCTTGGAAGCTGATTGTGGTGTAAGTAAAATCAGATTGATTCTGCCGGCATTCCAATGGAGCGCAGGAGGCCCACTTCCTCTGTACCCTTTCCGGAGGTGCTAATTCACCCCTTCATTTATTCATCACTGATGAAATTCATTCATTTGATTCATATTGACTGAACATCTACTATGGGTCAGGCACTGTCCTCAGCACATGGGAATACAGCAGGGAAAAATCAGATGAAAATCCCTGCCCTGGTGGAACTCCTGTTTTAGTGGGAAGAAGCTGATGACACATAAAGCAAAACGAATGTCTTAAAAAGTGACAAGCACTATAGAGAAAAATCAAGCAGACGAGGGAGATGTGTTGTTAGTGGGGCTGGCAGGGGGTTAGAAGGCGCTAGGCGATTTAGAACGAGCTGGTCAGGGAAATCCGGCTCTTACACTTGGACATAACTTGTAGGGAGATGGGGGAGTAAGCCCCAGGGGACCCAGACCCAGAGAGTTACAATGTCATAAGGGGAACCTGGAGGTCTTAAGAGGGGTCAGGCCAGGCAGCGAATCTGTGGGGAGGGCAGGCAGTGGTAGATGAGTGGAGGACAGGAGATGGGTGGGGGCTGGACAGGGAGGAAGGGGGTCAGGATGGTGGGGCAGGAGAGGGGTAGGGGTGAAGCAGGCCATTACAGGGACTTCAAATTTGGAATAGTGTGGGAATCCCCTGACAGTACTAATAAAGGAGTGTGACTTAGGTTTTTTTTTTTTAACAGGATTGCTCTGGCTTCTTTGAAAATAATCTACTACTATGCCAAAGTAAATATTTCATTTTATGTATGTGTCAAAGTACAGTCACATGTTTGGTGTATTATTATACCTTTAGTTGTAAACAAGAGTGCATTTTTACCATAAAAATAAACAAAGAGTTATCATGAGGCCGCAGCCCTTGAGAGAGTTTAATTCCCTGGAAGTTGCTAGGACATGAGGATCTGAGAAAATGGGCAGCACAGGGGTGTCTGTCATCATGGGTGACTCAGCACTGCTTTTGACTTAAGCAGGTGGATGCACGATGTGCTTTATTTTTTTGTGCAAAAATAGATTTTTTTTTTCCTAATGTAACTTAGACCTAGATTACTTTAGAGGGGCAGCTTAGACAAATCCTCTAGAATGCATTTAAAATGACTTTTTTATTAATATTTCATTAGTTTACAATGCTATTTAAGTTTCAGGAGAATAGATTCACACCTCAATCAATGTGCATATCATACCGCACCCACCTCCAGGGTTCTAGTACCTTACCACTGTCAATTTTACTCTTTCAGCCACAGTTTCACTCCCTTCTCCCCAGTCCCCGTCTCTGGTAACCAAGGTGTTGATTTCACATTCCTCTTGATGTCTGACACATTAACAAGTCAAGCCTTTCCTTGCTCTTCCTCAGTTCATCCTCCCTTTTGAGCCCTTCTGTGGTGATCAGGATAGAGGACATTACCCTAACCATATATTTCGGAGTGGTGGGCATTCTTTTCCTGAACTTGCCTGAAGAACATTCCCATCACCTCTTTTGAACATAGAACACCACCTTGGTTTGAATGAGTTTTGACAATGGAATCTTGTTCTGCAGCTAGCACTCAAAGGTTGGCACAGTTCCACTTCCTATTAATTTTCTTGTACAATTAAGACACCTAAGAAAACACTTGAAAATAGTTTTCATTTTGTGGGTTAGTAAGAAATGCCATAGGTGGTTTGCCAGTCTGTTGGTTTCCATTGCAATTTTTGTACAGAAGGGGTGCAAACAATGGTGACTACCAGAAGGTTAATTAGGAACACACAATGACTGTCATTTGAACTTTTGAAACATGGAAGTTGATTTATGCAGCTAATTGTTCTGAAGTTTTTACATCTCATTTTTGTATTTGCCAAAGTCCCTACCAGTTTCTCTCCTTGACTGTGTCAGTGTTTCCAAGCACTTTGTTTATTCCCACGCTCTCAGGACTTAGCAGTGCTGCTCCATCCCCCTCCCATACTGAAATCATGCCTGTCCATGGATGAAACCACACTGGGAGGACTCTTAGTCCATCATTTTAGTGCTGATTAGTTATAAAATATTAGTAGAAAGACGAAGTTATTTTACATTGAGGTGACTTTTTCTGGGAAGTGGCAAATTAAATTTTATGGTAGCAGCTGTTCACAGTGGAATTTGTCAAAAATTGATGAGAAGGGAATGCTTGCTATATTCAAATATAATTTCCTAGTTTAAAAAAGACATAAGCTGTGAATAAACTATGGTACTTAATTAAATACAGAAAAATATTTTTGTAAATAGAGGTTTTAAAAACCTAGGACCTGTTGTTTCACACTTCAGCCTAAGTCTTTCAAAAACAATTCTTGTTCTGATTTTGCTGTGGGATTCTTTGTTTAGTTTAGAAGTCAATGCCGACATGCTACCAAAGAAACATAACTTGAAGGGAGGCTCCCACTGGTGAGTATACTGGGCAAACATCTTGAGATGACTCAGGACCATGCTCTTCCTCTTCTTGGCGTGCCCCCTTCTTCTTCCCTCCCCCCACCACATAAGTTTGCCTAGTTGATGCGTCTCCTTTTTTTTTTTTAATCTCTCAATTGTACCAGGGATGTCTTCCCTGATTTGCCTGGAAACTACTGCAAACTTGTAGAACCTTACGAAGTTCTTCATAGAACTCATTTTATATTCATTTGAATAATTCTTTTTCTTATGGACTCCTTGAAATAAACAAGAGTTTACTTCTTACTTTTTTTTCTTATTACTTCCTATAACAATGCCTGGCATGTCAATAAATACTTGGATTCGATGAATGTTCAATGAAGGAGTCCATCATTGCATTGAATTTGGAAGGTTACAGAGATACCAGCACAAAGGTTTAGATCCTCAGTCTCAGGTTCAAAGCATATGGAGCCTGGAGCCTAGGTAAATGAGTGAAGTAGACTGAAGAAGTAACCTGAGCTGTTCTGGGAGCAGGATAGAAGGTTCTTTCCCCTCTGTCAGTGGAGACTAGTTCTCCTTACCACAGGGATATGGACTTGGACTGTGGTAAATTTGTAAGAATATCCTGACAGATAGGTTAGGATGGGGTGGACTTAGGTAGTAGAGATAGCTGGGGAGGAAGGTTGCTGGAGGACATGAGTGCCAAGATGGTTTTTGACTGAAGAGAGATATCATCGAGTTGGAAGTATGAATGAAGAAAATTTTGGTAATTGTGGGATGTCTCCAAATAGCCCAGGACACTAGTAGGTTATGAGACTAAAGTAATGGTCCATACTGGAGCCCAGGGAACAGGGTGCCAGGAGAAGTGTGCTGGTGGAGCCAACAGGTTAATATTCAGCAGCATTTTTGAAAATAAAATCATGTGCTAGAGACTTAGATTTCTGAAAATTATGCTGCTTTTCATCAAAGTCATTCTAGAATCAACGGAAATGTCTGGAAGAGGAAATCCTGAGGTAAAGTCAGATTGCAGTGGGTTGAGAGAATTCAGTGGGAGGTAAGAAAGCAAAATCAGGGAATGGAGACTCTGCTTTTGGACATTTTTTAAAAAAGGAAGACAAAAGATTAGAGCAGAAGCAGGGTCAGTGGAAAAAGTCAGAAAGATATATGTGATGGGAGGGATTTACTCTCCCAATGAGGATTCCTCTTCTGAGATAGTAATAGTGAGTCAGAGTGTGGGAAGACACCCAGTTTATGAGGCATTAAGTCACCAGTGGAAAGTGAGATCTTGTCAGGCAGTAGGAGGAGGTCAGGTACTCCATGAGGAGAGTGTGTGGGATACGGGTTCTTCTTTGGCAGAGAGATGTATGTAGTATGTCATTCTAAAATGTGTTTCCATTTCCACAGATTTTATTAACAGGTGCTAAAGAAATATTCTTAGAATGGTTGGGAGAAATCTCCTTTGCTTTTTCCTCTGACTGAAAGCTCCCCAGAAGCCTCAGACACTTTGTGAAATCTTGAATAGAAGCAGTGTTCAAAACTGTTCCATGAAGACATTTAATATCTGTGGAAATTCAGAAGTTTGGTTTTCTTTGTAGTGTCCTGTTTTGAATAAATGCGTAGGAGCTATCTCAGAACCTTGGTAAACTTTCAGTGAGATAACTGCATCTGAAGTGGTGTGGAAAAATAATAGATTGGTAATAAAGTAGCATACAATATTTTGAAAGTACTCTAGACATTCAGTAATACCTTCTGGTACTACTTTAAGCTGGTACTACTTTAAGCTTGCAAGAAATTTTTCAGTTAAAACTATTTTTACTTTTACCAGATCATCGTCTTTTCCATCTGAATTTCACTCTCAGGTCTTTTCAGAGAATCTCATAATAAATCAACAAATCTATTTTGAATGTGTTTGTTGCTAAGCAACTGTTGCTAAGAGCGTCTGTAATGAAGATGAAAGTTCCAAGGTAACAGTGCCCCAGAACAGCACCATTTTCACCATTTTCTGATAATGCCAGAGGAGGGTGAATTAAAGTGAAGCAAGACTATTTTAGTGAGAGCACAGTGTCTGAAATTTCGCAATGTGCTGACTTTCCTCTGGCTGATGTGGGACAGTGTTTGTGTTTTATAGATCAGCCAGTTAAGTTTTGCTCTTGTGTAGGACATGCACATTGGTGACATGAGATGGTAGACTACCTGTTGGAGGCAGGATGGCTGCACAGCTGTGGCACCATGACCACCTGGTCAGGATACTCACACTGCCTGACTTGCAAACAGGAAGCAGGATGACCAGGGTGAGCTAGCATGGACTAAACTTCGCTGCGGCTATGACTGACCTGGATTAAACAGTGATGCAGGCGTATTCTCTACCGTGTTAAACAACGCACTGTGTTTCTCTTGGTGATTCGTAAAGGAAGTCTCAGATGAATTTTTTCCCTGTTCATCATGCCTGGCTCATCGCAGGCACTTCACAAATGCTCCTCTTTCCCTTCCCGCTCCATTCTGTTCCAGGAACAAGGAGCGGGTAGGGTTTCCATGACGACCTGTTGTTGAATGACCTCTTTTCAGGCCTGTTAGGTGCTCAGTGTACCCAAGTTTGGCCCAGTGAACCAAACCTCACCTACTGAAAGATTTTTCTATAAAAAAGGAATTGTCCCATTCAATGTGCACTTACTGAGGGACCCTTAGCTGCTGAAAAACTTGGTGCTTCCTCACTGGGATTTGCTTGCAGGCTATTCTCACTGCAGGCAGAGTGGGTGTCAGCCAGCTGAGCGTTGACCAATGGGTCTGCTGCAGTTTTGATTTCACACCTTAAGTTTATGATTTTGGGCAAGTCATAACCACCTTGAGGTTTAATTCCCTTGTCCTTACTCTGGGGACAGTAATATTTGCTTGACTTATAGAGTAGGGTTGTCATTAGAATTAGATGAGATAGAATATGCTATGGTGCTGTGAAAAAATACATATGTGTTTATTCAACAAATATTTACTGAGTCCTCTAGTGCTAGGCATTTTTCTGATTTTATTATATATATATATATTCACATCAGAATAGATCTACTTAATTATTTTTAATGGCAGTTTCATATTCCGTAGTCTAGGTGCTCTATAATGTGTTTTAACCATTCCTCAATTAATGTATATTTAAATAAATGTCACTGCATTGAATATCTTTGTACAGATATTTTTTGGCCTCTCTCAGAATATTTTGCTAGGAGAGTATTGCAAGAGATTTTGCCAAATCAAAAGACATGCATATGTAATATTTTGTTGGATACTACCAAATTACCCTCAAGGGGCAATGACAATCTGCCTTTCCAACAAATGTGTGTAAAAGAACACCCATCTTCCTATATATTTGCTTTGTAAGAAAATATATTGAAGGACTATTGCATCATAACATTATATGTATAAGGTGTGCCTCATTGTAAAGCAACATTTATATGTAATACATTAAGTTTATCACTAGTAGTTCCATTCCTCTCTTCACCATATAAGTGCTCCTTTACTTGATTTGCCCACCCTCCTCTTTCTTCCTTTCTGGTAGCCGTTAACCTGATTTGGTAGGCTAAATGTCTATTTTTGTTTGTTTTGGTTCATTGATTTTTCTGTGAAAAGAGTGAAATAGTTTGCTATTTGTCTTTCTCCTTTTGATAGTCTTCAACATTTTACAAATCTGTTGAATGAGCATAGTATCTTATGGTTGCGTTATTTTCAATCCTTGACTTAGTAGTGAGTATCCTTTAACGTTTGCTGGCCTTCATTTTCCTTTCTGTGATTAGCTTATTTTGCTACCTCTATCTTCTGAGAGAGAGAACTTTTCCTTATTTATTAGAAGGGGTGTTTCCCAAATTGGAAGCATATTTGATTTTATGTACTTTTCCATTGAGACGATCGGTCCAATGCTAATTTTTATTTGACAGAGGAGCTAAGAGGGACATGAAGTTAAATAGCTAGTTATGGCCGGTTATGGAGGCAAGCTCTTCCTAGTCCAAGCAGCATTTATGAGTAGAGAGGGTTATTTATTTATTTTTTTGCGGGGGTGGCCGGGGAGAGGGGCACTTAGCAGACCAGGGAGGGTGGATTTCCTCAGTGAGGAGATTGGATGATTGGCAGCCGCATGAGGGAGGCCACTGGGTCACAGAAGGGGAGCAAGGCTGAACAGGGGGAACTCCAAGCATCGATGACTCTTTCAGCCCAACCAGCAGGAGTTACCTAATCCTGGGAAAAAGTGCCCAAGATTGAGGGATTGAGGGCTGATGACTGTGCCTTTATTCCTTAGGGAGTAGATTCAGAGTGACCGCCCCTGTAGGGTGCTGCCTTCCTCTTTCTGAGGGCACAAGTGCTGCTTCCGCTGCCTCTGCATTGCAGACTAGAGAATGTTACTATTCTTAATAATCATACAAAAAATTGAACAAAGATTCTCTCCTTGCTTGAGTTTTCTGCGGCTCCTATTTGAATAATCATAGTTTTTTTTCTGATTGAATACCACTTCCTTTTCTGTGTAAAAGAGTAATGAAATGGCCTTATTTTAAGATTTTTTCCCCCGCCTTTGTATCTGATCTGGCTTTTGATGTATGTTCAGTGGGGCTAAGTCCGAGGGTAGAAATTCTAGAATTATTATTATGTTAAGACTGGAAGCAACCTCAGGGGCCATCTTACTCAATTCACTTACGGAACAGATAGGGAATTTAAAATCTTGGAAAGTGGGTGTTTGCTAAGATGACTCAATTATTTCAGATCAAGGATTAGAATTTGGGGCTCTTCAACTCTATTAATATCTTTCTGGTTATACCATTGCACCATTTTTCTCATATTTGTCTATTTTTTTCCTTCATATTTCTTGTTTTGAGACTGAAACTGGTTGTACTTATTTCATCGAACTGTTGTGCTAAGTAGCTAACAAGGCATTTTTCACATTTGGATTTTACCCTCCATGTCCACATGTTTTTTCTCCTTTCTCAGTTTCATTTTATATATTATGTATGTTCATTCCATATAAAGTGCTGAGTCCATGCTTATTGAATTAATGGAAGATTAGGGCAATTGTTTTGTATTTCTGTGCTTCTGCCACACACATACACACCCACCCTTAGTCTCAAATTCACCAGTCTAACCACCTCAAGAATATGTAGTCTGTTTTCAGACATGGGGATACTTGAAACATCCAGGGTGGAGAAGAAGTTCTTTGATGTCTTTAAAGAATCTAGAGGCGGATACCACCACTTCCCTTAGATGTTTACTTTTTGTTTTATTCATTTATTTTTAAATTTTTTTGAAGGAACATTGCATCATAGCATTACATAGGTTTATCATCACCATCATAAGTTAGCATCGGTGTATAATATGTTAAGTTTACTTAGTGCATTTTGATTTTTAATAGTTGATCCTGTTAGAAAATTTTTCTGTGTTAGTTTCTGTGTCATAGGCTGCTGTTGACTTTGGTTTTCTTTTGTTTTGACCTGAGTTTTCTGGTCTGCCTCCTGACTGGGTAGTTTTACCACACAAGAGGTAAGGCAGTCATGATTCCACTGTACCCTGAGAGAAGGCAAGCCGGAATCTGCATGGTTTGCAGAACACAGGGTGGCTCAAGCCATTCTGACAGATGGGGCAGGTACAACCCAGGGCGAATCCATAAGTGCTTCTAGACTATTTGGTTGGTCTGTCTGGTTATTGGCTCAGAAGAGGGCCAGGCACCTTTGACATCAGATATCCATGTATTGGGAAATCACCGATAGGGAATGCTTAGTAATGGTGGGTTATATTACCAAGGAGAATGCTACGAGATGACTGTTCTACTGCTTTCTCCACTGAATAAGGTCTTTTGTCCTGTTAGAAGAATGGTTCAGTCTTTCAGCCCTGGCCTAGCTAGGGTTGATAATGTGGTTACCAGGGGTAGGACTTGCGGTCTACCTTGAAGCAATTGTATTAAATATTATGTGAAGAGGGAGATTTTCCAGAGGACCAGTTCTGCTGAAGGGGGTGGGGTATGGGGGGGTGATGATCTTGATCCTCAGCTACCCTGTTGGGTTCAAGCTGGGGCAGGCACTTGTGTGACCTCCCATATTCTTGATATCTGAGTGTTCTTCCAAAGGGATATCACTGACTTTCCGTTCAAAGTAGAGGAAAGCTTAAGGTACTTTAGATACTCCTTTCTCTAATTTTGACTTAAGTATGTGAAGTTTCCCTCTTGTCTTTTTATTCAATCCTATTCTGCTCAGATTTACTTTTCCAGCATTTCATCATATTTTTGGTGCAATGGTTGATTTTGATGTCCAAGGGTGACTTTTGAAAAAAAAAACCAAAAACCAACTGTAACTTTATTCTTAGTTTTTCTTTCTTTTTAATTTTATTTTGCTATAATACAGCACATACCAACAACATGCAAGAGCATGACAGTGTTCCCAGATTATCCAAATATTTTAATACATTTTGTTTTAATCTTTTATCTTTGTGTTTTTTTCTGAACTGCTGAGATATGTGCAAACACGATGTCTTTGTCTCTAAATACCTCTGTGTATTTCCTTAAAACAAAGGAGTCTCTTACAGAAATACCATATATACAGTTTTCAAAATTGCAACATTGACATTGTTACTGTAGTGCTGCTCATCTTTAGACCTTATTCACATTCTACTAATGGAAACAATTATGTCATTTATAGTGGAAGAAAATCTCAGATCATGCAGTTTATTAAATTGTCATGTCCCTGGGTATTTTTAAAATTTGGAACAATTCTTTCTTTTTCATGACAGTGAAACTTTTGAGGGCTATAAACCATTTTTCTTGTTTATAAATTGTAGAATGCTCCTTATTTTGTTTTACATTTATTTGATATCTTCTTACGATTAGATTCAGGTTCTACATTTTTGGCAGGACTATGATTATTGTTAGTTTTAGTTGAATATTAATTTTTAGCTAATATTGATTCATTAAAGTTGAAAGCTAGATTTATTTTTATTTTATACTTTCATTTCCCCCAAATATCTTGTCATTCTATAGATAAATGGTAAGCAATGTATAAAATAAGAACAATTATTTTTGGATGCTTGCTTTAAATAATGGGCAAACATTCACGTTGGCTGGACTAAATTTCCATTATTTTTAGTTTGGTTTTGTTTATAACTTAATCACATTTCCTTAAACATTTGTGAATTAATATATCCAATCCTTTAGTAATCACTCCAGTGCCTACTAAAGCAAACCTAAAGACCTTAGCAGACATCGCTTTAAGGACTTAAATAATTCTTATAAAATGAAAGATTAAGCATAAGTATTCAGGATTTCTCATTCTAAGCATTCTAATACTGTGAAAAACATTCATACTTTTATTTTTTATTTAATCACACACCTAAAATCAGTTAAGCCTGACACATTCTAAAAGATGTCAGATTTTTAAGAATTCCCTATAGCTTAATAGTTAATGAACAAAGGTTATTCTGAACTTAATACAAAACTATTAATACTATAACTTTTATTTACCACTGTATTTAATTTCATATCTTCCCAGAGTTATCAAGACACATGCCATTATGGGAAACACTATTTGTATGTAGACTGAGGTTACCAAACTGATTATTTGGGATAGCTGGGTCACCATACCAGTTGTTTATTTGGCAGAGATTTGGGGTAGAGTAAGCATATATGTCCAGGCTCTTTGTGACTACAAATAATTCCATTTTACAATCACTAAGACAACATGAGACTAAATGCTATGTAGTTGTTATGACAACACATAGCAATCCACATCCTTCAGATGCGATGTGATTCCTGGGCTAATATTCTTCTTTCATTTAATTTGGGCTGATATACTTTGCTTTATCATCTAGTTGCAACTTATTTTCTTCACTGATTGCTTATGTTCTACATTTCTTTACCTCTTGGCAGCATTATATTGTCCTTTTATTCCATCTGATTGGCTTTTGCATTTCCTTTCAAATCTTTGGCTGCAAGTCTTAAGCTTCACACTAATGAAAATGTCTTTCTCTAATTTTGCCCTGTTGCTTTGAATTATAGCATTTAGAGCTTGGCTTAGATTCCCAGAAAGAGTTCCACTAGTGCTATATAACTTGATTATGAACATTTGTGGGCCAACCACTGCCCTTAACATCTGAGAGCTCTATGTATATGTTGTAACTGGAGATGGCAAAGTATATTCTCTTTTGAATTTTGTTACTGAATTTCTTTTGGACAGATTTGAAGGCTAAATCATAATTCAACAGATAAAATCAAGTAGGAATAGATCCTGTATAAGAATATCATGAACTCATGGATAGTGGTTGAAATTTACTATGATATACTGTTTACTTTTGGTAATTTGATTTCATTTTGTTTATTTACCAAGTTAACTGTGATAACAGTAGTCTGTCTGTTTTGGCAGAATTCTGTCCCATTATTTTCATTTCTAATTCTCTAGCTTGCTCTCTTTGCTGTGTTTTTGTCATCTATCCAGTTGTTCTATATCTGCCTCAGTTCACCTTTCTTACTTTTGGTTTTCTGTAAACCACGTGATAGTGATATTCACTATGTATTTCTTGTACCTTGTGATCATCATGGTCAAGGCATAGTTGACAATTCATTTATTTGGAAGACTTTTTTGTCTCCTGGGAGAGTGCCTCAGTTTTACCTTCTGGGCTTCCACATGTCGAGCTTGTTATGAATCCAAAGGCCAGCAAGTGTCTTTACTTCAGTGGGCCGTTACTTGTAATTATTTATCCATCTTTCCTTGGTTTTGGAAATTCCCAGTAGAAAATAGACAATTTTGTTTAGCGTGAGTTGGAATAGTGCCATCAGTTGTCCCAATATACCAAGACTGTATCAATTTCTACTTTTTTTTTTAAGAAGCCAGTTTTATGTCTATCTCTACCTTGTCCTTTATAGGTTACAGTCATCATTGTCCACTAGGAGGAGGGCCTGGCAAAGAGGAACTGACTTCTGACCATTAGAAATCCTGATATCTATCATCTCCATCATGTTCAACTCCTCGCCACTTTCCATTTTGCCTTTACATCTGTGGTGCCACCTGTGAGAAGTGGCCAAGGAGTCAGTAGCCTTAGTGACCATGACTCTGAATGAATTTTAAAAGCTGAAAGCCCAGGGTGAAATTTGTAGCCATAATTATGATATTCTTAAATACTGAGCTCAATCATTTGATAAACTGAACTTGTTCTGCAGCTTCTCCTTGTCTCAGGCAAAACCAGATTCATAATGACCAATGTTTTTCCCCCAGTAAAAACTTATGCTAATAATAATGACTCGTTAAGTGCTAGATGCTTTGAATCATTTTTTTGAATTCTAACAACTTCTGAGATAAATTGTTAGAGTTATCTTCAGTTTAATGAATAAGAGAGTATGTATGTTGCCTAGAGACACGTGACCAGTATGTGGTAGAGCTAGGACTTAAGCCCATATCTGCTTAGAGTCCAGGACCATGTTTTAATCATGACTCTGTGGACATATGCTGTAAGGAGTTTTGTGATGGCTTTCTTAGTAGGACTTCTCCTTGCCTATTTAAGATTTTATACTAGTCTGGAAAGTCATCAAAAAGCCCTGACATGAGGAAGAACTGTATAAATTCCAAAAATATTTTTCCTAAATGTCCATTAATTCTACCAATCTGTGACTCATGGTGGCAATAAACCAAAGTTTCTTCCCAAGAAGTAGTAAAACGTTATATCAGTCATTTTGTTCTAAGTTTGAATTAATTCATCAACATTGCTTTTCTAACTGCAAGCTGTAGTTTACTGTTGAATAAAAGATGAGGTAGTTGAGGGAAGATGAATTAGAGGTCACTTTGGAACACAGAGATCCCTCAGGATAGAGAGCCTTGGTAAGCTTTGGTTTAGCATAGGGCCAGGTGTTGTCATATGAGGGGAATAGCAAAGAAAGAGATTCAGAAGACTAGAAAAGGGTAAGAAGACAAAGGAGAAATGGCGAGATTAAAAATCAAATTCAGTTCTTTACTAATTTTGCTTAGCTTGAAGATTCCTAATACTGGACTGCTCATTGAACCCTGGAGGCAAGACTTGGGAGAAGTTAACAATCAGTAGACAACAGTCAGTCATCATTTAACATTGTCGATAGTTTCTTAGAAACTGCTGTTTAAGTGAAATGACATATAATGAAAACAGGTCCTTTGCTTTAGTGTAGGCCGGGACTGCTTTTATCCTCCCCTCCTCATCAGTGCTATAATAAAATGACAGTGAAGGAAATGACATTATTTGAGGACCTGTTGTGGTCTTGTACTTCAGGATTCACCAGACACCCTGGAGCTTTCTGAAGAAATGGAACTCTCTGAACTCTACTGCTTGAGAATAGGATTTGGCAGATGTACGGTAGACCTAGAAATCTAGATTTGCTTAATCTTACAATCTAATACAGATAGTCCGAAGATCACACTTTTGGAAACATTGGGTTGGAATCTTTTCCAAGGAACTAATTGGAAAATCTGTGCTCCTACCTAGAATATGATCTGATGGTTTCCACAAGGGTGCTAACTCTCAGGCTGAACACTTGGGGGGTGCTTGAATAAAAAAAGGGGCTTGATTTCTCTGAGCATAGCATTGACTCTCACCATTCAAAACTCTTTAAGATCCAGAAAGTTCTTTCTGAGGGACAGGTCACCCTCTGTTTCCTTACTGGTTTCTGGCCTCTCTTGTTCTGGCTCATTTGGGGAAAGATGTGAGGGAGAGGAGGTCAGCTGTAGAGAGCCAATGAAGACATAGGACTTTCGGTGCTGAAACTGGTACAGTCCCTGGCAGATGGGAATGGTTGGCCACCCTTCTACTGTAGCCCTTACTGTGTGGACCCTTCAGTAACTACTCAGCATGCAGAAGGATTCTGCCATGTGACTCAGGCCAGGTGTGTAGCTCAACAGGTATGTTCTGTATGCCAGTTGGAGTTGTTCCTTTTCTTTAGTGGAGGAGCCAGCCCTTTGTGATTTAGTTTCTTTGGCTCACTTCCTGCTGCTGCTGGAGGCTGAATGCCTAGTTCAGAAGTAACTTCTCAATGCCTCATTTTGTCAATTACTATTATGCCTTCTCAATGCCTCATTTTGTCAATTACTATTATGCCAAGAATCATTGTCAGCTTTTTTCTTTTTTTTCTTTTTAACTTTCACAGAAGCTGTAACTAGGATGTGGGTTTACTCAGACTAGAGGAATTAGATCTTAATTAAATCAGCCTTTTAGGAGGATAAGGGTGGGGAAACAACAGAGTGGGAGGTTAAGGGAGGACGGGCTGTCCTGTTGAGAGAGGCTCTGTGGCCTTACCTCACCCAGAGGTTTTACTCTTTCATTAGCTTAGAGAGACCTAGTATATTCTTTCTTAATTCTGTTTGGAAGAGGAAATTGTGTTTTCTCTAGTGAGCAGTGTCCTGAGGGGATGGAGTCCAAGCTGCTTTGCTCTCAGCTTGGGCTAGGAGATGAAACAGGGTCTATAGACATAGCTCTGTTTGGACTAAAATGACTTGTGAGGGTGTCTGAGGAGGAAGCGAGTGAATGCTCTGGAACCTGGACAAGTATTATCCTCAGTTGAGGGTGAATTGGGTGAATGAAGCTTATCAGATCCATTTTTGGTTTTTATTTCTAATTAAATATTTTTTAATTGAATTGACAGTTTTCATTTAAATTAATTTTATTGAAGCAACATTGCATTATAATTTTATCTAGGTTTAAGGTGGGTATTGTTGTGAATCAACATCTGTATACAGTGAATTACATTCACCACTGCTGTTCCAGTTCTTTCTTCACCATACAGTCACATTCATTTTTAGCACTATATTTGGTCTTTAAAAAATTATAAAATTTTGAAGAGTACATGTATATATATAATAAACAGAGCCTAAAAGAATACCTTTTTTTTTTAAATGAGGAAGAGAGGAAGAGAAAGAAGAGGAACACATTTAAGGAGGGAAAGAAGTAAGGCGTATCATTTATTTAGTTGTTCATTTTGTTTTTTCACCCCAGCCCAGGTCTTGAACCTGAGTCCTTGCCCTGTATGTGGTTTGCACACCAATGTCTCAGTCACCTGAGCACAAGAGTGGAAATCTTAAGAGAACTTCTGAACTGTTTCTGAACTATTTTAAGCCAAAGCAGCACTGTATACTCGGAGCATCACAGCTTCCACGTGAAAGGGAGTAGCATTCTTCTGGATGAACAAATCCTGATGTTTGCTAAAACAGTGTTAGAAGTCAGTCATTGCTCAGTAGTACATGATTTGATTTTCACATCTGATTATATTTTGCATATGCTAATATAAAAGTAATTTGCAGTTACTAAACACACACAATTTATGGGATCTTTGTGAGGGTAGGGAAGAAAATGTTCCAGAAGCTTTCTAATGGGTAGGAAATCACCTTTATATGAAATTGTATCCAAATCTGGGTAATTAAGGATTGACAATAAAAAGATAGCCCTTGAAGGAGAGACTTACAGGTATTTTTGATGGGTTTATGTGAATTAAACTGAGCCTCTTAAAATGTAATAAGCTTGTAGGAAATTTATGAAAAATGGAGTCTGAGGTGGGAATTAATCTTGCCCTCTGACTCGAGCGTTGCAAAATATTTCTAACACTGTTGCTAAAATGACCTGGAAACAAAAACACCATGGAGAAATAATGCTTTACCCTTACAAAGCAGCTTCTAGTCTAAGAGTGTAAAGCATTACTTGATTACATTGAAGCCTCATATTTGTGTGTGTGTGACATGGAAAATGTGGTACCTGTTTAGAATTTGTCTTAAGTAAACTTGTAAGTCAGTGCAAAATAAAACAGAGAGTGACTTGTACATAGGACAGAGATGACTGTCCCCAAATGGGGAGCACCAAGGCTGTGAGATACAAAGACACTACTCGGGAGAATGATAGATGTTGTGATAGAAGCCATATCACTCATCCTGATGCTATTCTGCTGTTGTTTTGAGACTTCTATTTCTTTGGAATCTATAACTCTAGAATTAGTATAATAGGATCTTCAATGATAATAGTAGTTTATGTGCATTGGATGCTTACAATTGGTAGTGCACTATTCTGAGTGTTTTCCCTGTATTAGCTCATACAATCTGTCCAACTTTCTGAAGACATGTTTTTTTTTTTTTTCCTTTTCTCATTTTAAGATGAGGAAGATCTAAGGCACAGAGAAGAGAATAACTCAACTTAGAGTCACATAGTTTGCACATAGCAGAATTGAGATTAATTCTGGCTTCCGAATGTATGGCCTTTAGCACTGTACTGTGTTCTACCTCCCCAGTTATTTCTTTTGTTGAAAATAGTACCTGCTTCTCTTACCTTGAAGCATTGACTTGTACTAAGGTAAATGATGTTAGTGCTGCAATCTCACAGACTGATAGCATCATAAAAAGAAAACTGGTGAAAGAATGTAGGACCCTTGCCTCACACCTTATAAAAATATTAACTCAAAATGTAACAAAGTCTTAAATGTAAGAGCTGAGCATTATAAAACTCTTAGAATAAAATATGCATATGTCTTTGTGACTTTGGATTAGGCAGTGACTTTATATATGACACCAAAAGCACAAGCAGCAACAATAGCAGGAACAACAAACACCGCATTAGAATATATCAAAATTTTCAAAATTCCTGTGCTTCAAATGACACCAAAAGCACAAGCGGCAACAATAGCAGGAACAACAAAAACCACATTAGAATATATCAAAATTTTCAAAATTCCTGTGCTTCAAAAGATATTCTCAAAAAGTGTAATGTCACCCCATGAAAGTGAGAAAATATTTGTAAGTCATGATATAGAAAATATAAAGAACTATTGCAACTCAATAATTAAAAACCAAATAACCCAAGTAAAAGTGGGCATAAGATTTGAACAGACATTTTTCAAAGAAGATAGAAAATGACAATAAACATATGAAAAGAGACTCAGTTTTCAGGGAAATGCAATCAGGCCCACAAAGAGATACCTCTTCATACCCACTGAAGTATATTTAGTTAAAAATATGGACAAAAAACAAGTGCTGATGAGGATTTGGAGGAGTTAGAACCCTCAGCAACTGCTAATAGGAATGTAAAATTGTGCAGGTACTTTGGAAATCAGTTCAGCACTTCTTAAAAAAGTTAAACATGTCATTCAATAACTCTCCTTTGTAAGTGTCCAAGAGAATAAAAAACATACATCCACACAAAATTTACTTGTGAACATTCATAGCACTATTTATAAAATATAGCTAAAAGTAGAAACAATCATCAAAAAAGTGGAATCCATCATAAAAAGATGAATCCATCAAAAAGTATAAATTCTGTTGATGAATGGATTAAAGAATGTGGCATATCTATACAATGGAATATTATTAAGCCCTACAAAGGATTGAAACATGGAAACATTCTATAGCATGATGAATCTTGGAAACATTAAGCTAAATGAAAGAAACACAATGCCAAAGGCCACATATTGTATGATTCCATTTATATAAAATGTTCAGGACAGGCAACTCCATAGAGACAGAAAGTAGATTAGAGCTTGCCAGAAGCTCTCAGGAAAAGAGGGGGACAAAGATTGCTTGCTAATGGGGACATGGTTTCTTTGTGAGGTTGTGAAAATGTTCTGGAATAACATAGCAGTGATGTTTGTAGAACTTTGACAATATACCCAAAACTGATATATTGTATACTTTAAAAAGATGAATTTTATGATATTAGAATTAAATTTCAATATACATACATACGTATCATAGAAACAAAAAAGAAAATTGTGTATGCTATTCCAGAAAAAGTAAGAAACAAAGTTACTGCTGACCATTAGAAAAATACAATAAGCTCCCTGGGACCCCAGATTACCAGACTGACTTGAGAAGCTGGGCAGACAAAATGGGCAGATGCAGCTCAGGGCCTCTTTTGGGTGGGTCTGGTGATCTGTTCTCCTAGGATGTGGAGGACTGGGATCGCTAGAGCCTGGTGAGCATAATGAAATTGGGCGGGTGCAGCTCCAGGTTGCTTCTGGGTGGGTTTGGTGATGTAGGGAGCCAGGGAGCAAATGCCTGGTGTTACTGAAGACAGGACAGTCCAGTGAAACCGGACAGAACCAGTGTTCACTAGGCCTCTGGACTTGTGGGCTCTTGACCCTCTCACTGCCCAGCCAATGCCAGGAGCAAGTACGTAGCCTTCAGGACCTAAGGACACTCACAGTGCCTCAACCAAGACCCAGACCCATAAATCCTAAAATACGTAATTGGACTACCCAAGAGCTATATTTCTGGATTTCTCCTGGGCTGCCCATGAATGTCCTGTGTGGAGAGTTACAAAACCTTCAAGCACCACCTGAAAAGGCATCAGTGACCCACCAAGAGAGAGTGTTCTAGAGAGCAGAGATAGCCCCATTGCCACTGAAGTCCAGAGACTTGTACCTGCCACATCATCAGACAGATAGGAAGAAGTCTAAAGTAAAAGGAAAAGAAAATTACAAAGCTAAATTGAAGGCGGAAAAAGAAAATCATGCCAAAATTTCAGTAACCAAAAAACAAAAACAAATCCCCAAACCAACAAAAACAAAACAAAACAAAACAAAAGAAAACCAAAGAAAACCCCAGAAACCTTGAATGGTTCAAGAAGAGGAAGATGCCAGGAGCTCACCAGAGAAAACTTCTATTGACCTGGTTTGGGACAACCTAAGATATGAAGAGTTCAGAATGATAGGTATTAAAAACCTGAGTGAGATACAGGAAGCACACACCATTGCTGAAGACAGTTGGAAGACCTCAGAAAAGATATGACAGAACAAAGGGATTAGGTCACCAAGGAGACTGAGGCCATGAAGAAAATCGCAGCAGAAATGCTGGAGATGAAAGATTAAATCAAGGAATAGCAAATAAACACTATAAATAGACTCAGCCTTACAGAGGAATGAATATCATATATTGAAGACAAGATAACAGAACTGATACTCATTGAAGAAGGGAGGGAAATAAAGTTGAGGATAAATGAAGAAACCTTACAAGAAATATCAGACACTCTGAGGAGAATAAACGTATGGAAATAGGTGTCCCAGAAAGAGAGGGGAGGGAGAAAAGAGCAGAAAAACTAAAGAAGTAATAGAGAGTTTCCTATATCTGTTATAAAAAGTAACCATGGATGTTCAAGAAGCAGAGAGAACATCTAAATATCTAAATGTAAATAGATATACCCCACACACATCATAGTAAAACTAGTAAAAGACTAGGACAAAGAAAAACTACTCAAGGCTGTTAGAGAAAAGGAAAACATAACCTTCCAGAGGCACACCCATCAGGTTATCATGAGACTTCTCAATAGAAACCCTACAGGCCAAGAGAGAGTGGAATACTAAATTCAAAATACTAAAAGATGGAAATGGCAAATCAAGAATACTCTACCCTGCAAAAGTATCATTCAAATGTGGTGGACAAATAAAGGTCTTCAATGACAAACAAAAGTTAATGGATTTTTTATCAACAAGCTTGCCAGTCAAGAAATCTTGAAAGCGGCCCTACAGCAAGGAAGACAAAAACAAAGATCTACAAAGCCTCAGGAGTAGTGACAAACAGGAAGGCAAAAGAAGAAACAAAGATGAGACCAACAGCAGTGAATACAAAAACAATAAAGGGGGAAAGAAAAACAGGTAACCTATACAAATATATAAATATGATATGGAATCAGCTCATGACAGTCTATCATACAGCAGTACAGTTAAAGACAGGGGACAGGCACGAAACCCAATTCTAAATAGTTACATAGCCAAAATAGAGGCTGGAAACTATCCAAAGGAAATAACAGACTTAAACAGGAAATGAAGCAACAAGTATAGAAAAGCAGCAGAGGACAAAGGCTCAAAAGACAGTAATAAAACCCTACATTTCAATTATTACCCTAAACATGAATGGAATGAACTCATCAATCCAAAGTCATAAAGTGGTTGGATGGATCAGAAGACAGAATCCATCAATATTATGCCTACAAGAAACACATATCATATCCAAAGACATAAAGAAAGGGCTCTGAAAGTCAAGGGTTACAGAAAAATATATCAAACCAGCAGTGATGAGAGAAAATCACAAACTATAGTACTAATATCAAACAAAACAAATTTCCAACTAAAAATATATCATGAGGCAAGAACCACATTCTCATCAAGGGGGTAATCCATCAAGAAGAAATAACTATCATCAACATATATGTACTCAATACAGGATCACCTAAATATGTAAAACAAATATTGACAGAACTAAAGGCAGACATTGACAGTAACATCATAATAGTAGGGGATTTCAACACTTCACTTACACCAATAGGTAGGTCATCTAGGCAGAAAATCAACAAAGAAATAAAGGCCCCAACTGAAACAATAGATCACATGGACCTAACAGACATATACAGGGTGTTTTATCCCAACAGAAAAGAGTATGCATTTTTCTCAGGTGTACATGAAACATTTACAATGATAGACCATATTCTAGGACACAAAACAAGTCTCAGCAAATTTAGCAAGATTGAGATTATAGAAAGCATCTTCTCTGACCACAAGTGGTGAAATTAGAAATGTACCAAAATACCAAAACCAGAACCACAAAGATGTGGAGATTGAACAACCTCTGGATCATTAATGAAAGTAGAGATGAAATTAAGACTTATCTGGAAACAAATTAAAATTTGGAGATGAGTTACCAGAACATAGGGGATGAGATAAAAGCAATTTCAAGAGGAAGTTTTATAGCCATACAAGTGTACATAAAAAACCAATAGAGAGCTCAAATTAAATTACTTAACCGCACACCTGAGGGAATTAGAAAGGGAAAACAATTAAAACCAAAAATAAGCCAAAGGAAGGAAATAATAAAACTTAGAGCAGAAATAAATGAAATTGAAAACAAAAAGACTACACAAATAATCAGTGAATCCAAGAGCTAGTACTTTGAAAAAATAAAATTGATACATACATAGCTAGACTCACTAAGAGAGAAAACCCTAATGACAAAAATCAGAAATGAAAGAGATGAGATTACAACTGACATCATAGAAGTACAAAAGATCACTAGAGATTATTATGAACACTTATATGTTAACAAATTTGTCAGTCATGAAGAAATGGACAGATAGGGTCCTACAACCTTCCAAAACTGAATCAAGAGGACACAGATGACTTAGATCAATCACAAACAGAAAAATTGAAACAGTAGTAAGAAAATTTCCCTAAAAACAAGAGTCAAGTCCAGACGGCTTCATTAGTGAATTCTACCAAACATTCAAAGAAGAGCTAATCCCCATCCTCCTTAAACTCTTCCACAAAGTTGAAGCGGAAGGAAAACTCCAAAATCCATTTGTGAGGCCTATATTACCTTGATCCAAAATTAAACAAAGGCACCATCAAAAAATAAAACTGCAGACCAATATCATTGATGAATATAGATGCAAAAATCTTCAGCAAAATCCTGGCAAATAGAATTCAGTAGCACATCACAAAGGTTATATAGTATGATCATCTGGGTTTTATTCCAGGGATGCAAGGATGGTTCAATATGTTAATTTATATATATATATATACATATATATATATATATATATATATATATGGAGGGAGAGAGAGAGAGAGAGAGAGAGAGAGAGGAACCAACAAAAACCCTGGTCAAAATAGGAATAGACAGCACATCCCTCAATATAATAAAACAATATATGACAACCCACAAGCCAATGTCATAATCAATGGTGAAAAACTGAGAGTCTTTCCCTTAAGATCTGGAGCAAGATAAGGTTGCCCTCGATCACTACTACTATGGAGCATAGTTCTGGAAGTCTTGACTAGAGCAATAGGCAAGGAGAGAAAATTAATGGAATCCAAATTGAAAAGAAATAAAACTCGTTATTTGCAGTCGATATGATATTATGCCTGGAAAACCTTAAAGAATCTATGAAAAAACTGCTAGCAACAATAAATGATTATAGCAAAGTGGCAGGAAATAAAATCATCATGCAAAAAATCTGTAGCATTCTTATATGCAAAAAATAAAGTAGAAGAAAAAAGAAATTAAGAAAGAAATCCCATTCACAATAGCATAAGGAAGATCAGATAGCTTGGAATAATCTTAACAAAGGAGGTAAAATACCTCTACACTGAAAACTATAGTACCTCAACAAAAGAAATAGAAGGATACACAAAGAGATGGAGGAACATTCCATGTTAATGGATTTGATTAAGGTAGTAAAAAGCAATATATAGGCTTAATGCAATTTCCATCAATATCCTAGGGATGGTCTTTAAGGAAATGGATCAAAAAATACTGGTTTGTATGGAATCACTAAAAGCCTCAAATAGCAAAGCTATCTTAAGAGAAAAAAAGAACAGTGGAACAATCACACTCCCTGAGCTCAAACTATATTATAGAGTGATCATCATCAAAACAGTATGGTATTGAAACAAAAAAAGACACACTAATCAATGTAATCATAGTGAGATCCCAGAAATAAAGTCACACATATATGGGCTGTTAATTTATGACAAAGTTGCCAAGAATGTAAAATGGAGTAAGGAAAGTACATTTAACAAATGTTAATAGGAACACTGGAAAGACATCTGCAAAAAAATTGAAAATAGATTACTCATTAGCACCATATACAAAAGTTAACTCAAGATGTATCAAAGACCTGAATATAAGACCCTAAATTATATAACACTTAGAAGACAATGAAGAAAACGCACTCCATGAACAAAACCTTAAAGAGATCTTTGGGCAGAAAATCAGCTATGGCAAAAAAGTCCAAAATAAAAGTAAGTAGTTGGGATTACATCAAACAGAAAAGCTTCTGTACAGCAAAAGAAACCAGCATGAAAACAAAAAAGCAGCCTATGGAATTGGTTAGAAGATATTCACGCAACATGTATCAGATAGCTGTTTAATCTCCAAAATATGTAAAGAGGTCCATACATCTCAACAATAAAGAGGCAAATGAGTCACTCAAAAAATGGACAAAAGAATTGAATAGTTCTTCCTTAGACACCTATCAAAATAAGACAGAAGGACTAAAGATACCTGAAAAAAATGTTCTACATCATTCATGATCAGAGAAATGAAAATAGAAACTACAATGAGATACCATTTCACACCAGTGAGAAAAGCCTGCATCAAAAAGACTGGAAACATCAGGTGTTGGAGGGGATGTGGAGAAAAAAGATCCCTCCTATGCTGTTAGTGAGACTGTAAATTGGTGCAATCTCTTTGGAAAACTATGGAAATACCTCAGACAAATAAAGATGGAACTACTATGTGATCTACAATCCCACAGGGCGTATACTTAAAGGATATAGAATCTCTAATCTGTATCCATATATTCATAGCAGCACAATTCACAATAGCCAGGACATAGAAACAACCTAAATTCCTATCAACAGATGACAGGATAAAGAAGTTGTGCTATATACACTCAATGGAATTCTACGCAGCTACTAAAAAATGAAATCATGCCTTTTGCAACGATCTGGATGGAACTGGAAGGGATCATGTTAAGTGAAATGTCAGAAAGAAAATGAGAAATACAGGATGACTTCACTCATGTGACATACAATGAAATAGAACAAATAAACAGATAAAAACTAGCCAAAACTCACAGGACACAGATGCTGAGTGCCTAGTTGCTCGGAGTCGGGGGCAGGAGAGAGGTGGTGACAAAGGACACTGGAACTCTGGTGGTGGATGTGGTGTGACATATAGATTGAGATGCAATTTCAGTATCCAAAAATGAATATAGTCTTATGAACAAAAGAGATGGTAAACATTACTGTGAAAAAATACAAGATTGGGAAATTTTACTGATCTTATTTTAAGGAAGACAACTAAGGGATACTGGGATTCACCTCCTCTCCAAATAAATTCCCTTCTTCTCTTTTTCTTCTCCTGATTCCCTCTGTCATTCTTACCAGTTGGAAGAAATTACTAGTTCAGTGGGAAGATGAAAAAAAAAAAGACACTTCTGTTTCAATCTTGAGGTCAGTGTTCCATGTCATGACCTGTCAAACACACCAGTGGTTCCAAATGTATTATAAAACAACATTTTGCAATATTGTCCCTCTCCATACCACCTTTATTAGTTTTATGCTGTGCTGAGCTCTGACTAGGCTCTTTTTTTTTATTAGGATTGGTTTTATTACTTGTGCTTATTTATTTATTTTGACAGAGAAAGTCCTCATGTGAGTAAAGTACAGCCGATTGAGACCTAAATGGAGAATACATGCTGCTATTGTTTCAGAAACTTTGTTGTTTCTAGTTAATATGTATGGGATTCCTCTACTGTTTGGCTCGTACTTTACTATTCAGCCTTAATCCCAGGATGTTCTTCTTTCCTGCTCTTTAAAGATGGGGTCCAATTGGTAGTTTGAGGACCAGCTTACTTTTATTTTTTGCGATATAATTGACATGTAAGAGTATATCAGTTTCAGGTGTACAGAATAAAGATTTGCTATATGTTTATGTTGTGATTTGATCACCACGGTAAGTCCAGTTAACATTCCCTTACCTCATCTAGTTACATTTTTTTCTTGTAATGAGAGCCCAGAAAATTTACTCTTAGCACTTTCCAATATAAAAAGAAACGTGTTAGCTATAGTCATCATGCTGTATGTTACATCACCAGGACTTAAGTTATTTTTAATTGGAAGTTTGTACCTTTTGACCCCCTACACCTATTTTACCCCCCACCCCCAGTTGGCTCTGACAACCACCAAGCTGCTCTCTAAATCTGTGAGTTTCTTTGCTTCTCCATCTGAGTGAGATCAGGCAGTATTTGTCTTTCTGTGACTGGCTTATTTCACTTAACAGAATGCTCTCAAGGTTCATCCAACCAGATACCAAAATCCACATGTTGTATGATCTCATTTATATGAAATGTCCAGGACAGGCAGATCAAATTCAGAGAGACAGAAAGTAGATTATTGCTTGTCAGAGACTCTCAGAATCAGAGGTGAAAAAGAGTGATGGTTACTAAATACAGGGTTTATTTGTGGGGTGAGGAAAATGTTCTGCAGTTACATAGCAGTGATGTTTGTAGACATTTGAGAGTATACTAAAAAATAAACATGAGAATATACTAAACTAAAACATGTTGCAAATGGCAGTATTTCCTTCTTTTTTGATCAAATAATGTTTTAGTAAATAGACATACTACATTTTCTCTATCCATTCACCTGTGGGGGGATGTTTAGGTTATTAACATGTCCTGGCTATAGTAAATAATACTTTAGTGAAGATGATCATCTTTATATTTCCATATTTGTGTACATTCCTACTGTTGTCACACTTTTCTTTTTCTTTGTGAACAATCCTGGGCTAAATTGAGACTGGGTAAAGGTGTTGATGGTGCTCTTTTGTTTTCCCACACCCTGTGTTTCCTGCCTCATTTCTATGTTGAACTTTTATTATGTAGATACTCTCTTTTACACTTTTACTAATGATTTACCCTGACTTCGGGAACTTTACACTCAGCCCTTTCACTGATGCTGAGTTGTTCTGTGTTTTGTCTCTTGGGACCAGGTTTAAAGACTAAAATTACTCTGATGAGGTAATGTAGGTATTTGTGGCTTAGTGCTTTTCCCTTCCAAATGGCATGGGTGTGCAGAAATTTGAAGCATTCTTGGGAAGGTTGAATTTTTAGTCTACGCAGCTCTTCAGCTTTGTTTCACGATGAAAAGGAGAAGGAACAAAGGCAGAAACCCCACAGTAACTCCTGTAATTTATGATTATGGTGTTAATCTTGTTGACATGTGTGGTTTTTTTGTTGTTGTTGTTCCCAGGGGGATAAAATGTTGTTTGTGGTCTAAAAACATATTTCTCCTCTTTTTTTATTCTGAAGTAACTTTGATTTATAACACCATGTAATGATTTATAAAATAATTTAAGTTTAGATGTGTAGGTTCACTATTCAACTATACAACACACCATACCCACCACCAAATTTCTGTAGTCCCCCACTGTCCACTGGATCCCTACCACTTCTGCTCCCACCCCATCCGCCTGCCCCTCTGGTAACCTCCATTCATTTTCAGCGTTTAAGGGTTAATCTTTGTTTTTTCTGTTCAAACTTACATTATCTCTTACTCATGGAGAGAAAAGAGGACACAAGTAATAACTGATGTTCTTGTTTCAGACTTGAATAAATAGTTTACGCTTTGAGTTTCTTTTGAATTCAGTTATAATGAAAAGAATATGTGCGGAGCATCCTATGAGCAGATTCCAGTTCTGACTTATGAATTTTCGGCAAAATGAATTTGGACTGTAGCAACCTCTAATGATGGTCTACTAGTAAACTGTTCTCTTATTTTGGGGAATGGAAGCGGAAGAATCTCTTATCAACTCATTATAAACTCAATGATTTTATAGATTTGGTGTGTTTGAATTAGTTGCAGTCATTCCTTTTGATGTTCAAACTGTTCCAGTTTTGACCAGTGGAGACACCTTCTAATTGGCTTGTAGGTCTTCCTGACACAATCCACATAATCTGAGACATTCACTCTGGACAGGAGCTTTCATCCTAAGTAATTGGATTAAGATTGCTTTTAGTTCTAGCTTCCCTTCCTGAGAAAAGATATTGTACTCTAATATCCAACAGTTACATCTCTTGCAGTGAAAATAAACTATTTTGAATTTTTTTTTCTCTTTGGAGTTCACACAGTGAATGAGTTAGTGCATTTGAAAACATGAAATGTTTTTGTTCCTCACTCTCTGATCTTTTTGCTTCTACTTATGTGAGTGACAGCCCAGCTCCATATCCTAAAATCAGTCTCTAGGTAGAAAACAAAACCCAGCAGAATGATACAAGCAGTTCTGTGCTTAAGGCATCTTAAGGCTTCCCAAGGAAAGCCCTGATTTTGAAAATGGATTGGTTTTGAAATATACCAGCATGATAGTTGTTATTACAAATGTTTTTTTGCACTTATGTGGGGCACCACGCAGGAAGAACATCAGATAGCTGCATTTCATGCTGTATCTTTGGAAAGAAAGAATGGGGAGGTAGGAGGGCCTAAGGCCCCCCAGTGAGCTGTTCAGGGGAATCCAGAAGGCTGTAAAGCTGGCCAAGGATTGCCAGGTGGCTGCAGAGAGTCAGTCCGAGTCCATACAAGCTGGGAGTGGGCTCCGGTCCAACCAGCAGCTTCTGAACGAGATCCAGGCATAGAGGCTAGGTCCTCAGGCTGTCCCTGGGACCAGACGGGATAGCCGGAGGGAAGCATGGATTTAAATTTGAGGACATAAGACCAAAACTCATCATACTGAAGAAGCATAGTTGAATGTGACTGGTTTTTTTTTTTTTTTAAAGGAAAGGTTCAGGCAGGATTAAAGGCGAGCAGTGACAGGCAGGCAGGAGGAGAGAGGAAGAAGTATTTAATTTATTCAATTGCTTCCCCAGCCCTGGGACATGAACACAGGTCCTTAGGATGTATGTGGACTGTGTCAGGTGGACTTAAACATGAAGCCACCATGGCATTCCTGAATGTGATTTTTTTGTAAGTGCTTATTTTTTGTAAGACAGAGTCTCTAATGGAATTTTATATAATAAAATTTAAAAAGGGCCTGATTTTGTTTCTATCTGTGCCCTGGGGAGCACATGTGACTTCAAGGCAGCTCTGTAGGGTGCAAGGAGAAAAGAGCATGCCTTTATTTCTAATTTTGGCACAAATTCTTCAAAGTACTTTTGATGGCAGGAAACAAAACTTGTATTCCGTCTAAATTAATTTGCATTTAGCACGTCATTTTTGTTTTTCTGTGTTTTTCACAGTGTTCAACCTGTGCGTGCCATCTCCTTTGAGACTTTATTTTGCAGCGCAAGGGCAAAGGACTGTGCTAGGTGATTCCAAATAGCTTAACTAGCCCAATGCATTAGCTGCCCCTCCTTCCAACATCTCCTTTCTTCTTACCATAATAAATGTCTTCAGAATTTAAAACAGTTGTTCATAAGTCTGTTTAACTCATGAAATACCCCCCTTTAATAGGAGTCTTTTGTTGTTCAAGAGGAGCTTCTGGTTTCATTTCGATCTGATGGGGGACCTGTTGATGATGAATGAGTATCGCTTCAACCTCATGCAGTGCGCAGTGGCTGTGTGTGTGTGTGTGTGTGTGTGTGTGTGTGTGTGTGTAAGCTCCTGGAGACTCTGGGATTCCACTTATGGAAATGAGAGACATCAGGGTTGTTCAGTGACTCCCCTTCCTTTAACAACACGTTCTGTTCCTTCTGGCTTGTTTTTGGGCCGAATTTCCTTCACCTCTTTACTCTGTCTTTCCACCAGCCTCTCCTCTACCTCTACCCCTGCATTCAGAGCATATGGTGGCTATCTTTTTTTCTTTTTTTACTCTTTTCCAAACTCTACATGCCCTGTCCTGTTTGACATTTTGGATACTGATATAGTTGGGCAGTATTTTTGTCTAATTTAGAGTGATCCCAAAACATCTGAAGTGGTTGTTTTTATTGTCTAAGGGTTTGTGACTTCTCAGGAAGAAAGTTCTCCTCTCTATGAACTCATCACCCCAGTTAGGGGAGAAGGAATCTAGTGTGATTATTATAGAACAGCAAACAGTATCTTTTTTGATAGCTTTGGTATTAGATTTCTTTTTATCTCTATGTTAATAACTCATAACTCAATAATATTTCCCCAAATCTTGGTTAGGGACATTGCCTTCAATTACAAAAAGATAGTAATACAGTAATAATGGTAATATCAACATGCTAAAAGATTCGTGCTCATTCCCCCATATCCTCCATCAAAATAAAACTTCCCTGAGAGTTGAGTTATGAATAGAATGAATTTATGTTGAACTAATAAGCAATATTATGATCTAAAAGCATTTTAAAAAGGGCCAAGTATATAAGATATTTTGTAAAATTATGTAAATACCAAGAAGTATTTCAGTTATTTGTACATGTTATTTACCTTCTGTAGGTATAAAATCACATAGAATGGTGTTAATGAACACATACTATACAGATTTTCCTCAAAGAATGTACTCGCATGATCTAATAGAGAGAAAAATTAATTATATATTACTTACACATATGTCTATATATATAGTATGTATCACACGTACATATAATCTGAATTCAGAGAAGGGGGCCTGTAGAATAGATGAGTTGATGATGCCATATGAAAAGGAAGGAAAGATTTGGATCATTTGGGCAGGGATGATGAGGTGAGGAGAAGGAAAACTTCTGGCATGGGAAATGGCCCTGGTAAATTCAGAAAGACGGATCAAGTGATAAGGATTTATGGGCCATGAGGAAAGCCAGGATGACTCGAACTGAGGCTTATATGCATAAAAAATTTAGTGAGCTTTTCACTAATAGTTTCCATATATAAATAAAGTTGATAGACAGTTTTAAGAATGTGAAGTTTTACCTAAAGGTATGAAGTGAGTAACAATTATCCTTAAACCTTATTATTGCTAGTTTAGTAGTTTAGATGTTTAACAAAGCTGAAAGGAAACTGTAAAGTTACAAGCACTTGTATTAGCAAATACAGTGTTATGCCCTAAAATGATACAAGACACAAATTTATCATTGACCTTGATACAAGACACAAATTTATCATTGACCTTGACAAAGACAATTTAGATATTATACGATATGTAGCAGTGAGATCTTTATGTAAGTTTTGTGTCTCCCAAGAGGGGCATCTTAGCAAAATACCTTTAGCATGGTAGATTTTTAATGGTTTTCATTGAACTAATCATGAATTTAATATAAAGACATTCTTTGGTGTTGACCTCCAAAAGATGTCATAAATGACACTCCAGAATACCCTTAGAAAATGGGCTTCATTGTTCTGGGAATGTGTTAAGTAGCATTGAAGTCCCACTGAGGTTCTCAGAACCAATGGAAATGATTATATTGAGCATCCTCTAAGACTCGAGTAGCATTAGAATTATGTGAGATGTGATTCTTGACTTACTGAAATTATGTCATATTAGGAAGATAAGAGTGTTTATTAGAGAAAAATTTAGAAAATAAAATAATAATATACAAGGCAGAAATACTTGCAGGGATATAAGTGTGTATCTTTATATTGCTCTTTTCTTTTTATTTTTCTTTGGGAAATTGGTCTGTGTTGTATTTTCAACTGCAGTCTCTACTGATGACTCAGATAGGTATATGTCTGGATTTCATATCTGGATACTGTGCATTTTCTCATACTCAAACTTAAAATCTTTAAACTCAACCAGAGTAAGTCCTTTTTCTTTTCTATTTTAGCACTTTTGTTCCAATCACCCAGGCACAAAATAATTAACTATTTATGTATACCCATGTTTCCTTATTTTTAATCAGTTTCCATGGCCACTTTATTATGGGTTGTGAGTAGATTAAGAGACTAGAAGAGACTTTAATCACCTGAGCCCAACTATGCAGAGCAACAGTGGTGGCCAGAAGGAAATGAAATAATGTTCTTGGGACTCTAATGGAAGACACAGATGATAAAGTTTTGACTTAATGATACTGAGAATGATCTATTTCAGGACAAGAGATACAGTGAAGAGATCCCCACATTTGTCGGCTTGAAATATATGTTGCCTGCTAATTTGTTTAATATTGGTAGATCAAATTTTGATAAGTATACTTTTGTTTTAAATTTTAGAAAAACTTAAAATGAAAGGGGGCTATAATTATATTTACATTTTCCTATTACTATATATAGGTTATACTGGCAGTACTTGTATTTATGTGCAAAATACATTGCTTCTTAGGTCCTAGGCTGCCAGACTGTCTTAGTGTAGCTGTTCATTGGTGGAATGAACTGTCATGTGTCATGAACTCTCACCAGTGGTATTTAAGCAGAGATGAATTACTGTTTCAGATAGTGAAGACATTAGCCTGGTATTGAGCAGGAGATTGAAATAGGTCTTATGACCTCTTCTAAGATTAAGAATTTATTGGTGTACCTGATGGAGTAGTGGTTAGTAACAACACTTCGGGCTGAATGCATTTCACACATGCATTCCAAGGACCTGAGTTCACATCCTGGCCTGGGGAGTACAACCAAGATGTATAACTGAATAAAATTAAAGTAAAATGCTTCTTTCTCTTCTCTCTACTTGCCTATTTGCCTTCATTCCTGCTTGTACCTTAAATAAGATTTTTTAAATCATTTTATAGTGATTCATAAGAGGATTATTTAGTAATTTATTTCTGTTATGATGTAATATACTACTACTAATAAAGCATTGATTTTGGTTTTCTCTGTGGCATCCTGGAAGGCATAAGGTTAAATAATGATATCTAAGGGTGGGACTATCAACAGATTTCACCAAATTAAACTGTGAGTATTAATTAAGCTAAAATATTCTTTTCACTTTGTCAGTATGGAGCTCAGTGGTCAGGTCTGAAGCACTGGGTTTAGCTAGCCTTGTCATGGCTTTTGCAGACAATTAGCTTGACCAACTTTATGAAGTTATATAGTTTAAAGGCTCAGGATTTTCCTTCATAAGAGAAATAGAAAGGGTTAGTAGGAAATAGCCTTTCCTTCTTTGAGCTGAAGCCATGCAAGACAAGGGATGAAAGGATGTAATTTTGGGGTGCTTGATCTACCCTGTAAAAGAGATTTTAGAACCAAGCATTCTTTAGAAATGATTCCCTGGGTTTCTCAGCCGTGTTCAATTTTCTCAGTTTGATGCTTTTAGAGGTTCTCCCTCCATTTCAGGGAGGAAGTTAGGGGTTATTGCATGAAGTTAAAAAAAATGTAGTTCTTTTAGATCCTTTGCCAGTATTCCATCATCATCCTGAAACAAAGAACATGGTAAACATCCACAGCTTACACAATGGAAGAATTCCTTTGAACCAGATTGGCCATAGAAAGAATAGCTTCATAGCAGTAAATGCAGAGCAGTTTGTATATCCAGCACTAGCTCAGAGTTTACCGGGGCCTGTACCCTTCCTCTGCAGAGCTTAGTTCTCGCCAGAGACTATCTGCATTGTCCTTTTAACCCCACACATCGATAGCCCTTGGTGTTTTTTGCTCTCACGAGATACTTTTAAAAAGTGCCCATTAATAAATGAGAATGATTGAGGGAAGAGAAAAATCCCTGTTTACAACCAACACAATAATCGATAAGTGATTCAGGCAAGAACAATCAGTGGATGCTAAAATCAGTGAGTTAAAGACTGCTGGGGAACAGAATTTTCTCCGAGTCACCCTTTGGTCTACTCAGTTACAAAGGGAAAAGGGCACCTTGTTACAATGGAGAGTACCTTAAAGATGTGATCAAATTTAAGCAATTTATCATCACCAGTAAAGAAGCAAATTGACTTCATGTACCCACTGTTTTGATCCCTGCCTGTCACAGACAGAATTCCTTTCCCAAATAACAATCTAATTATGAGGAGACAGACAAATCAAAAAATGAGAGCTTTTATTCTTAAGAAATGCCAATCATTATAGACCTAAAAGACTGGGAAACTGTTTTTTGGTTGAAGGAGACTAAAGAGATAATGACATCTAAATGCGGTACATGATACAAGATGCCTCCTAGATCAGGGAAGCTGCTATAAGGAATAGTTATTGGGTCATTTGGGTCATTTGAAAATGTACTACATAGGATAGATAAAACATCTTGTCCATGTTGAACTTCCTGAGTGCCATAATTTTTGGTATTCAAGAGAATGTCTTTATTTTCAGGAGATTTACATTGGAGTATTAGAGACGTAATTGTTATATGCTTGGTACTAACTTTCATATATCTCATATTAAGTATATATGAGAGTTATATAGATTTTTGATAACAAATATATATTATATATAATAATTTAAATGTAGCATGTAAAATAATGTACATATTTACTTTATATACACATGTGCTTATGTTTGTGTGCATATGTAAAGCAAATATGACAAGTGTTATCAGTTGGTGAATCTATAGAGGGCATAGTCATTGAACTATTTTTAAAAACTTTCATAAGTTTGAAATTTTCCAAAATAAGAGTTGGGCTTAAAGTTCCTTTGCATTAGGGATGACTTAGTGGAGGACAGGGTTGCGACATTAAACTGATGTTCATGAGACTATAACATTTTATTGTTGTTGAATAAAGTTAGATGATGCAGTTCATTCAAAATAATTATTCACCTACATAAACTCTGAAGTGAGATTGAGATAGTCTGTAATTAAGCATTTTTTAGAGAAGAGAAAGGATTGCTGTTAGCCATTTTAGTCTTTCTCTTTTATTTTCACAATATTGCCTCTCTCCTGTTGTGAGGCATTAACTTCATGATTGTTTTAAGAATTAATGAGAAAATGTATTAAAGTGCCTTTTTGTAAGCTGTGAAATAATGTCTCTAAGTTTCTTTGTGTTTAGGGTATAATCTGTGCTGATTTTTAGCAGCCAGTATTGTATTTTATCAGTATTCAGAATATGCATTCATAGGAAGAAAAACTTGATCGGTGGCTTCATTAAGACTCGTTCCATGACATATGTAATTTAGAAAATAAAGCTGCCCTCATTTATATGAGACACCTTATGGCATATCTAGAACAGTGTCTAAATACAACAAATATTTGCTTTTTCAGTAATGAAACAAAACTTCACTTACTTTTTATGCTCATTTACCCAGTTACACTTACGGAAAAATCTTTCCCCAGAGGTTGGAAAAAGAGCAAACAGAGCTTAAACATAAGTCAATAGAACATTAAGCAGAGAAAAGCTCAGAGTTGCTTGCTGTGCTATTATCTTGTGATAATTTCAATTTAGGATGTTAAGTATGCTTTCAGAATTTTGTTGTTATACTAAATAAAAATTGAATTACAATGTATGTGGAGTACTTGGAATGAACATGGGAAATGAACATTTTGCCCACTTTGAGAAAGACACCCCAGAATGTCTATAAAATGTTGATATTTGACCCTGATTAGAAGAAAACCATATAGAAAAAACATTGGTGGTGAAGGAATAGGATGAAACAAACAACCCTTTAGCTAGAGGAGATTTTCCTTTAGTTATTGAACTTGACAATATTCTTCAGCTAGTATAGACGGTCCAAGTGTAGCCTGTGGTGGTCACAGGTTTCACTGGTAATAGCTGTGGGGTTGCTAAGTAAGCCACAGTGACACTAGGTTATTGTCTTTGTCAGTTGGCCTATGAGGAGATTATCATATTAAATACTTTAAGTGACAACAATTATTAACTAATGTATACTAGGATTGATGTTAAATGTATTATTTGTGTTTTCTCAGTTAAATCTCAAAACATTCTATGAAAGAGGCATATACTTCTAATATTCTTAATTTCTAGGTAAATCAGATGAACTCAGGGAGGTTAAATAACTTGTGTATAGTCACACAGAGAATAGTGACAAAATAGTGAATCCAGAGCCCATTTTATAACCACTTTTGTTATATTCAACTCTCTCTAAAGTTGATGTTGGAGACAACAGATTGAGAATATACATATGGAAACTTTTTAGAGATATAGACATGTTTATAGTGGTGTTGGAATATAAGGAACTGTTATTACTCTCTCAACTTAAACCAAAAATCACCAGGCAAAATATATGAAATAGTAATTGTAAAACATTTGATAAATAGCACAAAGCAGTAATCTTTCAGAGAAAGGAAACAAATATGATTGTTCTAGCTTATTGCCTGAAGTATATTTTATATTATCATAATTTGACAGAGCCCAGCAATCATCCTCAGTTGAGGAGACAGACTGTAGAATTTGAAGACGCTATAGTCACTAGAATTTGTAGAAAAGGTCCTGGATATCCAAAATCTATACAGAATGACAGCTCCAGCAATTTTCTGAGTTTTCAGTGAATAAATGTGAGAGAACAGTCTGAGGTCAGAGAAAGACATGGCAAAGAGTCAGGTGGAACCATTCCTGGACCTCAAAAGTTCATTTTTCCACCATCTAGAGAGGAAAGACCTCCTAACATGCAGGATATTAATTAGAGTTCTCAGAAGACCATTGCTTCAGTTGTGTGGCACAATTAGTCCTCAGACTAAAAATACTCTGATTTTGTTTAACAAGGCTTAAAAGCGAGCTAGAAAAGGACCAAGTTGTTTCCAAGTAACTTTATTGCATTCAACACAAAGGCCAACATTATTTAAAGAAATGTATATATATATTTATATATATTATATATATTTATATAATATATATAATATATATAAAACCTGTCCGGCCCCAACAAAAATTCACATCCAATTAGATATTAGAAAGCATTCAGAGAAGCAAGAAAATATGATTGATATAAGGAGGCAAAACAATTTATAGAACAAGGTTTAGAAATAACCATATATGTGCCCTTCTTCTCTCCAATTTATGTCTTGAAGCCCCAACCCCATATAAATAGTTTTAGACTTCTTCAGGCACACAAAAGCTGAAAGAATTTATCATTAGCTGATAACTACTACATGTGATATTGTATGAAGGTCTTCAGGAAGAAGGAAAATAGTAACAGATGGAAACATGACTCTCCACAAAGGAATGAAGAGCACCATAAAAGGCAAATATGAATATAAATTCAAAACACTTCTTGTTTTCAAAAAATGTCTTTTAACTGTTTAAAGCAAATATGATAACACTGTATTTTGGGGTACTGTAGAATTAGAAATAAAATGTATGGCAATAGTATAGCACAAATTGCAAAATAGTAATCATACTGTCATAAAGTTATTGTACTATATATAAAGTGGCATAATAGAACTTGAAAGGTAGACTGTGACAAGGTAAAGATGTATATTATTAATCCTGATGAAACCACAAGAGAATAAAAAACTGTGCTATAGATAATAGGTCAATAAAGGAGACAAAATTGAATTGAAAAAGCAGTAAAAATGGAAAAGAGGGAACAAATAATAGACTGGAAAAATAGGAGACACAACACAATGTTATTAAATTCAACCATGTCAATAATCACATTAAATGTAAGTAGTTTAAACTCTACCAAATAGCAGATTAAAAAACAAGACCCAAATTTGTGCTGGTGGTAAGACATCTAATTTGATTATAAGGATATAGATTAAGAGTAAAAGGATGAAAGAACATACAGCGTGCCAACATTAATCAAAGAAAACTGAAATGACTGTATACATATGAGAAAAAGTCTATTTGTGAGCAAAGATGAATATAACCAGGAATAAAGAGTAATTTAAAAATGATAAAACATCAAAATAAAAGTTAATTAGAAATGATGAAGATGATGTTAATGATCACATTCTATCATCTTCATCAAGACAATATAGCAGTCCTGAATGTGACTGGAGATCCTAATCCTAAACTGAAAAGAGAAATGGACACATTCATAATTATAGTTGGAGATTTCAGTAGCCTTAATCATTGATAGAACACGTAGAGAGAAAGTCAGTAAGGCTATAGAATAGTTGAACAACACTATCAATTAACATGACCAGTCGACACTTACAGAACTTTACACCCAACAACAACAGGGTGTGCATTCTTTTCAATTGATTTAGAACATTTACCTAAACAGATCATGTTCTGGGCTATGAAGCAAGTCTCATTCAATTTAAAAGAATTTATATAAAATAAAGTGTATTTTCTGGTCATAGTTGGATTAAACCAGAAATCAATAACAGAAAGCTATCTGGAAAATCTTTACATATTTGGAAACTACATAAGAAACTTCTAAATAATCATTGGACAAAGAAGAGATTGAAGTGAGTTTACAGTACAATACAAATTACAATAAACTGCAATACAAATACAAGTGAATTTAGAAAATATTTTGAACTAAATGAAAATCAAAAGTGTGTTGGAATTTGTGAATTACCAATAAAGCAATGCTTAAAGGAAAATTTGTAGCATTAGATTAGATTAATGCATTGGAAAATTAGCAACTTCTAAAATCAATAGCCTAAGCATATGCCATAGAAAACTATAGAAAAAGAGGAGCAAATTAAAACCAAATTAAGCAGAAGAAAGAAAATAAAATATAAAGGCAGAAATAAATGAAATAGAAAAATAATAGAGGAAATAAATAAAAGCAAAAGCTAGTTTTTTGAAAAGAAACGATAAATATCTAGTTGGAACAATTAAGAAAATAAGGCACAAATAATCACTAGCAGGAATGATATTAGGACGCTTTTATAGATTCTGCAGATATTAAAAGGGTAGCAAGGGAATATTATGAACAGCTCTATGTCAATAAATTAGGTAACTTTTAGATGAAATGGAAACTTTTTTAAAAGAAGCATACTACAAAAACTTAAAAAACAGGAAGGTTGAATAACTCTACTTCTATTTTTAAAAAATCCTTAAATTTGTATTTAATTAATTTTTTACAGGAAGACACGTAGGCAGGAAGGAAGGGAGAGAAGTCAGAAGCATTTTCATGTATTTGTTCATTTCTGGTTGTTTACCCTGGTCCAGGGTCATGAACCCTGATTGGTCCCTGGGCTTTAAGTGATCTGTGTACCCGAGGCTGATTTAACACCTGAGCCACCAGGGCATGCCCTTTAATTTGTATTTGAAAACATCCCCACACACAAAAAAAATCTCCAGGACCACTTGCTTTAAGTGGTGAATTCTATGTAACATTTAGGGAAGAAAACTGATTTACATGAACTCTTTCATAAAACAGTAAGAGGCCATGAGGCTGGTATTATCCTAATTCTACTACTCTGAATAGAAATTGTGAAAGCAGATATTTTTGCTTGTTCTTCCTCTTAAGGAAAAGCTTTCAGTATTTGAACATCAAGTAAGATGATAGCTTTATAGCTGTCATAGATGCCCTGTATCAGGATGATAGAATAGAATCCTTCTATTCCTATTTCACTGAGTTTTTATTAGGAAGGGAAAACAGGTATGGTCAAATTATTTTTCTACATCTATTAAGATACACTAGTTTTCTCTTTTAACTTGCTGATATGAATAACATTACTTTAAAAATTTTAAAGCAACCCTGCATTCCTGAAATAAACCCTACTTGACCATGCTCTATTATCTGTTCTTTTATGTATTGCTGGATTTGATTAAAGTTTATTAAGAACCTTTTCAACTGTATTCATGAAGGACATTGATCTACAATTTTCATTTCTTGTCAGTTTCTTTAGTTTTGGAACTAGGATAAATAACTCTTAAAAATCAACAGTAAGAATTAAAAAACAGCTAAAAATGGACAGAACACCATGTCCAAAAGTCTAGAAATAACATGTTGGAGAGGGTGGAGAAAAATGACCCCTCATTCACTGTTGGTTTGAATGTAAATTAGTACAGCCTCTCTGAAAAACAGTATGGAGATTGCTCAAAGATGGAACTACTGTTTGATCTAGTAATCTCAGTGCTAGGCATCTCCTCAGTGTACACAAAATCTGTAATCAGAAAAAGTATCTGCACCCCTGTGTTCATAACAGCACAGTTCATGATAGCCAAGACATGAAAACAACTTAATTGCCCATCAACAGATGACTGGATAAAGAGGCTGTGATACATATACTCAATGGAATTCTATGCAGTTACTGAAAACAAAGAAACAAAATTGTGCCATTTGCAACAATCTGGATGGAACTAGAGGGGATCATATTAAGTGAAATAAGTCAAAGGAAAAGAGAAATATAGGATGACTTCATTCATATATGGCATATAATGAAATGAAACAAACAGATAAACCCCAGCCAAAATCTCATGGAACACAAGATGATGGCTGCCAGGTGGTGGGAAGGGGGAGGGAAGAAAAGAGAGAACAAAGCAGTGGTGAAGGAGGCAGGAACTCTGCTGGTGGTGCAGTGTATAATGCCCATAGACTGAGAAGCTGTTCAGTATCTTAAAATGAGTATGCCTTTGTAAAAAAAGAAATAAAAATGAAATAATTATATTTAAAGTGGGCAGAAGAATTGAAGAACCTTTTCAACCTGATTAGTCATTTGGAGTCATAAAGTAAAACCACAATGAGATACTACTGCACTCCTGTTAGAATGGTAAATAATAAAAAGACTGGTTGTATCAAGAGTTGAAAAAGATGTGGAGAAACTAGAACTTTTCTATGTTCCTGGTGGGCATATACAATGGTGAAAACATCTTATAAAACAATTTTGTCATTTCTTAAAAAGTGGATATCAAGTGATTCCATTTCAACTTAGTTATTCTGAGTGAAATAAAATGTGTACAATATATGCATATAAAGACTGTACGCAAATGTTCATATCCCTATTACTTTATTTCTAGTAATCCCAAACTGGAAACCACTCAGATGTCCATCAATAGATGATGTATATGTTTTGGTATATCCACACAATATGCTACTCAGTAATGAAATGGGGCAAAAACATCAATACTCTCAACATTATGGATGTATCTCAAAATAATTATACTGAGTGAAAGGAACTAGGAAGTAACATGTACACACCCTATGATTCCATTGCAGCTGAATTTTAGAAAATGAAAATTGATCCATAACAATAGAAAGCATGTTGGTATTTCCCTGAATAGTCTGGATTGGTGGGGAAGGTCAGGTAATGAAATATGAAAGAACATGACGAAACTGTTGATGCTGGAAATGTTCTTTGTCTTGACTGTGGTAATAGTTTTATGTCAACACTTAATCAATTTTACACTTTAAATACGTGCAGTATATTTGTGTGGTAATTTACACCTCATTAAAGTTGTGCAGAGAAACTCCTAACTTATGCCACTGGTTGCATATAGATGCAGTAGAAATCTAGACATCTAGAGCGGATGAGACTTTAGAGGTGATCTTCATTATCACCAAGAAGTAAAATGATTTGTTCAGGACAGTCACATTTAATCAAGCCTTATTAAAATGCTGTGTCTCATGACACCCCGCTGTGGTTGGTTCCACGAAGATTGGTGTGTCCCTTTCATCTTTATAGCCTTCACTCTAGTCTAGATAGTGTTTTGTAAATGGTGTTGCTTAGTAAATATATGCTGGTTAGTTGAAGGCATGATGTTTCCTAAACTGAATTATAGATGAGAACTGCTTCACTTTCTTGGTATAATGGAAAAGATAGGCTCAGTTAGTGTCGTGTTAGATCTATTACAATTTCCACTTATTAAACTTTTTGGAGGTTCCTTTGGGGATAAGTTTATTTTGCTGGCATATTTGACACTTCTCAGGTCTAAGAAAATCTTTGAGGTAGAACATGAATGATTGGGGGTACGTATTATTTAGGAGCTATGACAGTGAAATCAAATAATAGCAGCTTAAATAGATGGAAATGTATTTCTCTGTCTTCTAAGTTAGAGCTGATGCTCTGTAATGTCATCAGAGACACAGACTTTTTCTTGCTTTTCTAGTACTGCTAGGGCTTGCCTCTTCTAAATGCTTCATGGTGGCTCCCACCATGTCCATTTTCCCTCCAGTCAGAAATGGAAGCTCTGACCTGAATATTTCACCATCACTTCTGCACAGATTGTTTTGGCCAGTGCTGTTACTTGGCCATACCTCCCTACAGATGAGTTGGGTGTGAAGTCTCATCTTGGAAGAACAGAGAGCAGATGTTGTCGGGGTGACCAGCAGTTTTAGCCACAGAGAAGTACATGAGTGTCAGAAGAGTTTTAACCTTACAGACGACTAGAGTTCAAGAAGTTCACAATATTGTAGCCTTACTCAGTCCTTCACTTCTTGCTTGGATTCAGTATGTTACAAGGAGGGAAGATTGTAAGGATTGGCTGGAGGGAAGATTCAGCTTCTAACCATCACTGACCCTGCCACTTCTATTTCAGGTCGTTCATGAAGGCACTGATGATCCTCCCTTCTCTAAGGTTACTTTCTGGGGACTAATAGTTCCTTTCAAAAAGCAATAAAATGTTCCCATGGAAGATTTCTAGTTCAGAATGCAACCTCTAAAGAAAAACTGCTACAAGGGACATCTGAGGAAGATAGGCCAGGCATATGTTGCTATTTTATTACTTGAATGGCAGTTTATTCATTGCTGAAGATTTCATAATGCTTAAAAAATCAATTTATTACAATTTTGTGAAGCAGCTGATTTTAATTTGCATTTTTTCAAAGGGGAAGAAACCGAGTTGTGGAAAGGTTTATAATGAAGTAATTTTGTTCAACAAGTAAATTTGTAGCACAGATCAATCTTGGAAACCCAAATTATGGGTTTGCCATCCATGTCTTTGCCCATTAGGTCACATTTCCTTTGGAGAAAATTACAAATGATCTAAAGAAAAAGAAAATTTAAAAAACTTTCCTCCCCAAGCCCTGTATTAATGGACTTGACATTTCTCTTTTGATTGTCCTGAGGTCGGCCCCCCAGAGTTCACGGGGACCTGGCCGGCCTCATCCTCAGAGCTGCACATGGTGTGCTTTATCTCTTGCACAGGATGCAAAAGTGTTGCTTAGCAACAGCGATTCTTCCAGCTCACACTAAGCTGCAGCTGAGGAACTGACAATAGAGAGGAGTTTGAGGGTGAGGTCCTCATTTTTCAGCTTCTTCACTGTGGGGAGGGGGAATAAAGACCGAAGAGGCCAACTGGATGAAAGAAACACCATCAATAGCCATGCCCCAAAGCACTGACTGATGGTGGGGAATGGTCGAGTACCACATATCCTGCACGTGATTAATAAGTACTGGTTGAGCGAATTAGAAGGGGGTGATCACAGTGACTGAGGTTAATTAGAGAAAGCAAAGAGGTAATGAAATGACTTGGCTGGGCAGTCTGGAAATGGAAGATTCTGACTGACAGGGTGTTCAGTGTCCATTAATCCTCTCTCTTTTGGGGTGTTAGCTTTCTTTTACTTTTTTGGTCCAGGTTATGGGGCAAGTGTTTGAAGGAAATTAAAAGGATTGAGGAAGGCTTTTTGAGTTCCATCCCCAACTCTCTTACTGGTAACCCTAAAAATGGACTAAGCAACTTCTTACTTCCACGGGTTTACGAAGATGTTCAGGAGAGTGAGGTCTCCGCTGATTCTGTGGCAGCCTCGTGCAACAGAGCGGTGCAGCTCAGGACACTTGGAAGTGACCCCCAGCCTTCGAAGTCATTTTCATGTCAGAATGCCATCATTTCCTGGTTCACATTCTTTCTTGCTCTTTCATTGCACAGAGATAAAATGGAGAAGCATGTGCTGACCACTCATATGAGATATTTCAAACCTGAGAGATTACAATCTTTCATATCAAATGCGGTTCCAGCCCTTTGTAGAGCAGTTTTCTGAAGTGAATCAGATGAGCTTTTCAGAACTGAAGGAAGTCAGAGGATGAAATAAATAAAAGCAGAGAGGAAATTGAAAGGGGTATGTGTGGGGGAAACATATGTTTTCAGATGATATTTTAAAATAGATGGAAAATTGATGAGACAGAGATACTGAAAACTGACTCCAGATGGCAGGAATAGCGATGGCAGGATGGTGTGAAGGGACAGAGCACAGGCTGGCATCAGATGGAGGAGGAACAGAGGGGAAAGGAGAAAATAAGGCCTGTTGCAAGAAGCTGAGGGGAACCGCCATGGAGGTGGGTGGGGAACTGAGTGAGGTTACAGAGAAAAAAATTAGAATAATTGAAATCTGTTCCCTTCAAACCAGATCCCCCAGCTTTAATAAGATATTATCTCCATTAGAGTTTAAAAAACAGTGTCATGATTTTATTATGCACATGAATATTGCAAAGCAAGGCTAGTCAACACCTCCTTCCCACACACCTTGTGTGTGTGTGTGTGTGTGTGTGTGTGTGTGTGTGTGTGTGTGTGGTGAGAACACTTAAGATTTGCATGCTTAATAACTTTCAAGAATATAATACAATATTGTTCATAATAGTCACTATACTAAAAATAGAGCTTCAGAACTTATTCATATAATAACTGGAAGTTTGTCAACATCTCCCCACCTCTGCCCCAACCCCAGATACCCACTATTCTCCTATTTCTTTATGTATCACACCCTTTACTTTTAGTTTAATAATTTACTTTTAGTAAGTTCATGTCTTAAAATAGACCTTTTTAAATGATGCATTTTCTAATAAGACTAATTTGTTTCATTTTGATTTTTTTTTTGCTAAGACTATCACTATAGGAAAAGGATGACTGGACTCTTCAGCAGTTAGAGGCAGTGGAGGAAATGGGCCAGAGGAGGACTCTGTCAAGTGTTGATTTTTCTATCGACATTCAAGCTACCATGATACATATTGAAGGATACTTAGGTTTTCTGTTAACAGTCCTGTAGATCCTAAATGACTTGAGTTCATCTTTGTGGATTGATTAGAGAGGGAGGAATTATTGAGAGAGAGGGAATTGAGAAACAAGAAGTTTTTCCAGTTCTAGCCTGAAGATTTCCAGAATGGCTTCTCATTACTAAGTGTGATAGGAAAACTCACCCACATCTTTTTGTGGGAAATTATGCAGTTTTACTTGCATGCTTATTTGACATCTGTGGGTTTCCTGACTGTATTTGGCAATGTATTTTCCTTCAGTGAGCATTATTGACTGCCTACTGTGTGCCAGGAAAAGTTTTAGGGCTACCAAGAGGAAAAAGTCATAGGCCTGTATATTGTGTGAGTGAGTATGTCCTTTCCTATGGGTACTCTGTGTGTGCTGCTATTTTATAACTGGAGGGGGCTGATACTTTGAGTCCAATCACTGCCCCAAATCTACACCCGCCTCATACGCTTGCCTATTCTCCCCTGACCCATCATTAGTAATTTCTGTGTTTTCCAACAGCTGTTTATGCCTAGGTAATTACTGGTATTGGCACTTAACTACCAGGGTGACAGAAAACATAAAGATCAAAAGGAGGTTGTTATAAGTATTCATTTTATGTAGGGCCATGAATTAAAATGGCAACACTTGTCTAGTCCATTAAAGGAGGAAAAGAATTTGTATGCGGAAGGTAGCTGCCCTTGGGTCATTGAAGCTGTGACTATTACATCAATAAAAAAAGTCCAATGTCTTCATTTATTCTGTAGTTCATGTCATGTTTCAGGGAAATGCCAGTCATTCCAGCTGTGGCAATTAAAATAGTTGCTTTTGGGTGGGTTACATTCAGAGGTAGACTCAGCCTTATGTTTTCTGTTTTGAACAAATGACTTTTTCATTTCTTCTTGTTGATTGCCATGGAAACCTCTTTGTAAATCTTTTGTGGGTGACGATGTAACCAGAATAATACAGGCAGAGCCCAAAGTCTGACAATATATAAATGAGTGGTTTCGACAATGCTGAGATGGAGGCAAGCCTGTTGCAACAGGGAGCAGAAGCGGGAGGAACCATGCTATTGACTTCACTTTATTTGTAAAGAGGCAACAAATAGTCTCTGTAAATTTTACTTGGAAACAGTAATCAAAGAACTGGTAGTGTGCAGGCAAAAGTTTCCAAAGTAGTGGTATTCGAGAACTCCTACCAGGGAATTTAGATGAAATATAAACTGAGAGAGATTATGTTTGTTTTTGATTTTAAGGACAGCTTGCAGATTATTGACACTGATTGTGAAGAGGCATTGGGATGAAATAGATGCGCCCATAGTGAAGAACCAAGTAGAGACAAGTTAAGGAAAGGTAGACTGATGTGATAAAACAGGCTGAAATCTCTGTTTAAAGCGTACATCAGAGTGAAGTGACTCTAAAAACCGGGTATATAGTCTGTTCTTTATAGACCTTTGCAGAGTGTCTAAACTACTCGTTAGGCTATTCTAAGATTCTACACCCCAAAAAGTTTTTTTGAGGCGTTAATTTTATTTAAACACAAGTCATGTTACATCACATTTTGGCTAAAGGAATGAACTGATGGAGGGTAACGGTCTGGAAAAAAAGTTGGTGTGGTAGAGGGAAGGGAAAGAAAAATGATTCCACTGATATCTAAAGCCCAAAGTCGATTTTTTCCCCTTTTGTTTTACAGAATCTCTTTCCCCGCTAATCAGAGTCATAATATTAACAAGAAGATCTGTTAGACATACTGCATTTCTCTTTGAGGGAAAACAAGTTGTGAGGTCTATTCTTCCATCCTATTTATAGCAAAAAACACAGCCTACTGTTGTGTATCATGTAGCATTTAGAATGCCAGAGTCTGAAGATAAATCCACTCATTTTCTGACAGGTTACTGCAACCCAAGGCTGAAAGACTTCCCCAGTCTAGTGATCGGATCCGTGGAGACCAGAACCCATTTTTCACACTCCAGTTCTGACTTCTTTTGTGTAGGGACTGTGAGGACTGACTGGTGGGGGAAGGAAGCAGGAGAAATCTAAACCCATCTTCCCTGCCTCTTTCTCAAGAAGTTGAAGTCAGGAGACTGCTTGTGACCATGACAGACTGAAGCTACCCAGTGGTCAGAAGACAAATCCTGGGGGCATCCTTCCATCTTTGAGCATAGAGTGCCCCTAATTCAAGATGAATTAATACAGAAAATGTACAAAAATCTGAGAGAAAATTGCCACTCTTATTTGAACCGTCTTTCCATTGCATATTTACATTATGCCTTGAATAATCTGATTAGCTTCAAAACTCTTCAGTTTTACTATTTAAATAGCAATTTCATGTTTTGATTTTAATAGGTAGAATTACACTAATATCATGGTATAATGCCCTTAACTCAGTTTTTCTTAAAGTTTATTTAGAATTAAAAAAATTCTCCATCTATGAGCGTCCCTGTTCGGTTTGGGCTCTCTCTTCTCTGCAGTTTCCTCACTCTGACCTTGATCTCTCAGTATATACATTCTTTTCTTCTACCTGGTTTGCTTAGGCTGCATTTTCTCCAACTCAGTCTCTGCCTTGGCCACAGGTCTTCACGTTTTCCCACCCACTAGATAATTCTCTATTGGATAGAACATTTGTGAGGTTCATCTTTCAGGACAGGGGCTCTGAAACTTTACTGGACCCAAGAATAGTCAAAGGAGCTGATTCTTGGGCCCCACCTCTTAGATTTTGTTACTGTTGGTCTAGGATGAGGCCTTGGAAATACTCCCATTGACTTTGATGCAGGGGGTCCATGAACCCCAGTGATTAATGGTGTAAGATTCTGGATGCACTAATATAAATCATGGAGCACTTACGCTTCGGATCCCTTAACCTAATTACAGGGAGCTATTTTGGGGCTATTCCAATTACTATCTCTGTGGGTCCTAGGGTTTTTGTTTCTTTTTTTCACCAGCACTTAAAAATATATGGAGAAGATTTCTAGTCTCTCATAAAATCATATAATATTATAATATTGCCATCTTCCAGATGATGAATCTAGCTCAGTGAAATTCACTTTCAACATTTGAGACTTTGGGCAGGGACCTAGCTTTGTCATCTGATGTTAGTTAGTGGGGACCAAAAACACAGGATTCCACCAAAGGATGTCATTTGAGAAGTAACAGGTTTTAAACAATAGCTGACTGCAGACCTTCTTTAGGCTTTTAACAACTCATAAGAACAAATTGAGTAATGATGCCTAAAGTGTCAAACCACAAATGAATAGAATTTTCTATGGAAAGCTTGGAATGAAAAATAGTCTTTCACAAAAGTGACAAAATGATTCCTGGTTCTAAGAAAAGGTTAGTGAGAACGTTGTTGTGATTATCAAGTAAGAAATACACATGCAGTGGAGGCTTAGGAAACCAGTCTGGGACATTTAAATTTTTCACAAGAAGTGTAGTGATTTGTGTATCGAAGCAGTAGATGATTGTTATTTTTTTTTAATTTTAGAAAAAAATACTTAGGGAATAATAGCCCTCTTCTAGGGTGAACTTACACATATTTGATCACAATAGAGATTTGTAGATATAAGAGCTAAAGAGAATCTACATGTCTTTTTATTTCTTGATTCTCCTCTCTCTTTATAGAAAGCATTTAAAACATTTTGACCACATACAGTTGTGCATTCCTTCTCCTATGTCAGCTGGTTGGCAGAGTGGTGACTTGGAAATGTAATTCAGTTTTCATGGGCTTCAGAGAATAAATAAACACAAATGGAGTTCCTTTTATTTATTTTTGATTAAATTAAATTAATTCATTTCTTTATAAAGGCAAGGTTTCAAGTAGTAATGAAGGCAAGCAGGCAGGCAGACAGGCGGAAGAAAGGAGGAAAAAGCATTTTATTTTATTTTCATTTAGTTATTCACGCTAGTGTTTCTCTCTGGACCCTGGACTCGAACCCAGGTGTTTGTGGCTTGTTCCTTCCCAGGAGATTGACTAACGGCTGCTCCACAGGGTGTACTCTATTTTAATTTTTTTTAACTGCTAGTAGAGGGGCCAGTGAGCTTGCTCTGCATGGTGAGAGGTGCTGAGAGAAGTCAACTAAGAGAGAACAGAAGTCACATTTTTCTGTCATATCGTTCTTTTTCACCTGTACATTTTTATTTTTATAACTCATAATTTTTTAGCAAAATACCTTGAACACTCTGGGCCAGTAGACCCTATCATTACCATTTCTTTCTTTGCCAAATACGTCTCCTCTGAGTTACCAGAGCAGATAAAACGAGGTGAAAAGAGATCAAGTCTTGAAGAATCATCATTTGTGTGTTTAAAATGAAAAGTGGATTAACCTGATTTTAAAGAAATATGAATTCTCTTGAAAAATTCTCTCCTCTCTTTCTTTTTTCTTAGAAGGTACATAAAAAGCTAAGAGAAAGATATACTATAAATTGAAGAAAGTAATTCATATTCTCTTGTATTCTCTTGTCACTTTTCCCACTTCAGAGAGAATATATGGTGAGTCCACTTTGGACCCTGTCCAGATGGGCTAGTTATTGCAAGTTTCAGAAAGACTTTGTTGTAATATAATTTCACCAGTTGCTTGGCATGGGTCCTTGATGGACAGGCCAGGAAAACTGATAACAGAAGCTGGTGAAAAGGCAGAGGCTTTTAATGTCTTATTCAATTCGCTCTTCATAAGAGATATCAGATGTGAAGGGGCCTGGAGCAGTTCCCAGTTTTGATGAAAGTAAAGAGAGGCAAAATAGTTAAAAGTGCTTTGAAGAACTAGAACTATTTGTATGAGTCAGGCACAATGAGTCCTGAGGAAACTGGCAGGTGCTACTGTGGTGGTGAACCATTATTATTATTTTCAATTATGGAGATAAAGACAAGTCCCTGAGAGTTAAAATATGTTAAGTGTTCTGACTCACCTAAAAAATACACAGTCAAAATAGGTAGACAATGAAAAAATATAGACATGTTGGGCAAACACAAATACATGAAGAGGTAGCAGAACAAATAATGTACTGTTATTTCTAGAGGAAACCCAGGAATCAACTGGGTTTTGCATAAATTAAATGGTATTGAAGCAATATAACTTCCTTCTAGATATATAACTGTAAACAATGGGATACTAATAGCTGTGTTCATTTTCACTTTCATAAACTGGTATTTTCTCTTGACTGTAGTAATGGTCTATGAAAGAATGAATGTCATATTCATAGAACATTAGTTATTGTTCCCAGTCAGTGAAGTGATATGAGGAATTATAGTATATAGGAACCAGCTCTGCTTAATATATCTTTAGATAACTAATTAAAAATTAGAGAGCATGACATCAAATTTGCAGATTTCGTGGAGTTGTTGATACTCTATAAAGTATGTAAGAATTCAAATTGACCTTAACAAATTGGAAAAATGATATGCTATTTGATTATATTAATTATGGGTAAAATATCAGTAGCAAATTCAAAATGAGAAAAAGCTTACTGTTTTATAGTAGCATTGTAAACATGAAGTACTAAGAATCCAGTTGGGGAGATGTAAAACAATGATTAAATTTGGGAAAAACTTTAGAGTGGGAAAAATGGTACCTGATAGCAACTGGATAAATAAATGAAGTGTTTTTGTTTTGTATCAATACTTTGTATTTTGTAGGCTGCCTATTAGTTTCATATGCAGTCTCCTTGTGGTAGAAAGTTATAACATCCAGCCAGAATCCTCAGTCCTTTTTTCTTCACTTATTGAAATGTCCCAACCACATTAAACACTCTTAAGATATTTTGGGGAAAATAAGGCTTAAATTCAAATGTTCCAACAGGACAATTTTAACTTAGATATTATTAGGGGCAAAATTCCCCAACAATAATACATAGCATTTGTAGAAATTTAAAGTCTTCTTAGCTAATCATGCCACGATGCTTTGTTTCCTTGCTTCTGGTCAGGGACTATTTTAGTAATCCAGGAGAAAGAGAATGGAGGCTGGGGCCCAGGGACCAATGATAGGAAGGTATATATGTGAGCAAATCTGAAAGATGCAGGAAGTGTTATTGACCTTAGTGTGTGGAGGAGACAGAGGAATCAAGGTCATGCCAGGGTTCTAGTTGGGGTGAGGAGCCACTGTAGAGAAAATTGTTTGTTTTGGGGGTGAGTGGGTGAGTGATAAATTCGGTTTTGGTCATGTTGAGTCTGAACTATCTGTAGGATGTGTGAGGGTGTATGCCTATCTCCAGTTCGGGTTAGAAATGTATTTAGCCTGCACAGAAGGGACCAGCAAACCTAAATTGTGTGAGAGTTCTGAGCCAGTTGGGAAATGGCTAATGACAAAACTGGGCAGGTCATGGAGTATGCTCAGCTTTTTAGAAAGTTCTAAAAGACTAGCATTTGGCCCCAGGTGGCTTATGTAACACAAGCCAATGAGGAGGTTAAAGACTAAAACAAAAATGTTAAGTGTGATCAATTTGGGCATTATAAAAATAATATTCTTGTAATTAAGGGGAAAATACAAAGAATGTGCAAGTACTTGTAATTTAGTAGTCATTGTCTTTTTTATAGCAATAGTCTTTCTCTTCAGTTTCATCAGGTAGAGATTCTTGGGTGATAAGTACTATTTTGTAAGCATGTCACTGTGGAGACCGTGACTCTTCAACAACTGAGGTATGATGTTGGTCTGATAGGACAGGAATTCCTTTTTCCTGGGACTGGCAGTACACTTGGGGGAAGATGAAGAGGCCAGGCCAGAGGTTCAAGTGGCAGGTAGGACATACAGTGGGACAGCTGGAACCTGGGGCAGAAATCTGGCTGCAGTTCAAATTCACATGCCTGGCCTCTGATTCCCCCACAGATCTGTTCCTCCTTCTACAACGTCAGCATCATCAACACTCTGCTCAAACCAGAGACTAAATTTCAGCTCTGGTTTCTTCTTCCACCATTTCTCCTCAGCACCTGCTGTGCCTGAGCTTTTTACTCTGTTGTCCCTGCAGGAGTTCAGGTGCCATCTTTTCTCACTGGGGTACTGTGCAGCCATCATTTTGTGACACGCCAATCCACCTCCAGAACTTTGCATGCATTGCTGCTCTGTCTCAGTCTTTTGCTCTCCATCACTTGTCTTCATCTCAGATATTACTTCTAGAATACCTTCTCTTAACCCTGAACATTGTATTATTTGACCCTTTATTGAAGGGTTGGCAAATACCTTTTATCTTACTTGCAACCTCAGTTAATTGCTAGTGGCTGTCTGGAATATCTGATGAGAGATCCTGATGTCAATTGTGGGAGGGAGTGCTGTTTGTATTCTTTGTACCTCTTTGAATGAGAATTGCAATAGATTGTATTTCTGTTTTCCAAAGATTCCAGTCTCCTTCCTCTTGATTCCCTTCCTTGCTTCACTGGGTGTCTGCAGGAGTTGCCGTGTGGCTTGCCTTGGCCAGTGCTCAATGAGGGAAGAGGTAATGTGTGTGACTTCTGGGTAGAAGTGAGACAGTATGTGGTGCACTGTATCTCTTCTCCTCTTGCAGGAGGCTGACGATATTGAGAAAGATGGTTGGGCCCTGGGGTGAGAATGTAGAACCTCAGGCAATTCCTGGCAGATAGGTAGCCTGAGTGAGAAAAGAAGCAGTGAATAACCCTGACATTTTTGGGTTGTTTGTTCCTAGAGTACAATCAAGTCTATCCTGACCGATGACACTTTCTACACACAGTAGTTTAGTGGTTTCTGTTTTGAAATAGATTGAGTACAGAATAGACTAAGGTCTGTTTATTTTATTTTGAACATCCAATTTCTGAGTAATTTACGTGTGAAATTTTTTTCTTCTAAGGATGGATTACGGCAAATCCTATCAAAGTTCCCTAATAATTATGAAACCTCCAGTATGAGGTCAGGCAGGACAAATCAGGGTGGAGAAAGGATGGGCAGGTGGGTTTTGGGGAGTTTGAAGCCATTGTCACATATTCCAGATACCACAGCCCCAAGTCATTATTACTGTATAGACACTAATTCAAAGACTTTTAAGTTTTACTTGCCCAGATATAACAAACTTAGTTATCAAATATTTTTACCCTTAGCAAATTAAATACTACCAATTAAGGGAGGTGAATTACAAGTATTATGAGAGGTAGTTTCTGAAAAACAGGGAGAAGAGAAAGTCTAAAAAAAGAGGAGAGACAGAAAAGCTTAAGAAGGAGTTCAAAAATTTCTAAGTCTCTCCCATGAGGAGGGTTTTGGGCTGGATATCTCAGTAGCCAGAAGACTATAGCGATAGTTTATAAAATAAAGATAAATTTGAGTCCTCAAGATAAAACATGTAATTCTATAATTTACCCTAATAAGACAGGATTGTCTTACGAAGACTGACCACAGAAAACAGAAACGCGATTAAAATGGTAGACTTTAGTTTTCAGAAAACTCATTCGTTTAGTCAATCATCAAACATTTATTGTTGACTATTAGAGACATTACCAGCTTTTGAGGATATGAAGAGATGTGAACTGTTTCTGTTTGCCAGAAGTTCACAGAGACAAGAATAAATGACTGTGTCATGTTCTTTCCTGGAGGTGTAGACAGGTTTGATAGAAGGTGGAAGAGAGAGACAGGCAAATTCTTTGAGATGGTGGGTGGTGGATTAAGAAAGAGCCCTTGGAAAAATAATGGTTTTGTTGAGTCTAGGTGGGTAGTTTAGCAGATAAACAAGTTGGTTGGGGGTGACATTGGGAATAAGGGAGAATATTCTAAGCAGAGGAGACAGAGTGAGGGCCCAGGTGTTAGGACATGAAAGAATTTTGTTGGGGGGTGTAGGCCATGTAGGTTCTTGAAGGTGAGGTTGATTTGTCATTTTCCTGAATGGTGGCAGGTTTCTGATGTATGACTGGATTTTAGCAACCTGTTTTATATGTTCTTGGTTTTGTGTTTTACGAGAAGTCTGATTTCTAGTTCATACCTTTAGAAATAAACTTCTCTGGGTCATTGTTTGTCCAGTGTTTGAAAGAACAGCCTTTTCATGTTTGAGAGAAAATAGATAAGGAACATTGATAACTTTATGGAAATAGCATTATCCTGTTTGAGTTACTGGATCTTAATGTATTTGATAGAAAATTAGAAATCTATTATATTCTTGATTCCTTACACAAATTATAGAGTTTTGCATAAGCTAATATTTACACTGAGGTGTTTCTAAACATGAATACAATAAAGCTCTATTTTATATTGGCCCTTAATGATAAATTACATAGCAGTGAACCTTAAATTCTGTGAAAATTCTGATAATGTACAATGAAGAGCTCAGCTCTGGTTTCTTTTGTTTTCTCTATCAGTGCACCAGTTGAGTACTAAATTCTGCCAGGTGAACACATATTTATGGATTTTTCAAAATTCTTCTTATCAAGGATGTATTGTGAAGATAAAAAGGTACAGATGTAGTTCATTTTAAGAAAATCCTGAATAAAAAGTGCAGATTTCCACACACGCTCCCCATAATATATTTTTATGTTTATTCATGATGTCTGACTGATTTGCCTACTCTGCAGAGTAAGGTGCCAGTGAACGAGAAATATTTTTGCTTCATTTTGTCTGATTGTCTAGTTGCCATGAGCTTCATTTATACATATTATTATGATATATATTATTTGTAATGCATGTAATATCATATAATATCACAGTTAATATATATAATATAATATAATATATAAACTTTTATTCTAATGTGAACATACATATCCATATATAGTATATATATGTATATATAGTATATGTTCATATAAGGATACAATTTTACTTTAATTAATATAAAAAATAAAAACTGTAAATATAATGAATATAAATATAAATAAAAATATAAAATAAAAAACTTTCATGTTTATGGCAAAAATGATTTTATTTAAATGAGTATGTTTATTATTTTAAAATGTATTCACTGAAAATAAACTTGTGTAAATTAATGTTTTTCAAACAATGAGAGAAAGCTGATGTGACTTGTTGAAGTCTCTGAAGCATATTATACTCTTGTCAGAAAGTTTTTTAAGAACAGCACATGATGTCGCGTTAGAAATAAAATGAGTCCTAACATGAAAGCCAAGCAAATCTGCAGTCATTTGTCTCCCAAGTGTTTGTGGTATTGGTTCTGGTCTAAGAAGAAGCTGTTTAGGCACAATGAGTGTGACAAGTACAGTGACACTGCCTTAGGATAACGGAGATCGGATTGGCATAACCCTTTCACATTTTTCTATGCTAACCCACTGGTTTCTTTTCTAAAAAGCATTCATGTGTGACAGGACTAGCCGTGCATGAACTCCCCACCAGGCTTCCTAATGAGTTGACCGAGAACCATGACCAGACCAGGTGGTAAAGTCACCTCAAGCCTTGGCAGCGAGTAGGCTTACTCTGTGCTGGTGTGCATGACCCCTGTGCTTTGGCTCCAATGTTGTTGGCAATTTAACAGGAGGGAGAAGGCAAGGTTACTTCATTCATTCAGTATTACCTGGCCATCTAGTGGAATCAAGCACTGCAAATTTGTAGTGAAGCTTCAGCTGTTGTTAGTCTCCTTTTCCACTCAGAGCCTTAAACATTAGCATGATTGTTTTTTTTTTAATCCTTGCAATAAGCATTCAGTCATGTTTATTGAGTATCCGCGCATCCATTTGTAGGGAGAGAGAAAGAGAATCTAGGTTCCTGACCATAAAGTTCAACCAAGGAGTTCAATTTTACAAATATAAGGCAGTTGGTGAAGAAGGAAGCAAAGTGCACAGCAGTAATACACAAAGGAGATACTGGCCATATGTGGTTAAATTAAGTGGGCAGAGAATTTGAGGATGCCTCAAGATCACTCTCATTTCTCTCAACTCCAGGGTTTAATGTCCTAGGTCCATCAGTGTGGGGCTCAGTGGCTACTTTTTCTAGCAGGTGATTAGTACCTGCAAATGAGTATATGATAACCAAAACAAGTGACCCAAACCAGAAATTCAGTTTATTAATGTACATCAGGGAATAACTTTTCCAAGATGGCTGCTGTGTTAATCTTGACTCTGTGGTGACGATTGAAACTCTGTCTATAGTAGTTTCATTAAGAAAGGGACTACTGGCTTTGGAAGGGTATCAGAGTATCTGCTGGAGTAACAGAGAGAGAGAGAGAGAGAGAGAGAGAGAGAGAGAGAGAGAGAGAGAGAGAGAGAGAGAGAGAGAGAGAATGAATTTCTAGTATTGTGTATGTATTTCAAGAAGACATCAGATTGGCTCTTTTGGGTCATAATGTACTCCTTCAACAGATCACTGCTGTGAGTAGTGGGAGATGCTGTATATGTGGGGGAGAAGGAGGCAGTATCTATGTCCAGAAGAATGAGCTGGGAAAATTTCTAGACAATCAAATGTAATAGTTCTAGAGTTCCTTTTGGTGACACATTGGAGAAACCATTTAAATAGACTATTACTTGTCCAAGTCAAGCTATACTGACATGAATCTGTCCTGATAGGCCCTACTAACTTTGTATAGTCATTTGCCCTGAAGTCTTTATATTGCAGAGGCTCTGGTGACCTCTGGTGTTAATGTTTCTTCTTACTGCTATGGTCCTTGGTCTTTGAAGGCACATCCCTGCTGCATTTCTCATAATTTTCTTCCTTAGATAAATGTGTTTTCAAGTCCTTAGTGATAGGTGAAGCACTTTTCCCTCCTTGTGCTGGTTCACTGATATAGTATTAAGATGGGTAGTCAAGTGAGGTGAGGGAATGGCTTGTCGCAGAATCATATCATATACTCTACTCTTTATATACATTCTTGTTTTGGAAAATTCAAACTTAAAACAATGTTAGGGGCCAGTACAAGAAATAGTTTTTTTCCTCTCTGAATCACTTGATAGTAAGTTGCCAGTGGATGTTCCATCCCCACCAAACATTCTCATGTGGATTTCTTACAAACTAGGGCATTTTCCTACATAATCACAGTATAACCATTAAAACCAGGAAACTAACATTGATTTATCACAGTCATCTAATCCTCAGACTCTTAAGTTTTGTCAGTTGTCTCGATAATAACCTCAATGTAGAAGTATTGAGCCTAGAATGACACACTGCATTTACTAGTCATGTCTCTTTAGCTTCCTTCAACTTGGACCGATTCCATAGTCTTTCACTGACCTTCATGACATGCTTGAAGGCCAGTAGATGTTCCTCAGTTTGAGTTTGGCTGATGTTTCTTGGTGATTAAATTTGAGTCAGACATTGCTGGCAGAGAATTCATGGATGTGGTTCTGTATTCTTTTCATTGTATCCTACCAGGTGACTCACATTTTGATTTCTCCCATTTCTGGTAATGTTTGCTTTGATCTTTTGATTAGGGTTTTGTCTGGCAGGCTTCTCTGTAAAATTGCTTTTCTCCCTTTGTAATTAACACAAGTATTTTTTTGTTTTTGTTTCTTAAATTGGAAGTTTTCAGCCATTCTTCATTTCTGACATCAGTGACTGTCTAATCGGCTCTCATATTCTTGGTTCTTTGTATGCTATCCTGTCTTTGCACTTTCTTAGCAAAGGAACAAAAAGAGGAGAACCTTTAAAGGAGGATGGGTCTAGATAATTGCTACAACCCAACTTCTTCTCCCTTATGTCTGAGTGACTGCACTGTCGGTAGAAATGTACACACCTGGGCATGTGAAGAATGATACAAAAAAAAAAAGGGTCTTGAACTATAGGAGCCACTTTCTACTACATCATGCTTAGCTGTTCTGACTTAACTTCTTTGTCCAGTCCCTTCATCCAGAACCCAAATTTCTACTGTTCTCTCCTCATGCTTATCTTGATCCCAATGCCCCCACCCCTGACTTGAAGCTAATGACTTTGTCTCCTATACAATTTCAAATATTTAGTGCAACTGGTGTAATCGCTTTCCCTCAATTAATTGCTCTTTATCATGGGAATTAACTACAATCTCTCCTTCTCTAGTTTTTTCTAGTCACAGTGGAAAGGGTTCTTCAGTCCTGTTCAAGATCAACCTCGTTGCTAATATTGTTCGCCCATTTACTCCCACTTCTAGAGGGACTCCACTTGGTCAGACTTACCCTCATCTCTGTACTTGCTCCTTTCTTGCCTAAAAATATTTAACATGAGTTTTGTTTGAAGGTCTTTGTTACTAGGTATGTATCCTAGTCTTCGCCCACATTATTTTTATCATATGGACTATGATTTTTTATTTCATTCAGTGGATTATAATCCATCATTATCATTTATTTTGATCTTTCAGTTATGCCATATCTGGCTAATGTGAATCACAATAAGCACATTTCTGTGTCATTTGACATGATTCTGTTCTTTGGACATTTCTTTCTGGTATATTAAGATGTTCCTGGCTCATCTGATATTTTCCCTGTCTATCCTTGAAATAAACCATTTTTTCAAGGATCTCTGGCTTCTTTTAGTGAAGAATAGTATATAGAAGCCAAGCATTAAGGCAATAGGTGTGCTCATTGCTGTTACAGCATCATCATCACTTCCAGGCCCTCTCAGTGGTCAAAGCTAGGAAACAAGTATATGTGTTTCATATGTATGCTGAATATTGGTATCTGCCATCTGTATATGTCTATCATCATCATCCATCTCTCTTTGTCCATTATGTATATGTTTATGTATCTATCATCCATCCATCCATCCATAATCTATCTCTCGCTCTCATTTACACAATTATCTCCAATTTCAGGGTTCTCCTTTTCCATATTTATAACTCCATTTTGTGACTGTGAGAGACCTGGCTTCTGTCATCTTCCATATATTTACTCATATGACCCCATCCCCAAGTCTGTAATAACGCTGGTGCCCCTGCTGCCAGTTGCCTCTCTCTCCTGCCTGCTGCGGGAGGCTCTGCCGTCCTGTGCTAGACCACTGTAGCTCTCCCCACCTTTAGTGGAGGTTGTTAGGCTGGCCCAGGGACAAAAGCAGCAGCGGCCATGCCTGGGAAAACGGCAGCCAAGCCCGGGGGGGGAAAAAGGTGGATGACGTCAGAATAAGGGATGCGACCCCCACACCTGGATTCACAGGGCCAATCCCCAATAGCCACATAGGAAGCCCGCGAAATTCCTCTGCTTAAAGAGCCGGTACCCCTTTGTTCTGGGCGCGACTTCCCAGCCCGCGACTTCCCGGCCCTCTGCGGACTTGGGAGTTTCGCCCGGGTGTGCAAACCCCAATAAAGCCCTGACTATTCTGCTTTCTGTCTGATTGAAATTTTCTCCTCGCGGAGCCCAGAAAAACCTTACAGAGGTCATAACTATTTAGACCGGCTTAGGAAACAAAATGGAAGGATTTCTTATCATTTGCTGTCATAACTCATGACTGTAGTTTTGTTGGGGTCAGTAGAGGTGACTAAAAGTACTACTGGATCAAATTGTAAAAATAACACATGCCAATATGTGACTGGCTGGGCCAGCATCCTTTGTTGGTGTGGCTCTGAGTGAGGCTGTATGCTCATTCCTCTGAAGTTGCAGTTGCTCAGTCAGATTTGGGACCCCTCCTTCTGGAACTGCTTTATAACCATGTTTTGAGTCAATCCAGAAACCCAGACTTGTTATTCTCCACTTTCAGTCATACTTAAAAAGCAATCAGATCTGCTCTTAATTACATTTGAGAAAACTGTTATTTTTATGACAATTATTTATTTATACACTCATCTTTCCTCTAGATAATGAGCCTGCTAAGAGATGAGGCTAACTTCGTATTGCATAGTGTCTAATGTAGTATTTTTTGAATAATTCAATGAATGAATCTTCTTTTTGATTCAGTTTTTTTTCTGGCTTATATGCCAGGGTTAGTTCCAAATGACTCAGCTGTTTCCAAAAATGAAAATCCCCCCGCCCCCTTGAAGCATGAATAGTTACCACAGGTGATAAGAACCAGAAATACATGTCTCAGGCATTAGCAGCAATATCAAAAGAGGAATTTTCATAGATTTTTGAGCAGTCTCAAGAATATGTATTCCCAAACCTCTATTTCAAAGGTGTTTACTGTGTTTATGAACTGTGATTTGCTAAAAGATCAACATCATTACTTTACAGTCATATTTTATAGGCATCATAAACTAAATGCTGATAAGATTGCAGTCCCCGGAAATCTCTATTTTATACTTTATACTGTCTTATACTTACTTTGCTGCTGTTGATTTAGGATCTGAGCTAGCTGAAACATTATATACTGCTATTCCCACCACTAATGAAAATAACACGTGTTGTTCAAAACAAAAACATAGTAACTAGTGATATAACTATTCATACTTCTGCTCCTCTCCTAGATCCCTTATTGTTATTGTTCAGGGTTTCTGCCATGTCCTCTTTCATACAAAAAAGGGAAGAACAGCACAGAATGGAGGCAGAGCCTCACTGAGGTATACAGAGAGTAACACATTGGTCACGTGCATCAGAGTCTGCTGCTTTAAATGTTTTATAGCTGAGCTCTTTAAAAGACTAGAAACTTTGACATTCTTGAAGGGAGAAGAAAGTTGAACCACCAAAGAGATCATAGAAGTATGGAAGGTATAGTTATTGTCCCTGATTTTGATACTGCATTTTTTAAAGATTTCAAGATGGTGGAACTTCCTTTTACCAAGTCATTTTCTTCCCCAGTCCTGCCTGGGCAATCTACCAGGCTGCCACCCAAGACAGCTTCCCAATTGCCACCGCCTCTGGGGAACTCTGGCTGGAGTTAACAGGGAAGGTTTCACAGAGGCAGGTTGAGAGACGCACTTGGAAGTAAAGGCTGGATTTCTGTACAGTATTTGGGAAATCAGCCAGGGAAGTTTCTAAGAGGAAGACATTTACTAGACTTTACCATTTGGATTTGGGAGAGATAGGAATATAGACATTCTGGTGTTTGAAGGCTGTCAGGGCTTAATGAAGTTCTTCCTGGAGCCAGAGCCACATGTGCTTATTGCTGTTGAGATCAATTGGCTTACCCATCCCCTGGATCAGAACAAACTGGAATCAACAGTGCCACCAAGTGGCCCTAGGCTAATCAGCACGTTGAAACACGAGGGCAGTCTCTTCCTATGCTTTGAAGACCAAGTGTACTTTGCCTTGGCTGGAGATAAACCTTCTTCTGACATGTTCCAAAGTTTGGACAGATGATTTTTCTTTCTTAAGCAATCAAAACGGCTAAGTCTGCCCAGTTGACCATGTTACGGAAGTAGACACCTCTTCATATGTGAATGTTTTGCAGGTATTTACATTCTGTCAGTAATGCCCTGCCTAGTAGATAGTCTGAGGAAATCACAAGAAGACACAGGCACCAAGGACATGGCCTTTATTGTACTCATGACAGGGGGTCCTGATGGTGGCAGATCGGGGTGTCTCCGCCTCCTCCATGCCGGCCAGACATGCTTTCATCTCTTGATCGTGGTAGGTTGGTAAGTTACCAGAAAGCAGCCATACTGTCAGCAAGGAATGGGGCTCTTTTTATAGGGAGTATCAGCAGAGGGAGGATAGTGAGTGGGTAAGAGCAGCTAAGTCGACAGGAACAAAGAACAGTCAAGGACAGCCAGATTTCTGGGTAGGACATTTTGGGAACAGCCAGTGCGGGCAGAGGAAGTTATCATCCCAGAAAGTCCATCTTGTTACATTCAGGTCCGTGCTCAGCACTGGCCTGGCTCCAATCCCACTTTCACGGGTGGGCCATGGGTCATGTTCTCAAACTACTCCACTGTGAATAAGGTCACTTATAAAAACAGAAGGAGGGGACTGTGTCTGTTGGGATTTGAGAAGTATTTCAAGGTGCATTGACCAGGTGTCAATGATACATACAGTAGATGATGGTAAATAGTCAAGACAGTAACAATGCTACATTTGGGAAAGGAAAATATTTATATTATTACAGTCTGTGATCTTTTTCATTTTTTATCTAGAGGATTTTTTTCTGATTGTAAGAATGTTCACTATAATACTTTAGAAGATTTGTTATTTTTAAAACAATCCATTTCATCTGCTACCGAACACTTTGTAAAGTAACACAGACTGTTAAGGGTTTTTCTTTAAAGATACATGGAAATCTACTTCATCCTTGTTCAGTTTTCTACCAGTAAGAAAAAGAGTCTGTTTTTTGAGAATGCTACTGTGTTCATTTTTAGTTCTAATTTTAGATGCAAAATGTGAGACAAACTTCAAGCTTTGTAGCTCTCCTCATTATTATTTCTTCTGTCTCATAAAACTCATTCCCCTCTCTCTATGTCCACATTCATCCTCCCACCCCGTCTCCTTTCAAAACCTGGTTTTCTGAATAGTCTCAGTGTTGAGCGCATGTGTTCTCGAGCCCGTGTCTGGGCATCACTTCTATGACCCTGACTCTGTAGTATCCAGTTTATTTGATTTTTGGGATGTTTTAAGTATTACTTTCCTCAGAGCTAAAATGCCTTCTTGTAGTCTTTCATGGTATTGGAGATCCTGTAGATTAGAGTTGCTAAAAGTTTTGTCAGTTCTGTGGTGCCTAAAGAGGCATTAACCCCAAAGAGAGATTTCCTCCTACTTTCTGGGGTTGTGAGTATGGGGAGCTAGTTCTGGGGGTTGATGAATGAGCTGGACATGAGGCATAGCGGGAGGAAGGGGTGAAAATGGAAGCAGGAGTCAACTAAAGTCTCACTGGGAAAATGGCAGTGGTTTTATTTTTTTACCATCAGAAGCAATTTAAAATGTACCTTACTGTACAACAAGTAAGAGAGGGAGAAGTGAATGGAAAAGTTCTTATTTCTCCTTTTTCTTAAAAAAAAGGGTAGATGAAGCATCATTTTTCAGTTCTGTTCAGAACAAAAAGCAAAATAGATCACTTAACCTTCATTTAAAAATTAATATAATGTAGATCATTTTTGGATTTGGTGGCTATTTTTTTTTAATGTATCATTTTTAATTGTGGTCATATGAGTACATTAAAGGTTAGTTTTCATTTTTAAAAGTACAATTCTGTGACATCTACACAACTTTTCCATCTTCCCCATCTTTTAAATTCTGTCCTTATTAATGCTAATTCCTATTTTCCCCTATTCCTAGTCCCTCATAACCACCATGTGACTTTCTCTTTTGAAATTGGGACTATTCTAAGTACCTCATATACATGGAATCATGTAATGTTTATCCTTCTGTGACTGGCTTAATTCACTTAGCATAATGTCTTTGGGATTCATCAGTGTCTTAGCATGTGTCAGAATGTCTTTCCTTTTTAAGACTGAATAATATTCCATTATAGCTATATACTACATTTAATTTATTTTTTCATTCACCAATGGATGCTTTTTGACTATTGTGAATAATGCTCTATGAACATAGTTGTTGGGTTTCTGGCTTTCAGTTATTTTGGATAATTCCCAGAAGGGGAATTATTAGGTTACATTTTAAGTCTGTGTTTAATTTTTTGAGAAAGTGTCATATTGTTTTCCACAGTGGCTGTGCCATCTTGCATTTCTACCAACAGTGCACAAGGGTTTCAGTTTCTCCACATCTTTACCAGTACTTGTTGTAATTTAAAAAAAAATAGCTGTTCTAATGAGTGCAAGGTAGTATTTCTCTATGCTTTCATTTTTCTAAAGATTAGTGATGTTAAGCATCTTTTCATGTGCTTATTGAATGTTTTTGCATTTTCTTTGGAGAAATACCTGTTAAACACTTTTGCCCATTTTTCAGTTGGATTGTTTGTTATTTTGCTCTTTTAATTGTAGAGGCTCTTTGCATATTTTAGATATCAATCTCATATTTTCTAAGGGTGGCTATGTTTAAGTGGATTGATTATTTAAGTGGATGGTGTTCTAGATTGAGAAAATTTGCCATTTTTTGATGTGACTTAATAGTTACTGAAGCTAAGGTTTGAAAGAAATGAAGGATATGCTTTGTACAGCAGTCCAGAGAAGGACAGAATCTTTCACTTTGGGGCAACTGCATTGTGCTTCTAGAAGGATGGGGTTCACAAGGACAAAACAACTCCTGCTACCTCTTCCCCTCAGGGTGATGGGTTGGTTATGTGAAATCATTGCCATTGGGTATAACTTTATGGATTGCAAATGCAGCCTCGTGAGACCCAGGTAATCAAGTAATGGTGTAGCTGTTCTTAGGTCTGGTTACTTCAGAGTACTGAAGAAGAAAAACAAACTCTCCTTTTACAGCTCTCCTGTTATCAGCCAGTGACATAGCCCAGACTCCAACCCTTTTAGAAAGGCAGAAACTGGTGGGTTTTTGAGAGGTGTTTCTTTCCCTTAGCATTTATGTAAATAATTGGGGCTAGGTCTCTTCCTGGATTTGTAATACAAATCATTGTCATTGTATTTTGACAGTGGGCATACCACTTTTATTTCAGAATAGAGGAATATTTCTTTTATCTAATTTTCTTCTTTTTTGATTATAATCCTAAAAGAAGTTAAAGGGGTTAATAAGAACTGACATTTTACTAGGGATGCACTAATATAACCATCTCTTTGTTAATAGCATCCTCTGTGAAGAGGACACTGACAGTTTCTAGAAGGAACCCCAAGAAACTGTTGGCAGGATTTCTGCCTACAATGAGCTTTTAATTTCACCAGGCATAGATCTAAAAGACATGGCGATGTGAGATGTAAATATATTAGCAAGTACAGATAGATGCAGTTAAAATCATGACTTTTTATGCTAGAAGAGGTGGACTTAAGCCTAGGGTGAGGAGAAACCATGAAAGGGTGAGGATTTTGAGCCTACTTTTGAAAGAAGGGGCAATAATGTGGATTGGTGTAAAAGCAAAATTGTAGTTGTAGGCGATATTTTATAGCATTATCATCTCTGTTCCTCCTCACGATGAGTTCATGAAAATCCATTAGCTACTAGGATTTGTTTTTCTTTTGGGGTGGGGAGGAGAGTAGGGAAAGAAAGCAGTAAGATCACTGATGAACAGAGGCCCTTTTCCAGGACTGGGGACTGGTAACTTGTTAAGGGTCATGGCGGGCCTTCCAAGCTCTGTGGACCCTCTTTATGGAGGTCACATCACACACACCTCTTTGTCCCAGCCTTTGTCTCAGTGCAGAGAAGGCAGAGGAGCCCTGCATTGCTGTACTTGCTTCTTTCTTGACTCCTTTCATCTGTAACTGGAGTGGAGTTGACCTGGCAGCTGAGTCTCGAGCTGCCTGTGGGAGCTGGTGGGAAGCCACATTGGTACGCCCTTTGTGCGCTCCCCCTCTGGACCTTTTCCTCCCTGTCAGGGCAGCTAGAAGCCCCATGGTCTGTCTTCCCTCAGGGTAACCTGCCTCTCCGTGGTCCTCGCTCTTGTTTCAGAGGATTTTATTATCAGATCATGATAAAATGGTTCCTCCAGGAGGTTGTGTTGAACAGGGATCTCCCCAGATGTGTCCACCCAGAACTCTGAATGTGATTCTCTTTGGGAGTCTTTGCAGATGTAATTAAGGATGGCTGTCCAGATGAGAACATCCTGTATTAGGGTGAGCTATAATTTCCATGACAAGTGTCCTGATAAGAGACAGGAAAGGAAGAATCACATACAGATTAGTTGGGGCAGGCCCTGTGAGGAAGGAGGCAGAGATTGGAGTGATGCAGTCATAAGTCAAGAACATCAGGATGACCAGCAGTTACAGAGGTTGGGAGACAGGATGCAACTGATTTTCCTTTTGAAGCCCCAACCCTGTTCAAAACTTGATTTCATATTCAGGCTTCCAGAACTTTGAGAGAATAGATTCCTATTGTATTACCACCAGGTTGCGGTGACTTGTTTCAACAGCCCTAGAAAACAAGTGCATTGATGTGCTGGATGCATTAGCTAAGTGATCATTCAACAAGTAGAGTGTCAGGACTAGAAGAGTCTGGGAGATGCCTATTCAGTCATTTCTAGCCTGGTTGCATTTTAGAGTTACCTGAAGAAGTTTTTAAAAAGGATAGATGCCTATCCCAAAACAACTGAATTAGAGTCACTGGGGATTGGGCCAAAAGATTAGTATTTTCAAAATCTCCTAGGTGATTTTAATGTACAGCGTGGGTTCGGAACTGCTGACTTCTCCCAAGTGTCCCATTTTACAGATGAGGAAAGCAAGGCTACACAAAGCTTCTTGTGGGCCGGGGAAATCCTTTTGTGCAGCAAGAAAAATAAAAAAACAAGTCACTTAAAGACAAGGGCCAAGTTTTTAAAATAAACATTTAGAAAAAAAGAGGAGTTAATTCATTTCATTTAAAAGTTTTATAGGTGAGAATGATTAAGAGGGGAAGTAGAACTAATTTGTTAGTATTTCCCAGTGACCTCCCACAACTCTGTTGTTTAAAACTCTTTAAAACTCTTTGTTCACATAACACCATATGAACAATGTTTTCTTTCATGGGCATGTATACCGGTTTAAAATATTACCTCCTAAATAAAGATGCTCAATTTCTTTATTCCCTTAAAAAATTTCGATTGAGTCTAGATTTCTGTAAGACAAAGGAAATGGATAATTGTGTTTGAAGTCTTAATATGGCTAAGTGTTTTAGTAAATAATAGAAGATTTAATGTGCAGAGTAATTGTTTTTTTAAAAAAGTGTCTGTTGAAGGAGGACCTTGGTTTCAGGGATGTTGTATTGAATCTAATCACCCCCACTTAGGTTATCCCTCCTTTGGAGCCTCATAAAGATAAGGGCAACAGGATAATTGGGATATTATGTACTCTTTAAAACAGCATGATTTAGTCCAAGTAGGAATTGCTGGGGCTCTAAATTAATCCCCTGGGGAACAAATGAAAAAATATATATGTGAGATATTATCTAGGTGTATATTTTGGTGCTTTGATATCTTGGAGTGTCAAACATTAATCTGTCATTAATTTTAACCAGGGCAATCTGACAGTGATTAAAGCATTTCTAGATAATCAGAAGCTAAAGAAGCCTACCGAGAGATTTACTTAAATGATCTAATCAGCTTTTCTTTTCATAGGAGACACAAAACTGAGGTCCTGACGACTTGAGGGTATTAACAATCCCAGGGCACTTTTCCTAAGAGTCTGGGTATTTAGCCCCAGTGTCCTGGCCAAATTCCAACTCAAGTAATGCCATTTTGCCTCCTGAAAGTTCCCCTGCAGCTACCAGTGGATACAGTATTATTCTTCCCTCCCTGTTCCGAAGTGTGAGGCTTTGTATGGACATGGAACTGTAATACAGCAAATCTGAGGCCTCATGTTTGTTATGAATGCCTGCAGTCTGGCTAAGCTACCGTAAGTCTGCAGTGGGGGTATATGTTTACATGGCTTCCATTAGCAGGGGAAAATCGCAGAAGATGCATTCTTCTTGAAAACTTGTTTTCATAGTTTATAAAAAAGCTATGTTGTGATTAATATCATTAGATAACTTTGGATACTGATCAGATATGAATGCAAGTATGTGTATTTTTGTCTTTGTACTTTATTTTCTTGTACGGAAGTTTAGAAACAATTTTGATTACCAGTGAAATGTCTATCCTGAAATCGTCCATGCCAGGTTATAACATTTGTAAAATAAAACATTTCTGAGTTTGTTAAGAAAATGTAAATATTTGAAAATGCTCAAAAATGAAGAAGACTGACGTGTAGAGTGATGCGGACTTCCTGGTTAGTGGGCTTAAGGTTCATTGAGAAAATCCTGACTTAGGGAGCAGAGAGTGATTCTCTTGTGCTGCACAATGGTTTCATGACAGTAAAACTGGACAGCTTGACAAACTATTTCTGGAATCTTGTTTTATGAAACAGTCTGTTCACTTAGAGAAAGGGGAGATTTCTGATTGATGTATGTGAGTGCAAAGTCCACAGGAAGAGCTGGCAACTTTTCATGAACAGGAATGCTCCATGACGCTTGAAAATGCCCCCATGTCATTTCCTTCTTGGGGGAATGAGAGAAACCAAGAAGGAACTTCCTGAGGGATTAAAGGAAACTAAGGCAGGATGCTGGGAGAACAGTGGGTTCAGTACAAATTGGAAAATATTCATGATGAGGAAGATAAGAATATTCAAAGGCTACTGGGGGATATCATGAAAATGTCTGATTTTAAAGGCTGAAATGTGCAGTGAATTAGATGATTAACCAGTATTTAGATATTCAGACTCTTTTTCTGATTATTTCCTCCTTTGACAAAATTCAGGACTTTTTGGTTACAAGTGACAGAAACGCAGCACAAAGTAGCTAAAACAGAAGAGATGAGTAGTGACTTACATGACTAATGGCTGAAAAGTTCAGTTGTCAGTGGAGCCGGGGTGAACTTCAGGCTCCAAGTCTTCTCTGTGTCTCAGTTGTTTTCTGGGTCAACTCTTTCCTTGTCAAAATGGCCTTTTAGCAGCTTCAGGGGGTGCATACTAGCCCTCTCAGCAGAAAGAAGTTTCTTTCCTCAGTACTTTGAATGAAAGCACCAAGATTACTTGGTTGGACCTGAATTCCTTTAGGGTATTGTGTTTATTGCTCCATAATGCAGTATATTCCATTTTATTTTATTGTATTCTTTTTCTTTTTATAAATGTTTTATTAGGTTTGCAATTCTATTTAAATTTCAAGAGAATTCACATCTTACCAATCTGTGTATCATGCTGCACCTGTCACTAGAGTTCTAGTGTCATTCACCACTGTAAGTTTGACCCCTCTCTCTGGTAGTCACAATTTTGATTTGAGTCTAATAAGAGTATTTTTGTTGTGCTCTCTTAGTTTGCTCACTTTGTTTCTTCATATTCTACATTTAAGTGAAACCATCTTAGATTTTTCTCTCTTTCTAGCTTATTTTGCTTAGCTTAATTGCCTCAAGTTTCAGCCAAGTTGTCAGAGTAGACATGATTTCACCTATTTTTTTTAACTGCTGAGTAGTATTCCATTTAGCTTATATACCAGGTCTTCTTTATCCAGTCAGCTGTTTGTGGGCATTTAGGTTGATTCCATGTTTTGGCTCTTGTGACTTGTGCTATGTATGTAGGGGTGCAGGTATCCTTTTTATTTAGTGTTTTCTTATAGTGATTCGATTTTCAATAGGAAGTTCTTCCATCTCATGTTAAGTTGAAAATCCTTCTGGCTCCTTGACTTTGTACTAATGCTCCCTTTTCTGCTCAAAAGAGTTCTGTGTAGTAATTTTATCTTCCCAAACCAGTCTTTCAAATTCCATTTCTGTCTTGACTATCCACATCTGTTTCCTCTCATGTTCCTTTCTTCTCCCCTCTCCTCTTTCTGCTTCTCTCTTTCTCACTCTTTTTCAGAATAGAAAGGAAGTTTATAGGTGCTCATTATCTGTGGGAACTCTGTCACTCCAATTTCATAATGGTTGGACATGTAATTAATTTTTTAAAGTTTCTCATGTTTCTTTATGATTTAAAGTCTGGAATTCAGTATAAGAGTATATTGTGAAAGTGGATTTTCAAAAGAGTGTGCTCAATCAAGCCTTTATGTATTCAGTCTTAAAAGTAAAGTCAAATTATTTCAGAAAATTTTAAACATTTTTGTTTGTGTTTTAAGTATTTCATATGATGACGCAAAAGGGGCATGATGAAAGCAATTCTGAAGTGTCCATAGTCTATAAATTCAAATAGTCAGTTAAATTGTAAGAGAATAATAATTTTGTAGATAAGAATTAAGATTCGAATGCACACTTGACCTAGTAAATGAACCCTTAAGAAACGATGTCTCTTTGTTCTTTCTTATGTTGCTGTGTTTTTAGCATATGAAGCCCAAGCAAAGAGCATTAACATCTGGGTTTTTTAGGGGAAATTCAATTTCATTCATAAAATAAAACTCCTTTATTAACAATCCTCTATGTATATTAACTATTTTTGGATCAAGGTCACTTACTATTAGTTAAATTATCTTAGCTGTTATTTGTCTTAGAGAAGATAGATACCTTTCAATTACCTGGTGTTTCTATTTTAACCCAGCTCTCTTTCACTCACTAAATTTTGTTGCAATCTTACCTTTATTTTCATTTATAAACATTTGCATGAATAAAATTTATCAACAGTGAATTGCTCTCATCTTTATAAGAAATACTAGATTCATTCATTTACTACTGGAATTGTCATGAGTAATTAACATTTTCAGTACTTTTATAATTTGTATATGTTTGGCCTATAAAAGTATGTGCAAAAGGAAATTTGATAGAAGTGTATACTTCTTATAAGATATGAAGAAGTCAGGTAGACTTTAAATGAGTTATCCAATCCCATGAGAATGGAGGGAAGTGATCCAATTCCTGGGAAGATTGTACCTTTCTCTTTCTTCCATTTTCCGTACAACTTACCGCTGAAGTGGAATGATGGATGGATCTTGAGTTGACAGAGCTATTAGTCTAGGAGAAGCAGGAGTTGAGGGTGAAGATGTAGAAAGACAGAGAGCAGAGCTAACCTGTAACTTGATAGAATGGAGGTATGCAGAAGGGCTACTTGTCACATGCAGTTTCTATGGAAACCCATCACCCTCCTTTGTTAATGTTCTTACCTCGTGCAATTTCTTTTCCAGTGACTGTTCCAAGAATAATGTGCCAGATGGAGTGAAAGTGTTACTGATTGAGTGACTATTACTAGTCCCATCTGCTCACTGCCCATGGGGGGCTTTTCAGCTGCAGGATTAAAGACTAATACTGAGTGACAGACACAAAAAAGAGCAATCTTCAGACATAGTAGGTGCTCAGTAAATGCCATTGGATTTGAGTGAATACATGCGTGGTAGATGGGCAGCTTTAGCAAGAAGTATGAATTAAAACAATGTGCTTTAGAATACTTTCTATTTATAATGTAGAAGTAAGAAACTTCTTTGTTTCTCAACTTTCTTCTTAAATATTTCCTGAGAAACTGCTAAGTACTTAGTTCATTGTAGGCACTGTACATGGAAAGACAGTTATACAATCCCTAGTTTTTATGAAATTGAGGCTAAACTTTTGTCCTCAACATTTTCTTTTTCTCTTTCTTCCTTTTTTTTCCTATCATTCTTACCCTCCCACATTATCACCAAGTTTGAAGAAAATAAAAAAAAAACAACAACACTTTTATTCATGTGTGTTGAACAATGTGTTAAGCAGAACATTTTGATTAATTTCCCTGTTGAAATACAAAAAAAATTGCAAGAATTCCATATCTCTCCTTAACTTAAGCTTATTATGTTATAGGTCAGGTTTTTCTCTTCGTTTAAAGGGGATTTTCTTGTTGCTTAACTCTGCTTTTATATATATGAAGGATTGTTTCCTGTTGGTATCAAGAATAAAATCCTTTTAATTTTGTAAAAAGCCGTGATACCTGTTAGGCAGGCTTAGATACACAGGGAAATCTATATTTATTCTGACACATGTTCCTAATACCAGTTAAAAAGCTCCAGTATCCCCTTTGTTTGTCCCCCCTCCATTTTCTCTGTCTCATTCTCAAAAATATTTTTTCCTATTCGCATAAATCACTTAATTTACTTTTTTTTTAGGTTACTTTAAAAATATTCTGTCATTACATCTCTATGGCACCGATCACCATGGCACCCAGCTTCATAGTATCTCCTAATTATCCCATCCTTAAGACATAGTGGGTTGGTTTGTTAGAGCAAAATTTATATTGCATTTCCAATTATAGACATTTGTAGGTAATTGCTTAACTTTGACATGGTAAAAACATGGTTTGAAATATTTTTAGATATAGTAATTAGAAATACTTCTCAAGAAATCATTACTTTTAAAGTATCAATAACAAGAAGCAGAGTACATTTAATTAGGAAAAGTTAATAAAACCTTTCAGTTTCCTTAAATGGTTAATAAAATTGGACTTCTAAAGGGAATTGTGTACATTATTAATTTTTTTCTTATGGTTGAGTTACAGTCCTACATACTGAAAGTGAAATCATGAATTTTCTTGGTCACTGTGTTTACTGGTATTGTGGAGGTTGAACTGGATTGTTTTCTAAAATGGAAACACCCTCAGGAGATAAAAATCAGTGCTTATCCGACTTGGTAGTAAAATCCCAAAAGAGCATGAATGTTTTTAAGTACTGAACACATCTTTAGAAATCAGAAAGGATGTATGTATGTATGTATGTATGTATATATATATATGAATGAAATTTTATTTGATTCAGATTATTTTTGACCTTGCTATGTATTTAAATTTATGCTAATTTTCCATTTTAAGTTGCCATCATTGCTATAATTTTTAAACAATGGACAAAGCAAAGCAAAATAAAGCAAACCCCGGAGAATGGAAAGTATTAACTCTAGAGATATTTAAAATCATTTCTGTTCTGCAGTGAGAACCAGAGGGAAAAGATAACCAACATTGCTTTTCTAGGTTTGAACAGAAAACTTTAATGATCTCAGCCATGTTTCCATGAATTTCATTAAAGAGGCATTTCAACTTGATATTATTCATTATTTCTTACTTATTAGATTTAATTAAATGTGTTATTTTAATGTTAGTTTAAAACATTAGGTGTCTTGTGACTATTAGTGATGTATTATTCACTGTGGACTTAGAGCATTAGGTACTGTGCTGAACACAAGACACAGCCTGTGTCCTCCAGGACACATGAGAAATGATTGATGAACACTACCATGAAGGTAACAAGTGCATAGGTGGGCATCTGACCAGGTCAAAAATTAGGTTTAAAGGTATAAGAGCTCAAGATCATAACTGTATATGTGCCTGAGAGTCTCATTTAAATCCCAGAGGTTTTTCTGTGTCCTTTTCCAGTCCTTGGAGCAAGTGGGGATATATAGTAATGTCCTAGGAAACACCAGGCTGATACCACACCAAAATTCATTTACCTGTACCTCTTGTACAACTTTTATTTCTATTGCTTTATCTTTTGCATATTTAACTCTACCTCCAGGTCTCCTTTGTAGCAAAATCTTGAGGATTCACGCCCTTGACGGTAACTGACCACCTTTTCCGTCTCTGTTCCTTTGACATGTACACTATTCTCAAATGCTCACATTAGAAAAAAAAAAAAATCTGATGTCACAGGATGTCACCTAGAGACCCAGTTTTCCATTTTCAGTGTGAATTCTGTTGCTGTCATGGTAGTAACAGACTGGTGGAGGGGCTGGCTCCTGAGATAAATAAATCCTTCAGTGATGAAAACAAAGGGACAAAATCGTGAACACTACTCCTTAGGCATACATAACAGATTTCCTTTTTAAATCTCATCTCTCTCTTTATTGCTTTTCCTTTCTTTCTCCTCCCCCAGTTTCTGCTGTCTCTCACCCTGACATGTGGTGATAGGGTTTTCTTAGCTCGGTGGCTAAGAATTTAGCTGTATTGATTTGTCACATTGCACCTGCTGAAATCCTAACGGGAAAATTTTGCACACGAAATAGAAGTCATTCTGTTAAAATTAAACCTCACAAACTGCAACTGCTGTGTACATGGGGAACACTACCAGGATCTTTATCACAGATGGTTTCACTATTCTGGTTTTACATCTTTGTTCTTTTCATTGGGCTTGCATTTTGCATGCTCAGAAGTGGAAAAATAAATTTCAGGATGGTCATTTTAGGCTTCAGACGCAGACACACATTTGATTCATAACATTAGGTGGTCACATCTATAGCTAATGTTAATATAAAGAGCAACGATTTGCAGATTTTTGTTTCTAGAGCAGTATTAACTGTCAACTTATCCAGGGGAGAATTGATGACAAAGAGTCACTCCATTTTGATGGCCTGATCCCTAGTGACTGTGAGCTGAAGGGGGCCCTGCCATCTCTAGGGGCAAAAACATAATTTAAAGGAGGACTGGTATTATCATACTTTTTTTCCCTGATAGAGTTCTACTTGTCCCAACTTTGGAGAAGTTTAGGTAGATGAACTTTTAAAAGGACGTGTCTATAAAATAGCCAGTTTCACTTTGTTATGGGAATTTCTATCTTGTTAAAGTGATGACACAGTTTAGGAGCTGGGGATATAGCAGCTTCCTTCTGGCATGGAACTTCATTCTGGTGAAGGGAGGCAGATTTAAAAAGAACAGGTAAATAGCTCATATGTCACATGGTGATGGATGCTATGGAAATAGAAAGGCAAGGAAAGGGAATGTTGGGTGAGGGGCGGTTACTGTTTTATGCAGGGTGTTCATGAATTCAGGGTATTCATGAATTCAGGGTATTCATGAAGAGGTCTCTAATGAGATTATATGTGAGTAGAGACTTGATGGAAGTGAGGAGGTGAATTGTGAAGATGTGTGGAGGAAGGACGAGTACTAAGTATGAAAGTAGGAAGTAGAAACATGATGGTGTGTTGGAGAAAAAGAAGGGCAATGAAAGGAGAGAAGGAGAAGGAGATGAAGTCAGAGAGCTGGACTTGGAAGGAAGATGGAATCATTTAGAATATTTTAGGAATTTTTAAGAATTTGAACATTCACTCTAAGAGAAAAGAATGAAGATATGGGATTAATTTTTTAAAACTTCTGGATGTTTGCTATTTGAGAATAGGATGTAGTAGGCAAGGGCAGTCACTGAGAGATACTTCAGGAGTCTACTGCAGTAGTCAGAGAAGACTGATGGGCTTTGCACCTTGGTGGTAATAGTGGAAGAGACAAGAGGGGTCATGTTCTGAATATATTTGGGGGGTGGAGTTACTGTGATTTACCTTTGGGATATGGAGTATAAGGAGCCAAATATTATTTTTTAAGAACAATTGGTCATTAAGTGGTAACATATTGAAATGGGAGAGACTGGAGGAGGCACAGCTTTTCTGGGGAGAATTGGGAGTTGAATGTGGTACCTGCTATGTCTGAGATGTCTATTAGATGCCAGAGACATGCCAAGAAGGTAGGTGGGTACGTGGGTTTGGATAGCAGGGGTAAGAATGGCTGGAGTCATGAGAATAGAGTAGATATTTAAAGCCATGAGACTAGCTGAGATCTACTAGGTCTGAGTATCTTCAGAAAAATGAAGTATAGCAACTGAGCCCAACTATCCCAAAGTGTTAGGGAGATGAGAAATTATCCATAGACGCTAAGGAAGTTTAGGCAGTGTTTTATTTTCCCACAGTTGCTCAAAGTCCCAAAACTTAGGTGACTTAAAACAATAAAAACATATAGTCTCAAAGTACTAGAGGCTTAGAAGTCCAAAATAAAGATGTTGGCAGGGTCATACTGCCTCTCTGGCTCTAGAGGAGAATCCTTCCCTACCACTTCTAACTTCTGGTGTTTGCTGGCCATGCATAGAATTCCAGCCACATGGCAACCTTCTCTGTATGCATCCTCATGTTGTTTTCCCTTCATGCCTGTCTGGGTCCCCATGTCCCCATTTCACAAAGATACTAGTAATACTGGATTAAGGTTTACCCAGTGACTCATCTTAATCTGGGAAAATCTGGGAAGAAGAGCCTACTAAAAATCACGTTCTCAAGTGCTAGGGGTTCGGACTTCAGCATTTCCTTTTTGAGGCACACAGGTCAACCCAACAGCCTGTAAAGTAAGTAGTAGGAGAATGAAAGGGGTCACATGTTCTGGAAGTCAAGTGAAGAATATGCTTTAAGCAGGAAGGATGGATAAACTGAGCCAGATACTGCTGACAGAGCAAATAAGATGAGAACTGAGGATTGACCTCTGGATTGAGCAATATAGGGTTCATGGGTCTCCTTGTGATGAGTGGTTTCATTTAAGTGATGAAGAAGAGAATTAGGTTGAATTTCAAGGGAGAATAGGGCAGAGGATTTAGAGCAATTGATGCGATAGTTTTTTTGACAAGTTTTACATATTGGGCAAGAGAAAAATGGGGTGGTGGCAATGGGAAAATCATAACTCAAAGAAATTTCTTTAAAACAATGGGAGAAAGAACAGAATGTTTGTATAGCAAAGTGAATGAAGCAGTGGAGGGAAGAACTATTCCAAGAAAAAGGGGGCAATTTCTAGAACCATGTCTGTACTCAAGTAAGCAGGAGCTTCTGGGATCTAATAGTCATGCTGAAGACAATGATTTTTAACAAGCTTTCCAGATGATTCTAATTGCATGCCCAAGTTTGAGAACAATTATTCTGGATGATCTCTAGGAACCTTTACAGTTCTTTGTCTTCTGATATATTTTGCCCCATTTGGTGAATTTGAAATTCTTCTTTGTTTAGAGTGATGATCACTGCACAAAGAATGAGTTAAGATGGAATGTGACCACAGCATATATACAGGGAGTTGTGCCCTAGGGAGCAGTAGTTCTCCATCTTTGCTTACTCCAAGGGCCTTAATAAGCTGCACTGTCTCTTTAAACTACAATTTCTGCCATTTAGAGGTGCCTCTTCACCCCCAGTGCCTGGGAGATCTGGCTGTATCTCCCTCTGCTATTTTTAGATGACCCTAACAGAGTGATGAGTGTGTCATGGGAGCTTAAAATATTTGCATTTGGCAGGACTCTAATGCTGTATAGTAAATTCATGTCCTAATACACAAATGCTGTAACATCAAATTTTCATATATTGTGTTAACTTAAAATGTGAGTTAACTAGTATTTCCATTAAAACTCTTCCCCCCAAAAATCCTCAGTTTGAATTGTCTGACCATCATAAGATTTAATTTTGTTCACTATAAATTGTAGCTGTAAGTTGGTGTTATCTTAATGTGATAACTCCTTGACTTCCTTTTATTCTAAAATATACAATTTCCATTAAGATAGCTATCCTTTCTTTCTCGAGTAAATGAAAGTTGACTTTAATTTTCCTAATGTTAGACTGCTGAAAAAAATTGAGACAATGAAAAGACTTTTAATTCAAGTAGCAATTGACTTACATTTTAGTCAAGTAGCTTTGGGGAGTCAACAGATGTTTGGCTAGTACAGAGAATTTTGTTTTACTAGCTGCTGAAATGAATTTGAGACTATTGATGGAACATTATTTAGTAGAAAATAGATTATTGAAGTTATATATCCTACACTCTCTGAGGTTTACATTTATCAAGGGAATACTACCCACCTTGTTCCTTTGAAGCAGTCAGAAAATATATGGATCACTTTTGGTACTAGAAAGTTATTTCCTTAGTTTATCTGAATATGTGCCAGGAAATTTGAAATGAGGCATGCCTTTTAGTGCTCTGGGATATTGTTCATTCTTTCTTTTGCTAGTGGTAAACGTTAACCACCCTGGAAATCATTCCACATCCTATATATGAGTGAGTATCTCTGTGCCCACCATGGGAAAGATAGTGTGTGAGGGGTGCTGAGTCACTTGGGGCTGATAGCCCAACAAGCAGCATCTGCAACACATTCAGTGTGATAAGAGCAATTGATAGATGGAGGCCCAAATGTTTTGTCTGTGCAGAAAAGGGGCCCTATCCCTGACTGTGGGTGTGGTAGGCAGTGGTAAGCATGGTTAATGGCAGGAAGTGATGATGGAGCTTTTCTAATTAACATATGATCTTTTAAATGCTTTATAAAACCCTATATACTATTTCACATTTTTTTTTAGAAAGAAAAGGTACAGGCAGGAATGAAGGTGAGTACGCAGACAGGCAGGAAGACAGAGGAAAAAGAAACATTTTTATTTTATTTTTATTTGGTTGTTCATACTGGTTGTTTACTCCCAGACCTGAGACTTGAACCCGGGGTGGGTGGCTTGCTCCTTTGGATGCAGATGACATAACCACTGCTCCACCAGGATGTGCCTTCACATTTTTTTAAAAGGAAAGGTTCAAGCAGAAATGAAGGTGAGAAGAGGAAAGCAAGCAGGAAGAGAGAGGAGAAAGAAACATTTTTATTTGTTCTTTTATTTTGCTTTTTTATCTCCATTGTTCCCCCTGGTCCAAGGTGGCAAACCCAGGTCCTTTGGATGTACATGGACTGTGTCTCGTGAACTTAACTACTATTTCACATTTTATATTGAATTTATTTTATGTGTATCTATTTTATCCTTATAATCACCCTATATTTAGGCAAACCAGGAGAGAAAAATGAAAATTCACAACTTTCGACTTGCCCAAATTCATCCAAATGTTAAGTGAAGGAACCACATCTAAAATTGGGACATATGAGTTCTGGTCCAAATGTTTTAAACCCATAGTTAAGGAAATTTTTGATTCTGAAATGAACAAAATCATGTTCTAGAACATCTGACAGTTGAGCAATAATTTAAAGGATATTTGAACAGTCTTTAAATTCCTTTGAAACTGTAAATCTTTAGATGTAACTCTGATATAATAGCTTTATAAAGTTTCAAGAAAGTTTAGCTTGGGGTTGACAACTGAGATAATTTTTTGTTTAATGTTGTATTTGATAAGCATGCCATAAAACAATGTCAGCTCTTTTAGAAATTATTTTTAAAATACACCATAAAACTTTATATACAGTCATTGTTTCTGAAGAAGCTTTCTGCTTGTAGTTTTTCACATGTGAAATTTTATGATAGGTGGCTTTTTCCATTCTTCTTTCTCCCACTTATTTCTCAATATTTTAAAGCCTCATTTTTGTAAGTGTTTGAAGCTGTTTAGAGTATATTAGAAATCATTTTTGTTTGACTACTTTAAAGATTGTAGTTTAATGCCAAGTTTAGCTTAAAGCACCTTCCAAAATTCTAAAAGAGAAAGATTAGGTCAAATGTGTGTTCTGCTGGGACAGAGGGAATGGGCTGCTGTCAGGATCAGAGGAAGACTAAAAGGAGATAAGTCTAGCATATTTGAACTAACCCTGGCTCTAGATCAGAATGGAAAGAGCTAATGGACTGTGGCACTGGGAGCCACGTCCCATAACCTCCAGAATGCATGTGATTCATTTTGATAGTAGCTGTTCTTAGTAATATTTCTGAGAAAACACACAAAACTGATTGCAGTTGACTGTAAAAATGACTTGATGTTTGTCCTGTTTTTAGTTAATTGATGTAGCTTCCAGTAAAAATAGATTTAAAGTTAGAAATTTCCCCTTTGGCGGTGGCATGGAGCCCATGTTCAAGACTACATGATTTACTAAAGACATTTGGAGAAGCAAAAGAAGTCTAATTTTAAACATTTTTTTTGCATGGCAGGTTATGAAGAAGTGAGGCAGGTTATGAAGAAGTGAATAAGTAGTACAGGCATTTCTAACAGAATCTTACTTGGAACTAGGCTTAGGAATTTCATAGACTATTAAGGGCTCATCTAGACTCAACAGATGTCAGATTTGGGAATTGGCTCGTAGTAACCTCTGTCTCTGGCTACACAGAGTTAAGCAAGGATTCAAATTGGACTATTGGAATTTTGGGGCTTGCCTGTGTCCCTCTTCTGTCTGTTTTTGAAATATTATTTTCTCTACCCAACATGACCAGTACTTAGTCAGTACTTATTCAAATGCATTACCCAGTCTTACGGTGGGAACCATGTAGCAACCTTCTTCAGGAAATCATACTCCCAACCAGGCATCATCTTTCTTTCCTCTGAAATCTTTGTGTGTGTGTTTAATGGAATGACATATGTGAAAGTTCCCAGCATAGAACATGTAGACACTCAGAGAGTGTCAGCTTTTCATCTCTAGCTTTGATTATTTTGTGGCTCTTTGTCCGTATGATAATTTTGCTTTTAACAGTTCATTGAATACATTTGATTTTTTCTACTTATTTTGAAAATACTTTTTAATTAAATATGTACAAAAGATGATCTGTTACATGTACAGTTTAAAGAATCATAAACTGAACATCTATGTACCTGCTGCCAAGCTTAAGAAAGAGAGAGCTCTGCGTGGAGTCCATGTTTTAGTTTATTCAGCCTGCTATGAAAAATGCCATATCCTGGGTGACTTCAATAATGAACATTTATTTCTCATAGTTTGGAGTCTGGGAAAACTAGGAGGAAGCACCTGGCACATTTGATATTTGGTGAGGCCTTTTCCTGCTTCATAGATGACTGTCTTCTTGCTGTGTCCTTACGTGGTAGAAGCTCTCTGAGGACTCTTCTGTAAGTGTACTAATCCCGTTAGTGAGGGGTCCAGTTGGTGATGTAATCATCTCCTAAGGGTCCCACCTTCTAATTTCATCACATAGCAGATTAGAATTTCAGCATGCAAATTTGGGGATTGGGCAGGATATAAACATTCAAACCATAACACCCCATTTCCCTCCTGAAGTAATTTTCATCTTGAATTTTATGTAGATAATTTCCTTGGTTTTATAATCTGTATGTAGATGATTCAATAAACAATATTTTTTTTGGATTTTGTATGTATTTCTTGATTAAACTGTGTGCTGTCCTGTGGTTTGCTTTACTTTACTCGATATTGTGCTTTGGGGTTCACTGACACTCCGAAGTTGCTATACATCACTGTTCTGATTTTCATGTTACACAGTACTCCAGTATTGAATAGATTGAGTTTTTTGATATAACAGGGTGAGTGTAAAAACTTGTAAGAATTTGGAGTCTAGGGGATGTACCTAGGGTGGAATTGCTGGGTCTGTGTGCATTTTCAGCGCTCTTGATGTGATTCCATTTTCCAAAGTGGTTCCAAAGTTCCAAAAATACATTTGTGCTAATTTACTCTCCCATCAGCATGATATATTTGTCCCTACTGTTCTAAGCCTTCCCTTTCTACTGCTCTTAAAGTTCCTGGATGTTAATCATGGTAGCACTCTTTGCAGTTTTTTTTTTAGCATTACATCTTTTATAAATTTAGGAAATTTTGAATGTAAGAATGGAGTAAGCATGTCTTTCCTCTCTGAAGTATTTTAGGCTAATTTTAATGATCACATGGCAGCAGTGTGTAGGAGAAAGTCCCACCTGGAATCAGAGATCTGGCCCCACCACTTACTAGCTTCAGGATCCCAAATGTCTTCTGTGAAGAACAGGTAATCATCCCATGTCATGGTATGGAGACCTCTGACCAGCAGCTCGTGTCAGTTAATACTAGTTGTTCCATGCTTCCCATATAACAGCTCCAGTGTTGATGTAGAACATTTCAAATACGGCTCATTGGTGCATGCTGTCGAATCTCTCAGAGACAACTAAGCCTCAGGACAAACAAAGCTCTTGTCTGTAGCTGCAGGGCAGCCTGCAGCCAAGCTGCTCCAGCGACTCTGTGTGTCACCACGGTGTGTCTGCTTTGCGTCACTTTGGAGAGTCCCTTTTCATTCTCACATAGGAGTCCCCTGAACTCTCTCATGGGAATTGGGGTATCTTTTGAATCTAATTTGATTGGATTGTTTGGACTCTGATCATAGAGTTGGGTGGTAAAAGCTGTTGTGTAAATTGAGTTTATTTAATAAAAATAGCTAAATGTGTACCAGAACTCTTCAAAACACTTTACAAATATGAGTTCATATTCTCCTCATAACCACTTCTTGAGGTACATACATACTGTTATTGTTGCCATTTTAGAGATATGGAAATGGAAACCAGGAGGCTGAATAAACTGGTAGGTGGTAGAACCAAAATGCAGGGGCCTTGTAGAAGGGTTGCCTTAAACTAGTGAAGCAGGTAAGTAGATTTTCATTCATATCACATGATCGTTTTGTACCCTAAACTTTGTGTGCCAACACAACATTGATTCCAGAAAGAACAAAAAAAAAAATTAAAAAAAAAAATAAAAGAAGGCAAGCTGTCACTTTGACTCCAAAGTTCCCAAATTCCAGCCTTGTTTCCTTTTACTTTGTGAATTAGCAGATTTAACTTCTTTTTTTTTTTTTTTTCCAAGCTAAACATTGCCCTGTTTACAATGTCTCTTGGGGTCTCAGAGAATTCTTATTAGAATGCAGAATTATAAATATTTTTCCTAAAATTATGGATTTGACAAGATTTACTTGGGTTCTTTTCCCATTTTTTAGCCTTTGCTCATGATTATTACTTGTTACAATGTTTCTGATAAAGTTAAGAAAGCATGTGGTTGTAAAACTTTTTACTAGCAGGAGCTTAAAAAAGCCTCTTAGTCCAATCTTCTCCCGATACTGTGAACTACCATGATTTTTGAAATTAACTGGATAACTTTCCTGTTTCAGTGTGGAGTTTATCTCTTTCTCAAAAGGAGCAAAACTTAGTTTGTATTTTCAGCCCTGTGAAATAAGAACTCTTTAAAAAGAACTTTGTTTTAAAACAAAGTTTTAACACGTAGACATTCAAATCCATTAGTGTTTGTGCAGCACTTACCCTATAGTGCCTGGTAATTAACTCAAATTTCATGACATTGAAATATTTGGGCATTTCTGATACTATAATTGAGCTGTATGATTTTGAGTAAATGCCAAATCATACACTTCTTTTAACCTCATATTTCAATAAAATGCAATTAATTTGAAAGACATTAATAGGGATCTCAAACACAGCCTGACATTTTCGTAGTTTCTCAGAATCTTAGAACGCTTTGGAAAAATATGTTTGTGCTATAGTTCTTCCCTTCATCTATAGCCAAGATAATTTAAATGTAAAATGTGAATTGAAAGAGACTTTTAAAAAACCACTTTGAATCTCTTACATTTCAAAGAAAGCAGCAAAGGTTTGTTTTTGAGCCAAGATAAAAACCAGGCCTTGACCACTGACCACTGACCACCATCCAGGGAGAGCAGGTGTCTTAGCTATCAGTGTGGCTGACAACGCTTGAGGCAAATGGTTGATTTGGAATATTCAGGACAGTGCCTGCAAGTCACCTGCCCACTAGAAAATCACCCTGGGAAATAACTATTGCACATCTTCGACCTGGTTCTGCCTTCCCCAGCACATGTTTTTCTTGTTAATAGTGATAACTAAAACATGAAATGAAAGCAGCATCAAAAAGGAAAATATCAATGGATTTAAAACCATTTTTGTACTGTTTCTAGTTCACTAGAAATAGTATTATCACTGTTGGTTATATGGTTATTGGAAAAAGTTAATTTAGCCAAAATTTTGGTTTTTTTCCTGTTTTTACTCACGATGCTTGGATAGCCTGTGTTTAGCATATTAATTCTCAATGTGCTCTCTCACAGTCTTTTCATATTGGCTTAGCTCAAGTCTCATTTCTTAAAAATGAAATGTTAAATGTTCCATTTGCATACCTTCTTGAGAACTTTTATAAGGAGGGACCACTGAATCAGGTTTATAAAGAATCTAAAAGATTTGTGGGTTTTTTTTTAAATTTGAATATTAAAACAACTCTACTACCTTTTGATGGGGGTGATTGAGATTGAATGAGTGTGGAGTTTGTCCCAGAAAAAATTCGAGGGAAGATGCCTTATTCCAGCACCATGTGGCAAGTTTATTGGAAAACAGCTATACAAAAATGATGCTTGTAGCTTGGGGGTTACAGAAGAAAGAGAACTTGCTGCTAAAATGGTGTCTCTATATACTGGAAGAAAGCACCTCCCCTTTGGGTCTACTCCCATCCTGTAGCTCTGGTGAGAGTTGGAGTTCTCATGAGAGATGCCTGGTCTCTGGCGGGAGTAACTAGGGGCTTTGTCTCTGACACTGGTTGCTAGGGAGGGGTCCTAGGTTTTGCCAGCCAGTCAATTCTCCCACTCATAAATCTGCATACTGCTCTATAGATTTTAAGCTACACTGTCCCCTGAATCACCTTTTCTCTAATTATGAATGCTCATTAGGAAAGTTTTAAACAATATAAAGTAATGAAGAAAAAATGATTTGAAATTCCCATAATCCAGAGACAATCGTTATTAATATTTTTGTTTATTTCCTTCCAGACTTTTGTGAGGAGGTATGAGTGTTTATGGACTCATGAAAAGCATCCAGAAGGCTACTCATTTTATCAAGTGGGAAATGAGAATTATAACCATGTTAACATCCCATCCTCTTTTTTCTCCCCTCAAAGATCTCCAAACTATAAATCTTGTACATGGTCAAGATGGTTGGGGTCCAGAGTGTGGTCAGGGACTCTTTCATACTGACTGAAGGTCCTTCAGTGGGCCTATCAAAAGGATGAGCCCAGAGCAGATGGGTCCCTAGCATTTCCTCTACATTTAATGTCAGTGCTGCCATATTTGATATGACTTCAGCTCCCACACCACTTGAGGAGGTGCATTTCTGCAGCAGGTCTATAGAAAATTACCCTTTCTGTAAAACCCTAATCTGAGACCTGGAATGAAGCTGCTATTCCTGAGGTCAGTGATTTCCCTGGATTATCCCTGCTCTTTCAAGATGGTACCATTGGATGTTGGACTTTACCCTATGCACAAAGAGCTTCTATATGCAGAATATCAATTGTGACAATCTGCTGGAGATTGGGTTTCCCCATGTAAAGAAGGGATGAGTTTTCTTCTGTATTTACTGTGATTTGGGTGTTATCTTTCAGTATCCTGAGCAAGACTGGATTGGCCTCTGGATGTCTTTTTGCTACCAGATTCTCTTGAATGTAACTTTTTTTTTAATTGCCATCTTCATATCACAGAAAGATTGGGAAGTTGGAGGACTGAGGTAGGAAGCCTAGTGATGTAGATACAATGATCTCATTGTATTCTGTGATTTTTATGGTCATGAACTCTTTCTTCTTGTTTGCTCATGGAGTAATACCTCTAACAATGATATCTAGACACATATTCAGAACCATTCTGTACAGATAATGATAGCTCATTGCAATTTGGCATTTCCTTCTCAAGAAAATAAATACTGTTATCTGATATGAGAAATTTTCCATTAAATACTTTAAAAGCAAATATAATCTCTGAATACAAATCCCTAGAGATTATATCATTCTTTAAATCAATCTTTAAATGAGTCTTCTTTAAAAGGTTTTTCTTTTTAGTTGATGAGACAGTATTTCTATAGTGTCTAAAAGTTTTTACATACCATGGCTATAGCTTCTTAATATCTCCTTTATTCAACGCATAGTCTTCTAGAACTTTAGGTTTTCCTATCTTTTATTCAGATTTGTTCAGGTTTATCTTTTAGTTCATATGTGTGACTTTTCCCCACTCTAGCTGGATGTTTAACTTCCAGGCCTTTCATTCATATACACACCCACCCCCATCTATTTTAACAAGTAGTACCTGGGAAATTCTTTTCACCTCTAAGGCATCTCCTCCCCACCTCAGAGAATAGAGCTGTGGAAGCAAAGCCTTCAGCTGCAAAGAAGCAGATGCCATTACTGTGGTAGGGGGAGATACATAAGGACTTCCCAAAGAGTAGATCATGAAGAAGGAGGGAGTGATAGGACAGAGTGGGTGGATAGCTTAATTTGGTTTATTTTTGGAGATTGGGGTCTTTGAATCCTAAAAGACTAGAAAGTTTCCATAGATAGTTGGGAGGGAGAGGAGAAACAAACCTCTGAAGCTGGCATAATAGGCTCTGGAGTGGTATAGATATCATTGGATTTATTTCTTTCAGTTAATTTTTTTTTTTTATGAACTTATTTAGAATAATACATTTTTAGGTCTTTACTCAAACCCTAATAAACTGCTAAATTCTGTTTTCTGAAAATTCAAAGCAGAGGACTCTAGGCCCTGAGTGGAGTGAACTTTCTAGATCGTACCTACTATCCCCATAGTGAAAAACATACCCCCCTCAAATGATAAGCAACTGTGATATTTAATTTTATGTGTCGTCTTGGCTGGGTCATGTTTGATGCAGTTTTTTTGTGAAATATCAGTCTAGGATGTTTCTGTAAAGGTATTTTTTAGGTAGATTATTATTTAAGTAAGTAGACTGTGAGTAAAGAAGATTATTCTCTGTAATGTGGGTGGGTCTCATCCAACCAATTGAAGACCTTATGAGAACAGGCTGACATCTCCCCAAGAAGAAGGAATTCTGTCTTCAGATTGCCTCAGACTCTAGTTGCAATCTTCTACTCTTCTCAGGATCTCCAGCCCCCAAAATCATGCTAGCCAATTTCTTAAAATAAATCTCTTTTTACACACACACACACACACACACACCCCATATAGGTTCTATTTCTCTGGAGAACCTTGACTAATATAATATAGTGGCCATTTACATCTTTACCACTGTTGTGTTTTGAAAACTCATATGGCAATAAGCTTATTGTTTGTGATTTGTTTTCTAGTCTTTGTTTTTGTTTTCCTGGAAGGAATGTATCATGTTTCAGAGTACAGTGGCCCTTATAGGAAGAAATGCACTCTGGGTGATTTTCTGAGTGGCAGCCATCAAGAGCTGTCAGGTCATGTCTGTATCTACATGTTTTCTGAGCATACTGGAGATGTGTGAAGCTCCTTGGAGGAATTTGGTATTCAGAAGTCAATAAACAAATTACATTGATCTGTAATGTGGGGCTGTCATGGTGACTGATGGGATACCAACTCTTTCAGAACAGTATGTGAAGGGAAAACAACTAGATTGAAGGTGCCCATGCAAATGACAGAAGATGCTGTAAGAATTCAATGAGGGATGTTCCTCTTAGCAAAGCTGCCACAGCAGCAAATTTGTTTTGGAAAGCAGCTCACTTTGCATTGAAATGTGTTGCTTTTGTGACATACGGAATTCTTTTGCTTAGTACATTTTTGGATGTATCGGTTATATAAGAATTCTATGGCGCTTGTGTGCTCTGTGAAGAAGAGGCACGTATATGGTTTATGGCAATATCATTGTGGGATAAAAGTGGCCCTCTTGGCAAAGTGAATAATACTTGAAATTTATGTAGAATTTCAGGATTTATTTCAGTGGATGACCTTTGACAACATCACTATGGCATGTGAGAAAAGTATCGCAAAGTCTGTTGAGATGAGGTAACTTGGTCAAGGTCGTGGAGAATTGATACTCATCTCTTTTGATTCATACAATAGTTACTTCAGTTATTTTAGCTACCACATTTCCACAGAACTCTAGCACATTGTTGAGTACAGTCCCTGTTTGGCACTTAGGTAATACATTATCTCTTCCACATTTGTGGACCAAGTAGAGTATATTTTAAAAAATGATAGTTCTTTTTATAGCTTCATTTGGCCAGGTATTAAATACTAAGAGATCTGTTATTGCATGAGCTTCGGAGATGGTGTGAGTTGTGTGACTAATAGATCCTTCTTTTGAAATACTTAAGTCAAAACAGAGCCTCATAGATAGTTTTATTGCCTCCTTCACCTTCTCCCTTATCAAGTGCCTGGTTGGATGCTTTTCTTGGGAATAGATCTCCTAAGAAAGTATGCGATTTCAACATTGGAAGACATTTTGACAGAGATGTCTCAATCATCACTTTGTGACTTTATGTATATATGTGTGTGTATGTTTGTTGTGTATATATATGTATAGATATACAACATACATATTTATATATATGCAATACATATATATAGTATACACACATACATATTTATAACTTGCAACAATCTTTTATTTTTGTTCCTGAGTAAATCAACAAGATGTTTTAAAAAAGTGAAAAGTATTGAGTGAAAGTGACTAAATATGTGATTTGCTTTCCTGCCCACAGTTTTTAGATTGTGGCTTTTTCATTATTGGTGTGTCATTAGTGATCGACTCCTCGTGTCTCTGAAAAGGCTGCTTGGCAGACATTCATAAATCATGCTTCCTTAAAAAATGAAAAATTACAAAAGATGAACTAAAACAATGTATACTTCTTTTTTTCATCGAAAATAGACATTTTCTCTTTTAATTATTAAAAGAAAGTAGCAAATGATAAAAATGTTAAGATTGAGTTTATAACCCAGTACTAAAAGAATAAAAAAAATTTTTTTTAAAGGAAAGGTACAGGCAGGAATGAAGGTGAGCCAGAAGGTAAGCAAGCAGTAAGTGAGAGGAGGAAGTACTTCTATTTTATTTTTTTAATTTAGTTGTTCATCTTGATTGTTCCCCCTCTGGTCCTGGGACGTGAACCTTGGTCATTGGGATGTATCTGAACTGTGCTCAGCAGGAGGTGGTGGAGCCAGCAGCCACCACCAGGGCATGCCCCCAATTTTTTAAATGCAGGAAACAAATGAGAAGTCAGGTGTCTCATTTTATTTTTTGGTTAAAGAGGATTTATTTGTTAAGAAATTGGACACTTAAAGTGTTTTTTTGGGTACCTTCTGAGTGTGTGAAACTTCCAGGCAGTAGCATTTATAAAGGGGCTGTCAGTTTTTGGCAGTTCATGCTGCAAGTCTGGGATCGTGACACCTGGAGCAAAGGAAGACATTTCTCTAAACGTGGAGATTGAATTTTCTAACAGATTATGGTCTGTTCAATGCTTGACTAGTTAGATTTAAATCTAGCATAAATTTTGTATTATTTTAATTTACTATTACGTTTCCTAGAATTTAGAAAACATGAAAAAAGGTTACTGATTTCAAACAAGCAGAGCAGAGTCAAAGTAATAATTTTAAAGATAAAGTTTTAATTTTAACAATTTATGAAAGCTTCGGATGATTCAGATATATTAGAAGAAAAGAGTTTAATTTTCATTTTAGCAAAATAGTCTATAATGCGCCTTCTTCTGAGAATGTCTTTATTTCAGTCTGTTATACCTTTTTATTTTCACCACTTGTCAGTGAGCTTATTCCCTTTATCATTCTTTCAGTCACTCATCTATTATTCACCATTTTTAGGAACAATGGGCATGTACACAATGCTGATAGAATGGGTGTCACAGTGAGCAGCACAGTGCTGCTCTGAGTGTGGCTGGGGCATCAGAGAAGGGTTTGGGAACTGGCCCTGAAGATGGGCCAGTTGTTGGATCTTCGACACTCAGATAGAGCCCATTCAAGGAAACAAAAGCAAATTTTGCAGGCTGGAAATCCTGAGGAAAGATGAACAACATGTGACTTAATTTTACATTCTTTTGACATTTCCTCTCCAATCGGCATATAGGTTCGCGTGCTGCATGAGAATTTCTCAGGAGATTTTCTGAGGAAACCTGGTTGTGTAAGCTGTCCTGGCCATAGAGGGCCAAATCTAAGCTGTCTTATGGATGAAGTCTGCTTACCTTGTGCATTCATCACTGTCAAATATATTTGATAATGGAGCACAGTCCCCTCTGTTTTTAACGACAAATGTGTTAACATCTTGTGGGAAATATGTTCCTTGGAGCATTGTTTAGGAAACACTGGTCTGCAGTTATATTATCCAACCTTAGTTTTTGTTTAAAGATATGGCCTGCCTCATTTCCAATCTGTTCTATAGAAAGGAGCTTCAGGTTCTGCTACCCACCTTCTGGAAAGAGATGAGTGGTCATGATCAGGGAAAAATGGAAGGAAAGGCGGCATTTCTGTCAGTTTTAAAACCCACATAGAATTACAAAAGCTAAACAAATTAAGAGTTAGGCCTCCCTGGAAACAAGAGGCCATGTAAGAGCCATAAGGCCTTCAATCAGCCTGCCAGGGACCATTTCACTGACCCCTGAAAAGTTATACAGGACACCCTCCCCTAAGTGTTTCCTTATCTCATTTAAAACTCCCTATGACCACTATTCTTTTAACGATTAAAGTATGCTTTTCTAGGAAATTAGTCTGCCCCAGAGCCCCCTTCCCATGCCAGGCCAGGGCATCTATAACCGGCCATGTCTCAGCCAGCATCACAGCCTAGGCAGCACCACCACCTCTGCTTTTCTGCAAGTCTCTGTCCCTGTGCTGTCTGTGCCAGCTCTCTTTCTAATGGCAGCAACTTTCCTTCTGCCCATTGGACCCTGTCCCCTGTGCTTCTCTTCTTTGCTTCTAATAAACTTAAAGAGCTACACCAATTTAAAATGCCTCAGAATTCTTTCTTGATTGGTCACCACTGCATCATCTTTGGGGACTTGTCTGGGATCTGAAGTGGTAAGAAAACTTATCTCCAAAGCTGGCACTTCGGTTCAACTCAGTAAGTCTCAATTTCATTTTCATACTTCCCCTAGACTCTGGGGTCCTAAGCTTGGCAAGCAAGTTTAAATGGAAACTGCCTCTGGTGGTTGCTCAGGAGAGTAGGGACCTTGCTTGAGGCCACTCCTCAATCCTCCATGGGCCCTGAAACCTGCCTTCTGCCCTGGCACAATTACCTTGGCCAATTGGTATCTACACTGAACATTGCTGAGAATGCTGCTGAACCTTTTGTCTTCCTTTCATATGCACAATTCTCAGGTGTGGATGGAACATTCAGAAGTCAAGAGGAGGTCACTGCTCTCTTAACTCTCCTGTGAAAGTTTCACCCCAATCCTGCTCAGTGTGATCATCCTGTGAGCTCTTGAGTGCTAAACCAGTCTGACCTCTTGAATTACCTCCCAACTCTAGACTGGTCAGGACCTGGATTCTGTTCATACCTTCCCAGTGAAATGGAAGACTGCTTCCTAGGGACACAGTCCTGTACCGGACTCAAGGGAACGTCACCTGAGTTAGGCTGGTTTTCTGTACTAAAACTAGCATAGCGTATGTAAATGCCACTGTGATTTCACTCTGCCTGCTGTCTGTTACAGTTTTCAGTTTTACTTGAGCATTGGCTTGGCTCTTTCTAACTTTAATATACAGATGGTCTGAAAAATGTTGTACTTTACTGCCTCTCAAGCCTCCACTCTGCAAGTTGCATTTTTAAACAAAACACAACTTTGGAAAAGGGAAAGGATCCAAGGGCTAAGATAAAGGGCAGAACTCAGGCTTAAATTTTGACCGTCGCTTTTGTGGCTCCCCCACGACACCAGACTAATCTGGGGCCAAGAAGAATACAGGTGGAAATCTAGGTCAAAACTTGTCCTTAAAATGCCACCAACTTGGACTTTAAAGCCAAGAATGAGGCCGATTTAGCTCCCCGAACCATCAAGATGATTGAGCCCCGGATTACTGGGTATGGGAGGTAAGTCTATTAATTTTCTTATTAATGCTGGAGCCACAAACTGTCCTCCTCCAATACCCTAATCCAATCTCTCTAAACATAAAAATTATCAGAATTGAAGACAAGTCTGAATCATACTTACAAGCCTATCTCTTGACTTACAAATATGGGAACCAACTTACTTCACATACTTTGCTAGCTCAAATTCCAGAAAACATTAGGTGGTTTGTGATCTTAAATCTAAAAAACACCTTTCTTCGCATCCCCTTAAGCTAGGAGTGGGAAGACTGCATTTGAACAGACTCCTCCAGGGGAACAACTTTCTTGGCCAGTCCTCCTTAAAGGCTTTAGGAGTGGTTCCTATTTATTTGGTAATCCATTAGAAAAATTAGGAAACTCAAATTACCCCATGGAACAACAGCATAATTTGTAAATAATATCCTCAAAACTCTTCAGATGAGAACACTGTTGTTGTAAACTTGAAAAAAAAAAGATAATATAAAGTTTCAGTAAAGAAGTAGCAACAATGCATTTCAAAGGGCACCAGAAGAATAGGAACCTAAAATCTAAAGGAGATAGTTTGGCTGACTGCACAGCAAAACTAGCTGCCCAGACAAGAGTGCATTTTGGAACTTTTCTGAACATCAAATCTCTTGACGGCTGTTGCCCACTTTTATTCTCAAAAAGAAGAGAGTAAAGCCTTTAATGAAGGATATAATAAAACAGTTAATGGGTAATATATGAACAAAGAAGAATTTTATTCTTAATGAAAAACCCTATAGATTTTGCCACACCTCTTTTTGGTGACATAGGTCTGATAATTGTTTTTAAAAGAACTCCCCTTTGCTAGGAGCAAACATTTCACACTTAATTTTACCTGACCAATAGCACTAAAGAATTAGAATGTGTTTCCCTTAAGAAATGGATAACTCTACCAGGCTGGAAGTCCACCAGTTGGTTTACTGTAAACTTTTCTATTCTACTAGAAATCAAGTGGGCATCTCCCAACAGGATCATATGGTTATGTGGACAAAACGTATAACCATGGATTCTCCTAAAATAGATTGGGAAGTTCATGTTAAAATATTTATGAATGCATGAAAGTAACATTAAAATAATTACTAATCCTGCCAGTTTTCCTTGTTTGCAACAGAAATGTGCTAAATCTAGTATTTCACTGGTATAATCATATAGCCTCCATTTTTTACCATTTTTACATTTTACATTTTTTTTCAGTAGTGAAAAGGCATGTATATTTAAAAAAGATTTCTTTACATATGTACACTTGAGTTCATTATAAATACACTTAGAAACCAGGGGGTTGCCCACCAGCTCCATGGGGTCTGGGGTGGGAGGGGCTGTGAGTAATAATTTAGGGAGCAGAGCAGGAGGAGGGGATTACATATATTAATAGGGGGGGATCCTGCTCCACAGAGACCCCACAGTGACAGTGGGCCCAGAGCTCCTGGGGTTTCCTGAGTTTCTAGCTCTTGGGGCCACCCAGTTTTCCAGATTTCAGAGGTTCCTGGTCAGCAGACCTTGTATGGTGGGTGGGCAGGTGGCTCACCAGACCTGGAGGGCAGGAGAGGCTCAGACGGTGTGGCCACCTTGGTCCTGGTCCTGAGTAGGCTTAAAAATGACAGGTAAAAACTCAGTAAAAGCACTATTTCTGTCTTAAATGATTCTCAAAACTGCATTTCACCACTAAACTCTGAGTTTTCCCAAATAAAAAGGGCAATATGACAAAACTGTATAACCCTTAATATTATTAATATTCTCACTGTGACCACAGAAGGCACTCATGCCATTATTAAAGCTAAATGTTGCATTTAATATACCTGGATATAGTCAGATTCCCAATTTTTTAAGTATAACATCAAGGAGAAATAAAAAAGGCTTAAAATTTCAGTGACTTCTTTAAATTGCTAAGTTCCTCATCTGGAGGTGGACTCTAGTGTAGCCTACAGGCTCTCTTTATCATCCTAATTGTATTACTTGTCATATGAATTCTAGTGTACTGTCCTTTTCATACTCATTCAAGGGACCTGCCTTCAAGTATTCACTCCAACACTGTGAGGACAAATTATATGGGCAAAGGCAAAAGACACTGGCAGAGGCAAATTCCTCATCAATATTAAATAATGCTGCAGTTGTCTTAAAAATAGGGACAAGGTTGCAACAAGTGTCAGCCTGTAGGTAGGGACATCTCTACACCCCAGTTATCATTTGGAAGTAGCTACCAAAGAAAACTGACCTTCCTTACCCAGTATCGCTAAAGATTTAAGGGCTGAAACTTGGTTAAGGGGAGTTTGATCAGGGAAAGAGTGAAGGAAATGCAGCATTTCTGTATGTTTTTAAATCCTCAAGAGAATTAACAAAGCTAAACAGAACAGACCCTCAGACCTCCCTGTAAACAAGCCACCATAGGAAGCTATAAATTCCTTCAATCAGCTTGACCAGGGACCATTTCACAGACCCCTGAAAAGCTTGACAGGATTCCCTCCCTGACTATTTCCTTAGCTTATTTAAAGCTCCTTATGACCACTATTTTAATAATTAAAGCATTCTTTTCTAGGAACACAGTTGGCCCCAAAACCCCTCCTCCCATGCCAGGCCAGGGCATCATATCCGCTGTCTCTCATCCCAGTGGCATAGTAGAAACTGTAGCCACAAGTCTGTGCTTTCTCATGGGTCTCTGTCCTTGTGCTGTCTGTACTGTCTCTAATGGCAGCAACTTTTGTTCTGCCTGCGTGACCCTGTCCCCTGTGCGGCTCTTCTATGCTTCTAATAAACTTGCTGAGTTATGCTGATTTAAAACACCTACGAATTCTTTCCTGATGCTTTGCTGCTGAACCCCCAGTCCTGCATCAGGTTAGGGTGTGTATGTCACTACCATTCTCTCCTCACCCCCTGAACTTTTGACAGCTCTTTTTATTTTATGGTATTTGATTAGGATAATAGAAAACAAATATATAACAATATATATGATTATATAGTCTGATGCATCTATAGTGAGTAAATACAGTATTGTTATTAGATACCTAATTATTACTTATTGGGAGAATGAAACCTTGAGAGAGTTCACTATTCTGGCTTGACAGATACTTTACTGGGGAATAACATCTAATTTAGGAAGTATGATGGAAATATTTCCATCTGCTATTCTTTTTGAGTGAAAAGAAACATCGATTTTATAAATAAATTAATAACAATTATTTTAACCATGTATGTGTGTCTATGCACACATCTGTTATTTAGTAAAAATGAAAATTAAATTTTGAAGAATGACATCTTGCAGTTGTTCCTCTTAAGTGGAAAAGTTAAGTATCAAGGAAAGGAGCTAATTATTTTGTTCATTGTGTTTAGAAAGCCCACCTGAAAATACTGGATTTTTATGATTGTAGGCTTTCAAGATTCTGACAAGACTGCTTCTAAATGAGTCAATGTTGAGGACTATATTTTTTTTTGTAGATTGACAGGTGGTTAGTGTAGCTCCATTTTATTGAAAAAGAAAAGTTTCAGAAATTCCACCATCTTGGGTATTGGACAGAAGGGTGATAGTCGACAGTGAGGAAGAGGGGTTGCTCAACTAAAATCTCAGGTTCTTTTTAAGATCGACGTTTACTACATTCAGAAGAGATAACTGCTTCTGTCAGAAGTGTTGGTATAAGTAGGTTAGAGGAAGATTTTGGGAAACATACTCGTTTACAGAGCAGTGTCCCCGCCCTTCCTTTTTTTCTTGGGAAATATGATTTTAGAACTGGAAAGTTCTTTTGAGAACTTAATTAAATGATTCAATGGAGTGAACTACTTTTACTTTTCATGTGGTTTAATTTTCTAAATAAAAGCAAAACTCGGAGAAAGCCATTTGTTTTTGCTAATCAGAATTCATGTATAATGCTTGTCAGGTGAAAGAAAATGGCAGCGTTACAAGCTTGTGGTTTGCGGAAAGAATCCAGGAGTGTGCTGGTGTAAGTTTAACTGTCAGCTCTCTGGGGAGCAAAAGACCTGCTTTGTAATGTCTGCCATTTTCTGTGTGAAAGTATTCCCACCAGGGTTCATTTCAAGCCACCAGTCTGACATCGCAGATCCTGCAGTTGGGAAGATACTGGCATATATCACATTGTGTTTCCCTTTACCCATTCAGTAGCTACAGATAATGCCAAGAGCATACAGCATAACACAATATAGTAAAATAATTAGAAAGTGATGGAATTTGAGTGTTTATTACCTTTGCTTCTACTATAACTTATTTAACTCTAGCTTTATGTAACTTAGTTTTTTTTAAAAAAGGCTATATTTAGTAATTTGCTCACAAAATGCCTGAAACTTTGGCAATTCTCATGATACATACACCACTGGTGGGATAGACCTGTGTTAGCTTTCTGTATTCACTTTTTACTAGCAGTGTAAAAGTACCTACCTAAACAGTTGGGAAGAGAAAATGAACACAAATCGTAAAAGCAGTACCTGGGACTATAGCGCATGCTTAATAAATGTGTTATCAGTATTGATCTTTCTTAGCATAGGGACTACATTGTAGCTCTATGTATAAGTATCCTTCTAGTTACTTTAACTTAAAATGAATTTATGAATGGGCTGAAAGTTGGTAATAAGTGGTCAAAAACTTAGTATAACCTTTTTGATTTTTTTTTTAGTAAAAGCAATTCCCCTTTCTGTCAAGATTCTTTTCCTCCATGTCTTTTTTCCATGTAGTCTGAGTCCACCCTCTGCTTTATTCGCAAGGATGGCATTGTCTTTATTCAGTTTTCCCAGTGCTATTGCCATCCTGATGCCAGAGTTTCTTTGTAAGCTTTTGATAATAAGGGCACCTGTAACTCTATAACAGAAGTGGCATGTTATTCAGAGTCCAGAACAGACCACTGAATATAAAGGCTTCTGTGGGGGCTTTGGGTTTTGGGGAAAGAGGGAAGATCAGTTATTTGAAATTTGAATAATCAGTAAGGTGACTAGAATCTAAATTATTTAATATTAAAATATTTTTAAATAATTTCAGATACCACTTCATTAAATTGAACTTCACCAATTTAGACTCTACAAATTCAGACAAAAACTTACTAAAGATTTTTTTTAACTGAGCAAAATATTTGAGATATTTTTCTTGTCTGAACTTTCCCATGTCTCATGAGTGAGCAAAATCTCATGTAAAACCAGAATATTTAATGTGCAGCTTTTGCTTCAGTTCAATAAATAATTTTGTTGACTAGGAATCTGTTTGATTTAAAGAAGTAGAAAATTTCACTCAGTGGTTTGTTCTCAATATTTTTGGTCTCAGGATTCCTTTAAATTCTTAAAAATGATTGAGAAAAAGCTTTTGCTTTTATCTATTGATCTTTACCATTTTAGCAATTGAAAACTTTATACTACTTACATTTATTCAGTAACTATAGTTCAGTTTTCTCTGATTTTTTCATAGATTGGTCCTATAAAATGAATCTTATAAAAACAGTCCTGAAAATGTAGGTGATACAAATAGTCTTTGTTAGAGAATACTATATGTGGTTTAACCTACTAGGAAGGAAATAGTAATTAAGTCTCTGTCCTGAAATAAAAATGAAGCATATGAGAAATGTAGCTTTACTTTTCTACAGCTGAAATTCTTTGTATGATGGGAGACACATTTTTTTTTTTTACCCCCAGCAGGGTCTCAAGCCTGGGTCCATAGGCTCTGCTTGACCTGCATCCTGACTGCCTGAGATGCAGGGGTGCCCCTTACTTTCTCCTTTAGCCTTCATTCAGGTGGTGTTTGGAGGAGAGGCTTGACTTTTTTTTCCAGGTTTCAGTCCTAGGCCCACACAGGTCACCTCTGAGGTGCAACTTGTTCCTGTGTCCATGGATTTTTGGTTTCAGTGATTCTGTGTCCTCCCCCAGGTGCACACTAGGACTCTCTCACTGGGGACTCAGGGGCTGCCCTCAGTATATTCTGCCTGGACTTGAGGCTTTAAAGCCAGGCCTGTGGAAGAACAGTCCCCTCTCTCTATTCTCATTCTCTTCCCCTCTTCATCCGACTGATAATGAGCTTAAGGGCACTTTTATCTGCTGTGTTTTTCCCTCAGGAGCCACAGGGTAATCTACTTGATGTTTTAGGCACCAGGAGATACAAAATAAGAGACAAATGGCTATTACTGCTTTCTCCTCTGTCACTCCCTGTGGAGAGGAGTTCTGAAAGGATTGAGGGTAAGTGCAGGCTGGGGAGAAGGAAAGGGGAAAAACTGAAAGAAATAAGAATTGATATTTCACAATATTCTCCAACCACATAATCCTAGACTTTTGAACTGCTGTCAGTCAATGAAGAGTATCCCATAGTTGATATCCAGCATAGTCTCAGATTTTTTATGTTTATTTTTTCATTTTTTCTTGCTTTGCTTCTGCTAGGTATGTGCTTCACAAACTACATTGGACCCATTAAGTCAGGACTTTGATGTAATGGGAATAAGGGGAGAAAAAGGACCATATTAGAAGAAAGTAGAAAAAGAGGCATCACACAAAAATGGTGTAGATACTGTTTTGAAGCTTCTCTCTCATATGCATCTCAATGTGTACTGGACTTGGAGGCAGATGCATTTCTTACTGTGAACCCTGCTCCGTCTTAAAAAATAACTCCATTTTAGGTCACTCTCAACTGTCACTGAATTTGGTATTTTTTGAATTTTCTGGTTATCATGGAAAGTGATAAACAATAAAAATTACAATAAAAGTTTGCAATTTATACAGTATTTACAATAAAAAATTATAGGGTGTATAGGTTGCAAACTGGCTTCTGTGTGATTGAACATGCCATTTTTTTGTTTGATAGGATATAAATTCTTTTCTCTCAAAATGTCAAGTGCATCGTTTTGCCGATTAGAAGACTAGTGTTATAACTTTGTAGGCAAACTTTTCCCTCTCTTTGGAAGTTTTCAGCAGATTTTCTTTATTTGTAGAATTTGAAAATCACTAACGTTTGTAAGGGAGGTTTTTGCTTATTGTTACTTAGTCTGTCTTTGAGGGTTGGAGTTATAAATGGGGTTATTTGTTTCCTTCTTTGGTTTGAGACCTCCTGTTAAACTCATTTGTTTATAGGTTGCTTAACTTTTCTCTCATTGCCCATCTCTTTACCTGCTCCTTTTCATTATGGGTTTTTTTTTCCCTTTCCAATTTATCATGAAAATAGCTAACTCGCGTGCTCATCCCATTGTTTTATCTTTCCATTGACTATCTCATTTCAATAACCATATATTTTTGAATTCGCTCTTTATTTTTTACTCAGTCTTTTTAGAATATAAACCAAAAACATTTTGAGAGATGCAGGTAGTGGAGCCACCATCATCAAAATATTGACCAGTTCCATCACTCCAAAAAGTGGTCTCCTGTTGCCCATTTGTGGTTAGTTTCTCCACTCCTCACCCACCAGCTCTGTGAGCTGCTAATTTCAAGTGTATTTTTTTGTTTTAGATTTTCTAGTAGTACTTTGATTTTTTAAGTAATATTTATTTCTTTTTTTTCTACAACGCCGTGTTCATTTTAGGATATTGAAATGCATCTCAGTCTTTATTTCACACCATACCAGCTACCAAAGTTCTAGTGCGCTGTTACCAACTTTCTCCTTCCACCCACCTCCCCCACCATTATACAAAGTCCTGTGTCCTGTACATTGTGTTGGGATTTGTATTTTCATTTGTTTCACTTCATTATATGCCACATGATTGAAACCATCCTATATTTCTTATATTTCTTTCTGACTTATTTGCTTAACATGATCTCCTTCAGTTCCATCCAGATTGTTGCAGAGGGCACAATTTCATCTTTCTTTTTAGTAGTTTCATAGAATTCCACTGAGTATGTATATCACAGCTTCTTTATCCAGTAATCTGTTGATGGGCATTTAGGTTGTTTCCATGTCTTTAATATTGTGAGCTGTGCTTCTATGAACATAGGAGTAGAGATATTTTTCTGATTAGAGACTTTGTATCCTCTGGATATAAGCCCAGGAGTGGGACTGCTGGATCAAATGGTGGATCCATCTTTATTTTTTTGAGTAATCTGTATACTGTTCCAAAGAGGTTACATCAATTTACATTCCTACCAACAGTACAGGTGAGTTTCTTTTTCTCTACACCCCCCTCTAACACCTACTGTTTCCGGGTTTTTTTTTATATAGGGCATTCTCATTGGTGTGAGGTGGTATCTTATTGGTAGTTTTTATTTGCATTTCTTTGATGGTGAGTGGTGTAGAACATCTTTCATGTGTCTGTAAGCCATCTGTGTGTCTTTTGTAGATAGGTGTGTATTCACTTCTTCTGCCCATTTTTTGAGTGGGTCCTTTGCTTTTATGCTGTGGAGGTACATGAGCTCTTTGTATATTTTGGAACTTTGTATATTTAAGCTCCTATCTGAAGCATGTTGTGTGAATATCTTCTCCACTTCTGTGTGTTGCTTTTTTATTTTAGTGATGGGTTTCTTTCAGTTTGATACAGTCCCAATTACTTAATTTTGCTTTGGTTTCTTTTGCTATATGTGTTCCTTTCCCAAAGACATCTTTGAGGTTGATATCCTGGAGTGTTTTTCTCACAAATTTGTTTTGCCAGGATTTTTGTTGAGGATCATCAGTGATGTTGGTCTGTAATTTTCTTTTTTGGTGTTGTCTTTGTCTTATTTTGGAATCAGTGTAATACTGGCCTTATAGAACATACGTGAGAATGATCTCTCCTGTACAATTTTGTGGAAGAATTTAAGGCTTAAGGGGGTTAGAAACTTCTTTTAATATTTGATAGAATTCACTAGTGACATCATCTTTATATTTCTATGATCTAATCTCACCTCTTTCATTTCTGATTTTTCCTATTAGAATTTTCTGTTTTTTTTTCTTTTATTTCTGTGAGTCTACCTAGGGTGTATAAATTTTGTTTATTTTTTTCAAAGAACCAGCTTTTGTGTTCATTGATCACTGGATGTGCTTTTTGTTATCAATTTCATTTATTTCCGCTCTGATTTTTGTTATTTCCTTTCTCTTGCTGTTTTTTGGTTTTGATTGTTCTTCCCTTTCTAGCTTCTTCAAGTGTGTGGTTAGATATTTAATTTGGGCTCTCTCTTGGTTTTTGATGTATACTTGTTTGGCTATAGAATTTCCTCTTAGAACTATTTTTGTTGCATCCCATATGTTCTGGTAGCTCATCTCTTCATTTTCATTTTTTCCGGATAATCCTTAATTTCATCAGTGATCTAGGAGCTGTTCTACACCTTTGTGGCTCTTCCAGTTTTGTTCTTTCGGTTCATTTCTGATTTCATCGTTTGTAGTCAGAACATGCTTTCTATAATTTGAGCTTGCTAAATTTGCTGAGACTTGTTCTGTGTCCTTATATGGTCTAATCCTTGGGAATGTTTCATGTACACTTGAGAAGAATGTGTATTCTTTTTTGTTGGGGTAAAACATTTTGTATATGTCTGTTAGGTTCATATGACCTGTTGTTTCAGTTAGGGTCTTTATTTCTTTGTTGATTTTTCTGCCTGGATGGTCTTTCTATTGACTTAAGTGGAGTGTTGAAGTCCCTTGCCATGATTGTGTTATTGTTGATGTCTACTTTAACTTTGTTAGTATTTGTTTTATATATTTAGATGGTCTGGCATTGGGATACATATTAATGATAGTTATTTCTCCTTCCTGAATTACCCCCTTGACCATAATATAATGTCCATTCTTTCTTTGTAATGCTCTTTTTAGTTGGATGTTTATCTTGTCTGATATTAGTATTGTAGTTCCTGATTTCCTTTCATCACTGTTACTTTGATGTATTTTTCCATAATCCTTGATTTTCAATCTATGTTTATCTTTGGCTCTGATATGAATTTCATGTGGACATAATATTGATGGGTCCTATTTTTGATCCACCCAGCCACTCTATGTCTTTTGATTGGTGATTTCATTCCTTTCACATTTAGCATGATGACTGAAATGTAGGACTTTATTACTGTCATTTGAGCCCTTGTTCTTTCTTGATTTTCTGTGCCTGTTGCTATGTTTCCTGTTTGTGTTTGCTTCTTCCTTTGGATGGTTTTCAGTGTCTATTTTTTTCAGTTTCATCTGTTTCCAAGCTATGTATCTCTTTAGGATTGGGTTGTCTGGTCATCACATGGATGTCTCCAACTTTACTGCTCTGATAGACTTTTATGAGCTGATGCCATATCATTTTTGTATGTTTGTATGGATTCCATGTTATACTTTCCCTCTTTAGTTTTTTTTTTTTTTGTTGTTGTTGTTGTTGTTTTTGCTCTCTCCTGTTGGTCCTCTCTTTGTGTCTGCTTTTGCTTTCCCATTTATCAGCATTCTCAAGGTTTGGTGCATCTTTGTTTTCATGTTTTCTGTTGTAGGGGCCCTTTCAAGATTTCTTGAATGGCAGCCTTGGTGAGAGGAAATCTTCTTTAGAGATGAACCTAGATATCTGCCTGGTTGAACACCTCTCCTGCCTGTAGAACATGCTTTGCATAGTGATGAAATGGAGAAGAGACAAGGCCTGAGGACCTGCTGGTCTGAATGCAGTTCTTTGAATGGCCTGCAATCCTTGGTGATATTTTCAGACCCCTCATATCTGATAGTTTTGACTGTTCTGTTTTTTTAATCAGTTGTCTATTAACTATCAACTAAGATGTCTTTAATCTTTTTTTAAATTTTACTGTCAGTGCTTTCATTCTTTTAAACAATTCTTTCTCTAAAGGCAATAACTGTTTCTTTTAAAATACACCACTTAGTTCAAAACTTTCACAAAGTTCATCTCTTCCTGTGAGAAAAGATTTGAAGCTGCACATCTTTCTCCTGATCTAAAGCAATGAACAAAAACAAAGTAAAATGACCTCTTGGATTTTAATTTAATTACATAATTAATAGCTAGAAAAAAAGTACATTTAAAGAAGAGTTGTTCTTTTTCTGCTTAGACTCTGCCTTGAGGTACTTGGGAAAGAAATCTGACTGGATTAGTGACTTGCTTTGAAGGAGAAAGGGGAACAGACTGGGACGGAGTAGTTGGCAATTTTATCCTTGATATCGAGTTCATTTTCTTTATCACCTGCTAGTGGGAAATATGCTAATTTTAGTATTATTCCTTTGCTTTCCCTTAAGTCTGTTTTGAAAACCCATATTCAATGAATTCTTGTACACCATTTGGAACTGAAAAAATTGAGGTGTTTTGAAGAGTTCTCCTTATCCATAGGATATTTCTATAATTGCATAGTGAAGGCCAATGGTTAAACAGATTTTAATTTGTTGAAATTGCTTTTATAGTCTGAAAATTTAGGAAACAACTGATTGGAAAATTTTCAAATAAGTAGAGTCTATGAATGGCAAGGAAATTTAGCCTGTGATCCAGGATGAGTGGCAGCGATTGCCTGGAGCACCACGTGGAGAAGAATGTTGGTTTCTGGACCCATTAGAAAGAGTGATGTGATTTGTGAGCACAGGAGGTAGCTCATGGGCTAAGTAGAGATCATTACACCAGAGAAGCTGGCTCTTGTATAATTATTATTATTAGTTTCCCACATTTGACTTATTTTTTGGTCATAAATTTATCTGAGACTATGACATTTTTACAGAAAATACGCAGCTGAGTATATTATATTTTTAGTTTTACATAGGTCATTTCTTAAAAATAGGATTATTTTGTTTCTCCCTTCTTTAAGCTTTAAACAATGATTTTTATTCCTAGTGAACATTTTCTATAGGCAATATACTGATTACTATCTTTGACAAAGGGATATACTGTGATATTTCTTTTTTTTTTTAATATTCTATTTTCTTATAAACTTTTAGATATTTTTTTACATTTTTATAGTGTCTTAGAAATTTGAGCACCATATCTTTGTGTATTTCTCTAGCCTGTAATGGCTGATGGTGTCCATTGTTCCTGGGCACAAATCACATAACTGCTCAATCACACATACTTCCAGGTTTGTGCTTTTCCATGGTCAATGTCGGTAACAGCAGAGGAAAGTGATTTTCCTCCACCAGCTCATGTTTTTCTTAAACAGCATCAAGGGGTGTGTGTGTGTGTGTGTGTGTGTGTGTGTGTGTGTGTGTGTGTGTGTATGTGTGTGTGTATTTATGCTGTAATTCAAAATCTAGGTGACATATTCCAATAGTTGATAAACATTTCATAGTGCGGTAGGTCAGGTTCAGAGTGTAATCCCTTTGATAATGCCCTCTTTTGTAAATACAACATAGAAGTTACAGTGGAGTCCCACTGAGGAAGTAAATCAGAAGCTGACCAGTTGTTTGACCCTTGCATCCAGAAAGAGAATTTGGTAAATTGTTAGACAGGTTATTGTCTGTCCTTTAGGGAGCCAGGGGTTTGCATTCTCTGCCTCCTTTCAGCAAGGGCTTGTATTTCATGTATGAGAGACCTACATTATCATAATCCATTTTTCGCTTTTATGTGATCTTCTAGCAACTCTCAGATGCTCCTTTCTGAAGTGCATTCCATGTTTATTTGCTCTAATTCACCAACTTTTCTTTTTTAATCATACAATTGATGTTTTGCAACCAGTGCATTCTCTGTGAGTTGTTTATGGAGGTCCTACAGGGAAGAAGATTAGGGATAGAATTCAGAATGGAATATGGCTATGGAAGGACATTCCTGAAGGGACATTAGTTTAGTGACAGAGAGTGACACCGACAGTGAAAGCAGCATGTTGAAACCCAAAGATTCTGGAAGATGTCAGGAATAGAATAAAATATGTCTTTGGCTAATGTTAAATAGTGCTAATGACACACCAACACATTTTACTTTAAGGTTTTCTATTAGGTAGAAAATCTCAGTCTGACCCAACATATAAAAGAATTATTCTCTTAAATGTCTCTACCCAATAAAGGGGATTTCCTGCCATCACTCAAACTAGAATATCAGTGGAAATCATGTAGAACTGTTGATACACTAACGTTATCATTTGACTCTTGAAACATTTGATATGAGAATTTCTTAATTTATACTCTTTTACACGACTGAAATAATATCCTAAGTAGGATTAGTTTTGCAAATTTTTGTTATGAAATTTCCTAGGAACGTTTGTTTGAGGAAAAAAACTTTAGGGTTCCTCCTCTTACATAATTAGCCCTTTTCCTTGATGGCCTTCAACTAACAAAATTTTCTGATACAAGTGTGAGTTTTAAGATAATTCTTTTGGGGAATGAAATATAAATGAAGACTAGGAATGTGAGTGTGTGCTGTGACCTTGAAGAACTGAGTAAAGAAAGCCCAGCACTGGGCTTTTGGGTGTTTAAGACATCTGAGACAAGGGCTCCCAGTGGGAAAGAAAATGGGAGAAGGAACTCCCTGATGAGTCTGGCAAAGCGCGTTCAGGCAGCAAAAGCATCTGCAGAGGAAAGTGCACAGCTATTCCCATTCTTGCTGCAGCAGCTTGGGACTGACTTCAGTTCAGATTTTCTAAGCACTGGAGAAGGTACTCCTTAAACAAATCTGTTAACATTTTAGTTTGCAGGGATTACAGTGCCTCTGTGATATATATGCATTCTTTCACATTCCTGCCCTCATTTGCTCCCCCTTACCTAGTCTGGGAGAGGCATGAGTAAGAGCTGTTTGGTCTCAAGATAGCTGGGCCTGAATTATGTGTCCTCATATTGTATTTGTCCCTACTGCTCTTTGCCATGAGACATGTCCTTGTACAGAACACAGGCCTCCTTGGACCCCTCCTCTCAGTGCTTTTTCCTCTTGAAGGACATGGCTGTGTTATCAGTTGTTTCTCATGTTTAGCATATGATGGTTGCTTTCAGTCTGGGTTATAGTCTTTCTCTTTGTCCCCTCTTCCCTCTTTCTCCTGCCTCTCTGCCTGCACCCCAGTTTTATACTGTTAGCTTTTCTTACCACATGGAGGTTCAACAACTGACATCCTCAGGGAAGCTCTACAGAGTTCATGTGTAAAGAGTCAGTATATGGAGCAACCGAATATTCCTAATTATGTTAGATAAATTGAATTCATAATTGAAAGCCTTCTTGAAAAGAAAACTACAGGTCTAGATGGATTTATTTGATATTTTCTATTAAATATTTAAGGAAGAGGTAATACTAATCCTACACAAAATCTAGAAAATTAAGGCAAAGGAAAAACACTACCCAGTTCATCTTATAAGGCCAGATTCATCTTGATATCAAAAACATCTGAAGGAAATAAATCTAAAAACCAATACTTCTCTTGAATATAGATGTAAAAGTCCTTAGCAAATAACAGACAATCAAATATAGCAATATCTAAAGAGAATAATATGCCATAATAAAGTGGAAATTTTTTTTCCAGAAATATATAATTGGTTTAACAGGAGATTAATCAATGCAGCAACAGCAAAAGAGTCAGTATCACAGTAGAGAAAGCTTCCTGTTCCTCTTCAAATTCTGCTTTCATTCCATCATGGTTTTTCTGCCTGTGGGAGCTCTTGGAGGCTGGCTAGTGGTCATTGGCATACCCTGGTGAGTCATGCCAGTGGTTCCTCACCTGCCCTGACATCCTTTTTAATAGCTGAGTGTCCCATATATACTGGGTGTTAAATATGTTGAATACCACTTGTGTTGAGACTTTAGTATTATTGTAACTGTTTTTATAGTTCACATGTTTGATACATTTACGCATTTGTGTCTGCTTACTTGACCTAGCAGTGAAGGAGACAGGGGTGTTGAAATTTCTGACCATGTTGGTAGATAAGTGGATATGCCCGTTTTCCCTATCCTATTAATTTTGCATGTGTTCATGCATTCTCTGTCTCTCTGTCTCTGTCTCTGCCTCTCCCTCTCATAAAATCTCATGCACACCTACATATTTTTAACATTCTTTGAGACCAATGTTAATTGCCCTTACATTTAGGATGATATTTTTGGAGGGAAATGAAACCTTATCACTATGAGCTATCTCTATTTCATTAATGCCTTTATTTTTATTGAGGCAATGTTGATTTACTAAATATAAAAAGTTTAGATGTGCAGTATTAGTATTCATCAAATATATAATACACCATGCCCACTGCCAATTTTCTAATAGTCCTTCACTGTTGTCCATTGTTCCCTGTTTCCCTGTGTGTCCATCTTCCAGTCTGGTAATCTCAGTTCTGTTTTTACTATCCAAGGGTTGTTTTTGTTTGTTTTGTCTGTTCATTTGCTTTGTTTCTTTATATTACACATAGGAGTGAAATTACCTGATATTTGCCTTTCTCTTTCTGACTTGTCTCATTTAGCATAATCCCCTTTAGTTCCAACCATGTAGAAAATGACAGGTTTTCAATTTTTTAGGGCCATGTAGTATTCCATTATGCATATATATACATATATATGCCACATCTTTATCTTTTGATCTGTCAGACACTTAGGTTGTTTCCATTTCTTGACTATTGTAAATAATGCTGCAATAAACATGGGGTTCATATACCTTCTCAAATTAGTGGTTTTTTTTTTTTTTTTGTAAATACTCACAAGTGAGATAACAGAATCATGTGGAATTTCCATTCTCATTTTTGAAGAATCTTCATACTGTTCTTCACAAGGATTGCATCAATTTGTATTCCTGTCATCATTGTTTAAGGGTTCTATTTTTTCTGAGTCCTCACCAACATGTTTCTAGCCTTTTAGATAATAGGCACTCTCACAGGTGTGAGGTGACATCTCAGTGTTTTAATTTGCATTTAATGCCTTTATTTAAAAAAAGTTTTGTCTCATATTAATATAACAGTTTTGCAGTAGAATTTAAATGTTTTACAGTATCAGTCTTTAAGCTGGCAAATTTCACCCATTTTTTTTTTTTTTTTTTTGTGAATACCGAATTGCTTCTTCCAATGGTTAAATTTCTATTTATTCTTCTCAGTCTATGCCTCTTTTCTTATTATTCTCTTTTGTTTTTATTATATTGAGTTAGAATTTTGAGACTTAAATTTTTTTTTTAGTTTTTCTGCTATAGGATTTGAGTTTATGCACCATATTTCCATTCTTTATAGTTACCCTTAAATTTTATTATACATAAAATTTAAAAAAATTCAGTAACATCCTGACCTTTCTCATGAAAAATAGGACTGTAGACTACTTTAATTTTCATGCTACCTTCTCATCTTATTGTCCAATATTTTAGCTTTGTCTTAAAAAATAGTCAGATAGGTACACACTGGTCACTTGGTGGTTAAGTCCATGAACTCTGACTGACACAATCCATTTACATCCCAAGGAACTGGGTTCATGATAATAATCAAGATAAACAATTGACTAAAATAGATACTTCTTACTTCTCTGTCTTTCTGACTACCTGCCTGCTCATCTTCATTCCTGCCTATACTTTTCCTTAAAGAATCAGATAATGGACACTTATTTTATAGAATGTTTGTATGTATATGTGTATACGTGTGTGTGTGTGTGTGTGCACTCAGGTACATGCAGTTGTCATTTTTTTTTTTTAGATTTTAGTTTGCCTTTTGGGAATTGGTTTTTGACTGAAGTGCAAACAGCTATATTAACACAGGATGTAAAGTAAATAAATTCCTTCATAAATCACTTCATAAAGATCTGGTAGTGGTGATCTGTCTGATGATCTAATAATTTAAATATGTTCTATTTTCCTTTCTTTAAAGATAACTTTGAATATATGAAACCACCAGCATTTCTACAAATTGGAGTTGTTCAGATTTGGAAGAAATGTTTAAAAACCATATTTAAACCTTTTAGAATCTCCCTACCACCCCATGTAGCTGTGATCTTGGTTCTAAGATAAAATTACTTCCTTGGTTAAAATCAGCATGAAATGACGACATAGAACCAAGTTGTTGGGGGTCTCTCAAATCAGAAAGGCAGAGCTAAAAAGTATATTAATATAATGTCAGAACTTTTAAAGGTTCTTAAGAGATAAAGTTGCATTTTTTAAAAAGTAGATAATTATTAAACATGTTAACACATTTCTTCTTTCATAAGTGATATGTCACTAGGTGGAAAAGGGACTTCAGGTTAGATAGTTCTCTGGGAGAATCATGGGACTCAGCATAGACTCATACTCACCATTATAACTTACTAAAGTGAGAAACTGTAAAATGAAATCAGCAAAGGAAAAGGTGAAAGTTCAGAGAAATCCAGGTGCAGGCTTCTAGAGTCCTCTTCAAGAAACGTCACACAGGATGCCCTTAATTTTCCTAGCAATGAGTTGTGATTATATATTTCAAGTGTTGCCAACCAGCAAAGCTTGGTAGACTCAGTTCTTATGATTTTCATTGGGGATGGTTCACAGAGGCACTTTCTGTTTAGGATGTACAGAAGTTTCAGTTTCAGTTTCACAAAAGACAAATGGTATTGTTAGTGCAAATGTTAGGCCACTCTTATCAGTGAATGGTGGTGTCAACTCTCCTACAATCCAAGTTCTTAGACACCAGCCCAGGGCTAAGCATGAAGTTGACCTTTTAAGTACAGCGTTCAGATCTGCTGTGTCAACTCTTTTCTGTACAGGAAAGAATGATTTAATAATGAATTCTTTTGACATGTGATGTTCTCCTGTTTTCTGGTTTGGGCAACGGTGGTTTTCAGTAAGCAGCAAGCTGAGAGGGTAGACATAAGTACTCAAGAGGGAGGAGATTCAGAGAGGAGTCATTGACTCAGCCTAACAAAGGATCGGGGAGAGGGTGGTGGGCTGTTGGACTTTGCCAGGCAAAAAAGAATGAAAGCAAAGATTAAAAATTGTTTAGACAGAGCTAGCAGTCCTAACATTAGTGACCTTCTGTGTTGTTAGGGTTTCTCAATCTCAGTACTATTGATGTTTGGACAGGGTGAGTCTTTCTTGGGGTGGGTGCAATAGCTATCCTGTGCATTGGACAGTACTTAGCAGCATTTCTGGACTTTCTCCACTAGCACCCTCCTCCTCCCACATCCTCCAATGGTGACAGCTGAAAATGTCTTCTGTCATTGCCAGTTCCCAGATGTTCTCTGGGGACAGAGGTTGAGAACAGCTGTATTAACACAGAATTTACAGTAAATAAATTCATAGAGATCTTAGCTTTATATGACTAAGTGGCTTATTGAAACATCACATTTATACTAATTTTCCATTTACAAAGTTATTTTATGTGGTTCTAGCCCCAAGCTCATGAGAGAATCAGCAGTAGTTTATCCTCACTGTATAGATGAGGGCAATGAGACACAGAGGTTAAGTCATTTTGCAGTAAAACAAAGAAATTGCAGTAGTACTAGTAGTAGTAGTAGTAATAATAATAATAATAATAATAATAATAATAACAATCTTTGTATCACTAATAAATGTTTTGTTGAGTACCTACTATGAGCCAGATATTGTTTGAAATGTTTTATAGTTGTTCATTTCTTCAGTAAACCTAAGAAGTTCTTTCATTAAGTTGATTTTTAATAGATGAAGAAAATGAGACCAGAGAGGGTAAGACACTAGCCCAAAGGTGCAGATAGTAGGTGGAAGAGCAGGTCAGACCCAGTAGTTTGGCTCCTGTGCTGGAGATAGTTGGAGGTGCTGGCTCTCGCTCTTCTCTGGTAGTGTTCTAGTAACTCAAGGAGAGAGCAGTGGAGTAGGAGTGAGACGTCTGCAGAGGGATAATTATGGGGGCCTTGGAAGCCAGGAGGCTAAACTTTATTTTCATATCAGTGGGAAGTTATTTGAAAGGTTGTCGTTGAAGGAGTAGTGTAATCAGATTGACATTTTAGAACCTTTGCTTTGGCAATTGGGATTGGAAGAGTAGACTGTCAGGTGTTGAAAGGTAACCTGAAAGGGAAATATTGCCTTGTAATGAAAAAAACTGGAGTGAAGACAGAAAAAATGTCATTATAATTGAGACATATTTAGGAGATAGAGTCAATAGACTTGGCAGTTGATTAATTGGATGTGTGAAGAGTTAAGAGTATTCCCAGGTTTCTGGCTTGGGCAGTTGGGCAATAATAAATGAGAGGAGAAAATTTTGTCATGGGTGTGGGGTGGGATGATGGACAGTTGAGTTTTAGTGGGTTGAATTTATGGTGGGTATGGGATATGCATAAGTGGAAATACCAGTGGTTCTGAAATTCAGGAGAGAAAGTGGTTAGAGATAGAGATTTGGGGATAGTCAGAGCATATAAAGAGAGTTCCAAAGATTTGAAAATCAATGAGATCACTATCCCTTAGGTGTAGGGTAGACTAAGAAACCTATCTGGAACTTTGAAGTGGGGTGGGCAAACAGAGGAAACAATAGGAGACAGAGAAGGAGGGGAAGAATCTGGGCCAGGATTTTGCAGTGACCAAGAAAGAAGACATTTCAAGATGGAGGGGAGGTCAAGCAGAGGAAGACAAAAATTTATCTGTTGGAGTGTTCAGAGGAAGTCATTATAATTTTGACTAGAGAATATTCTGGACACAGGAGCTAAAAGTCAGAATGCATAGAGTTGTAGTGAATTAGAGAGGAGATGAGTAGGAACAGTGAATTTAGTCCTCCTTTTAAAGGAAGTTTGGCTGTTGGAGAGCATAGATTCTAGCCCCAACAGTTATAATAGTATGAGTGGAAGAAAGATAGTAAAAGTTAGGAGTGTCCCGATCATGCTTGGTGCCGATAGCATGGATACTAATAGAATGGAGAAGCCAAGGTAGAAGTCAGGAGACAATGGATATAACTGAGTTATGAGGGCCATAAGAATGAAAGAGTAGGTGGGATCCAGACATAGATGACCTTAGAAAATCTGAGAGATACCTTTTTCTATGTGTTAGAGGACATAGTAATTTGTGTTAAAATGATCTTTTGTATCAAAATATTTTATTTCTGTTCTTTAAAATTTTTCTCCACAGACACTACCCAAAGCAGTCTTTTACCACGGTGGCAGATACGCCTGAAAACCTTCGCTTGAAGCAGCAAAGTGAATTGCAGAGTCAGGTAATTTCTAGAAGGCCTACTTTTGTCACATTGGTATTAAATATTATTCACTCTTGTGGGGTCACCTGCAATGTGGATGCTGAAAGCAGGCCTGAATGGGCATCCTGGACAAAAGTGCTGAACATCTGTTTTACTCCTCATCTTCCTTATCTTCTTGGTTCTGTCACTCACATGGGACAAGGGCAAGAAAATGGGTTCTGGTCAGAGTAAATGTTTCCCAACAGTATTGATTTATTTGATCCTAAATATTTAAAAACATTTTATAAATAGCTTTTCCACACTGCATATGTAGGGGGAAAAAGAGGTGTTAACTTGACCCAATTGCAGAATGTGTGGGGCTAACACCCTGTCTGTGTATCTCACACCAGCCACTAGCTTTGTTTTCATCCTGTCACTTTATTCATATTTCTCTCATATGTCTCACTGACAGCATGAACAAAGATGAGAACACCACATTTGGCTCCCAGTCAACCATTTTGGATGGAAACTTGCTTTCAGTATGGCGATACACACTGATTAAAACTAGGGATCTGAACAGCAGTGTTTTCTGCAGAAAGACCCAATCTCTTCTGCAGAAATCTAGGGCACTTTCTTTCAGTGAAGTTATCTTGCCTGTCCAGGTATAAGAAGATGCTCAACAACTACAGTACAGCCCATTGGTCAAGGGAGTAGTAAAACAGCACCTAGGCTGTGACCTTGGGCCAACCACTCTGATTCTTTGTGATTTTGTAAAATGAGACAGTTGCTTTTATCTTGTTCAGTTGTCTGGAGGATGGTTCACAGAGGTAGTTAGGTGTGAAAGAAAGCATTTTGAAAAGTTAAAAAAATATTTTATGACTACAGAAGCTTCTTCTTCTTCTGGTCCCTAAAAGTCCTTGATATGGGAAAAGGGAGAAGATCAGAATGTAGAAAGTTGTCTACCAAATACTGTTTAGAAAATGTTTAGTCTGTGGTTAGTCTTAATGAGAGCATCAGCTCTCACTTGCACTGGATCCAATGATTTCTGTGCAGGTTTATCTGATCTCAAGGGAGATTGTGGTTCCTTCTACCTTCTTTCTGGACTTGGGATCACTTCTCAGATATTTCATTAGTGGAAATATAACTCAAAATAGAGTTTATTGTTGATTAACAACAGCATGAAGACTTGGTTGCAAATTAGTTTTTGGTTTGTGTAAAATGTTAAATTTTGTGTGCTGAGCCATCAGTTCAAAAAATTGAGTGCTGGCCGAAGAGAGGCACTGGTGTAGAACAGGTAAGAACACTCTTGTTCATTCACACCATGGAGGGTGCCAGGTCTTGGCGAGGTCTGTGCATCCAATATGCCTTTCTCCTCATCAAGGTAGGATTAATTAGATAATGCTGGAGAAATACTTTTAAGCACATTTGAAACAAGAACTAATCAAGCAATCAAATATTTGTTTCCTGCTTGTTACATGTCTGGTGCAAGAGAATTATATAGTAGGTTAATCCTTCCTTCACAGAGCTCACAGGGTGTCTGAGGAAACAGGACTGACATACTCAAGGAGCATCTATGTTTAATTTGCAGTAAGAATTCAGACAGGGAGGAATTCTTTGTGCTGGAGCGGGGATTGAGAAGGACCTTAAAGACTGAGAAGGGATATGATACAAACATTTGTTGCTATCCTTTGGAAGGCACAGCACTCCCGTTAGGTTCAGTTAGTAGCTATAGGAATGCCCTTGGCTCAGGAATAAGCATTTATTGTTTCCTTGTCATGTGCCTGATTAAAGAAATGCAAAATAAAGGCAGGGTGTTTACTGTTTTATAAATGACTGATTTTATTCTCCTTCATATAGCAAGTTGCAAGCATCAGAAAGCAGCAGACACATACAGTGATAGGATGATGGGACAAGAGCAGATAGAGGACTTTGCAGTGTCTAAGCAGTGACCACATGAAGGCAACAGATTTTCTTTAAGATTTTGCTCAACTGTCATCTCCTCTATAGAAAAATGTAGGATTTCATCAGTGTGGGGGAAAATCAACTCAAGAAACATGGATTAACTACGTATTGTGTGAAACAAATTATGTTAGTTGTTGGGGATGTAAAGGCATCATCAATATATTCATTAAACTTGTGATATTCCAAGCACATTATTTTATGTGTACTCTTTTATCTCAAACCTTGTGAGATAGGTGTAGCTGTTTTGTTTCCTGTATACAAAATAGTTTATTAAAAAATGCTGTCAATGTAGAAGTTGAAAACAAATCAGTTGAATTACAGGCTTTTCAAAATATCATCATTCAGCAGGCATTTATTTTTTTGTATCTCTATTTAGGTGAAGCACTCAGTCTTTAGAAAATTTGGATAATGAGCCCTTGCAAAATTAGTTGGCAAGGAGTTGAACTTGGAATGGAACCTCAATGTCTCACTCTTAACTAGGACTGTGGTCACTTTCTTCAGAGAGCACCTAGAAAAGGAGACATGTAAAGAAATAATTGTAATATTAAGTGTTAATTTAGTCTCTGTAAAGGCAGAAATTTGCATCAAACGCAAAAGTCACATAGAGAAGGATGTTATTACTTTTACCTGTATGAGAGATAAAAACACTTCTACAAGAACATTACTGTTTTTGCAAAGGCATAGAAATATTTTATCCTAATAATAAAATTCATTAATGGCAATCGATTCAATTTTAATGTATTAAATGATTTGATTCTGCAGGTAGAGCATTTCCTTAGAGAATAGCAAGAATTCTGAACAGGTCAACTGATTTGGTGGAAAACGATCTGTTAATAGTTTTTATATTTGTTTTGATCATTTGTGATGCTAAATGAGTTCAATCTGCTCATAACTCCAAGTTTGGAAATTCTGAAATCTTTTAGAATTTTTGTTTAAAACTGCTTCTTTTTTTTCCCCCCAACTCATTAGTTTACTAAATGAGCCAAAATGAAGGGAAAACAAATAATTTAAATTTCATCCCAACTTAGAAAACTATTTATAGTTACATATTGTTATCTTTTCCTTTTCTTTTTCTCTGTTTTCTTTTTTTCTCTTTTTGCCAGGATCACAAACACTGCCAGCATGTTTTCCCCATAAGTGTTATTGCCTCTCAAGATTTTTTTTTTGGGTCTATATTAGGTGCCAGATTGTCATAATACAATGGTATGAAATTCTGGAAAATGAACAAGCACGAGTTGGCTTTTCAAAACTGGTGATAGGCAGTGGCTTACCGGCTTCAGCTAGCTTACGCACCACTGGTGCCTGTCCACTGGTGTCCTGTGGGGTGGACTGCCCTGGAACTTGGCAGTGAAGGGGAGAGGTCGGGGGAAAGCACTTCTGTTGGCACCAGCTGCATTTTCATCATACATCACAGGATGAACAGCTTCAAAGAAACAGCCTAAATAGTGTTGACACCCCCACTGGCCCCTAGTAGCCCATTCGACCAGGAGGAAAAGCAAAACTGTACTACTGGTGGTGTTAGTGACATTATACTCCACCTGAGGGGCATCAGGGTTTCATTGCTTGCTTGGTACCAATACAACAGCATGACTGGTAGAAAGTGAGCCGTGAGTTCCAAAGCCCTGACTTGTAACCAAAACTTCTGGAACACTAACGCTTTGTAAGTTGGGTAATCCCTAAACTTGAAAAATTAAAGGGCAATGAAAAACCCCTTAAGAGCAAAGTTTTCTTAAAATTTTAATATTATGTTGTAGAAAGCATTTGCTTTTTAGGGTTGTGTGACTTACTTTTCATGGAAGACTTTTCCCGCAGATGTCTTCAAGCCAAGGAAATGGATCTTCAAGTGGGACTTTGAGTGGATGACGCCACAGAAAAGCACAAAGTGGAGCTATGGGGCTGAAGCAAGGGAGGGAGAAAACGCAGACTCTCTGTGTCCCTTGCTTCCCCTCATTGTTCTTGGCCTCTGTGGAGCATAATTCTGGAAGCAAGGACAGCATGTCAGCTACTTCTGCACTTATTTATTTATGTCATTAACTTAGCTGTTTACAATCATGCTGGAAATAATAGAGATTTTAGCTCACTGTTTTTAGGTGGAGTGTCTATAATTTATGAATGATGATCAAGAAAGATTGTAAATTATTATGGCTAGAATACAACACATTCTGACACCTTTGAGCTTCACTTAAATGCTTTTTAAATCTTCCACATTTTGTGGAGGTATAAAGAATATGACTCATTGGAATCTGACATCAGATAACTGTAAGGATGAGAAGGTAACGTAGTTTTTTTTTAATGGAGAACATAATTGGTAAACATCTTTGTGGAATAAACGAAGACACGTGTTTATTATAAACTTCTGGAAGTTCTAGAAGGTAGTGTTAAGGTAAACTTTCTCTTTCTCCAGCTCTCTCTTGGTATGTGTCTTAGCTGCTCATTTGATGTCCCATTTCCAGAGACCATTTCTCACATTTATCTGTCATCTAACCATCCAAAAAGCAAGACCCCTCTCATGTGGCAACTTCATTTGCATAGGATATCATTAAAGACTGCCTTTCAAGTTCCCTGACTGAGGAACTTTAGTTGCTTTCGAAAGTTGATTGGAGAGCTATTTCAATAACATCTTTTATATGTTTCAAATTTCCTGCTATGAACCTACCATCTAATCATAAACTTGACCTAAATTTCATCTGCTACTAAGCGCCAATCATTTTGAGGGTCTCTGTGCTAGATATTGAGATACTATCATGAGCAAAACCCGGTAAAGTCCTCTCTGTCAGGGGGTTCCTAGGCCAGTGGGCAGAGAGGATGGGAATAAAAAGTCAACAAAGGCAGGTGACATAGCAACTGAGTTGTGAGCATTTTAATTACTTTCACACATTTTCAGGCTGTGGAGGCCTGAGTCCTTTCTCTATAGACAGATACATGATAGGACCGGCCTGCTGCAGCAGCCCAGCTTGGAATCCCTTTTCTAAATGCACATCTATTTCCCCCACACTTCCTGGTCTGGAAATTTCATTTCATTCCTTGCTGGTTCCTCTGACTGTCCCTTATCTCATCTGACAACCTTAGACTTCTGAACAGGAAGACTGTTTCTAGTTAGTTTTTCTTGGTAATCCTTATATTCTGCTGATGTTGGACAAAAAAACCTTTCATACTTTCCTTTCAATTTTCCTTTTCTTTGAACCTAATTTTGGCAGCCTGAGAGTACCCATCTTTTGATTTTTCACCATTTGAGACTGTGTTGTGATCCCATGATGCCTCCTATTTCTCACAATAAGCGCTTTCTCATGTATGGGTAGGTAAGAGTTCATAGAGAGAGCTTCAACATGTTTCTTTTCAAGGTTTTGAGGCTGTGAAATGATGAGAGATTAGGTTTCACATATAGGAAGGGACAAATGTGAATAAGAACTTCAAAGGAGAAATATTAATTCACTTGGTGTGCACATTTCTTGCAGGGAACATAACGTGCTGTGCAGATGTGAACTCAACCCCCACAGTTTCCCATAAGTCAGATTGTTTTTCTATTTTGCTTCTGAATAAAATGATGTAAAAGGCAAAAATGTCAGTAGTAACAGACAGCAAAATAACCAAAATGTTTTGATTTTCTGTATCAGTGATGGAATTTTAGAGCCTTTCATCACAGGGGCCTGTTCTTCTACTCTTCATCCTCTTGGAATGACTCATTCTTTCCATCTGTTCTCAGAGTCCCAGGGTAGGGGCACCCCCAGGCTTATCCTGTGTCCCCTGCTTTCTTCCCCACAGTTCATGGTAGAGTGTGTAAGGCCACAGTCTACTTATGTTTTATTCTGTGGACCTGAATCAGATGACTGGTCCTTGAATTAGGCATTTGAATATATAGTCCCTCAGTTCTGTGGCCATGAATATAACAGAACTGATGAGAATATTTAAAAAATATTACATCAGTTTTTCTATCTTTCTCTTTTTCATTGAAGTATAATTGATAAACAGTATTTATTATCTTCAGGTATATACATCATGATTTGAGATTTGCAGACAATGCAAAATGATCACCACCGAAAGTCTGTTTTCCATCTATTCTTAGACATTTTTCAAATTTGCAGTTCTATATTACTGCCTATGGATTCCATGCTGTCCATGACATCTCCATGACTTACTTATTTCATAATTGGGAGCTTATACCTGGGAATATATATGACGATCCTCTTCATCCACTTCAAGCACAATCCCCTTCTCCTCATCTGTCTCATCTATAATCATATTCTGCCATACCACCTCATGCTTCATGACTCCAGAGACGGGAGAAGACTGAATCATGGTTGGGAAGGAAGAAATCTGAAGGGGAGTGCTCATCTCCCCTTCTGACCAGGGGAGATTGTAGGAAGAAGCAGAAACATCAGAGACTGAAACATGGCCTCCCTTCTCTCTGCTGCCTGAGTCTCAGTCAGGAAGGATGAGGGAGGTGTGTAATAAAGTATGGGTAATTAAGAAACAGAGAAAACCACCACTACCCTACAAGATAGACTCCCCCCACCCCCACCCCCAAGTATACCTTCCCATTCCACAGAGCTTTGTGGGCAGGGAGAGAACCTGAGTTCTTTTACCCAATATCTTAGTCTCTCATGTGTCAGGGAGGGAGATGAAGATTGTAGTGCACCTTGTAGAGGAATGTGGAGAGTGCTTACTGTGGAGTGAGCAGGGGCTTTGTCGATGGAGAAGCCATGTGTCCCTGGAGCCAGGGGTGGATTGTGTGGGCAGGATGTAATGCTGAGACCTTGGGGAGCAGTAAGAAGAGGCAGATTCAGCAGGCATTGCCACCAGGCCCTTTCTGAGTCAAAGGGAGAATACACCATGGGGTCACCAGCCACAGACTTCAGATGATACCAGCAGGGAACTTGTGACCAAGAGGACAAGGAGATGCTACTGAGGCCATAGAAGTCAGAGGAGTGATTGAGGGAATGTGGGCCTGGATCTGAAACTTCCCTCGTCATCTGAGGTCCCTAAAGACCTGTTTGCTCACACACGGTTAGACACTGTGTTGGACAGAAGACAGGGAGCAGGAGGAAATCTGAATTTCCTGTGGTGATGCTTACATCTCTGAATGGGTTCAGTTTAGTGGAAGGAATGACTTGGTTTCTCTCAATTCAGCATAACAGGGACATGTGAATTATAGCAGAGCAGCATTTAGGAAATTGAATTTCCTTCAATTTTGTAACTCAGTACAGTGTAAATAAATTGCTAACCTTTAATTTTATTGGTAAAATATAGCACTAGATCAATCATCAGGAATTCTGGATTCTGGCCTTGCCTCTACCACTAACCATGACTTTGGGTATCACTGACCTTTTCAAGACCTAAAATAATGGGTTGTGTAAAATAATCACTAATATTCCTTCCATAAACTATAATGAACATCATTGTAGTACAAAAATGATCTGTAATAGCATCTCAGGTTTGCATAGAGCAACTACGTGTTCTTTTCTGCCAAAATCATAATAATCAGACCTGCCATTTCATTTGACCTTTTTCTAATTAGTCTCAAGTATTGACTGAAGGTCATCATTAGGAGAGCACATTTGTGGTTGCCCACAAAGTGTTGATGGGCAGAAACTTTCACATTGGAAGATAGGTCTAATTTTGTACTAAATATGTTTTTTTTTTTTTTAAAGAAGACAAATTGCTATAAGTCATAATGTATATAATGTACATTCACTGATAAGTATCTTTTTTGTTTTTGGAACTGCATCAAACTAATCACTATTTTGGAGGAAATAATGTCTTTCCAATAATGAGGTTCATGTCCGTGGGATATTAGATAATTACTATTCAGCTACAGTTTACTTTCCGGAGATCCCAGCCTTGTTGGATACCAAACAACTCGATTTCAAATTCTTACATAATCTGAAGAAATGAAAACTGGAATCCTCTCCTCTTTTTAATGAAATAAGCAATCTTTAGCTCTTATACAGATTTTTTTTTCCTTTATCTCTAGGTTAGTTATAATGTTTATAAATAATTAAAATGAAATGCAAGTAAATCTTAACTATGGTTCTCCTTTTGCAGAGAATATATCCTTTATAAGATTTTCTTAGAATTGTGTAAACTCTGACTCTGAAACTTTTCATTTTAGTATATTTTATTCTCTGTAGGAATACCACTGAAAGTCTCAGGTATAAATATATGCTCTTTATTATTATATAGACTATACTTAAAGAGTGTATATGTGTATGTGCATATAATATAAATATCTTGTATAGAATATGCATGTTTTATACATAGGTATAAAATGCATTGCATGTACACTTGCATATGTGTGTGTATATATATATATATATATAAAATAAAGCTGATTTGGAAAGAAAATGCTCAGAAAATAGTCCTTCTGAAAGCCTGAGAAATCTTGAAGTGTCTTTCTCTTTTGTTATCAATGGCAAAGTATGATTTAATTCAGTGCTGGAACCTGAAACATCTATACCATTGCAACTAAGTTCCCATCATATAGATTTACTTTGCAGTGCCTATGTCTTTTAGCCATTCCATATATTGTAGGTGATAACTGAAGTGAAAATGTAGCCAAGATTATTATTTCTGGAAGTGAAATAATGGGGTCTTCTTAAAAATCACCTATTCCGGAGGGCAGCTCCTCATTTCACAACATAATGAGCATAAATCAAGCATACTTTTTTTCATGGGCCTTCCTCAATGGGTAGTTCATTCATTCATTACTTTTTTGATGCCCGTTTTCAGCTTGCCCTTTGTTTTAGAGTTTAAACTAGAGATTTTATTAACTTAATGGAGATTATTTAATAATCGTGATAAGAAATTGTGAGGGTTATGTACCATTGGATGAAGAGTGGTAATGTATTAATTAAATAGGGATAATGTAAGGTAATTTCATGAAAATTAGGAGTCTTATAAGGTAAATTAGATGCTTAAGTACTGGAAAGATGCCTTTTTAATTCTTTCTTGGCATTAATTACAAATGAAAAATTACAGCATTCCTTATTTCAAACTTTTACTAATAAAGAAATCTCACTTGATAACTCACCTGTATGTCCTGTAATTTGTTCTGTAGAAAGCTGCTTCAGTTATTAATTGGTTAAACCTGCATTTATGGAATACTTCCTTTGGTCAGCCACTGCCTGCTCTTGGGGTGAGGGTGTGTGTGGCATCCATGCGTGTGGTAGAAGGAATGACTGGAAAAGGCATGACTCCTGACTTGGAGTGGTTTATTGAATCTCCTCAAAAGTTATTATCTTCAATTCTATAAACAGTTATTTTCTTGTGTAACCCACTTAATTTTTTCCTCTTTTCGCCACTGAAATGTTTCTCTCTTCTATGACTGGAAGCCCCAAATGACTTTCTTTTCTTTGTATATATGTTAGATACCAGCTACTTTGAAAGACTCTGGGATAGCATTATTTATAGTAGGAAAAAACCTGAAATAGTAAAAGCCTATCAACAAGATGATTGTTGAATAAATGATGAAAATTCACACTATAGATAGAATATTATACAGGCATTAAAAAGAATGTACAAGATGCAGTGGAGGAATGTTCAAGGGGTATTGTTCAGTGGGAAACACAGATTCAGAAAATCATGTATATTGCAAAACCTTCCCTGTGTGCATTCATGTATATTTACATCTATGACTCTATCTATATATTTGATTAGGATTGTATGTGTAGAGAGAAAAACATGGGTTAATATATATTAGAATGTTAGCATTGGTTTTGGGGGCTTATCCATGGTGAACAAGTAAAGGGAAAAAGGAGATCGCAGTAGTATATAAGGCCATGAATGCATTTCTATGCTACTACATGTATATGATATGTATATGTGTATATATATATATATATATATATATATCTCAGTGGGTGTATGTCAAAAGAAATAACATTTGCTTATTTATATTTAACCTTCCATTCTTTTGCATCTTTCACATGAGTAACACTAGTGTTTTTCGGTTAAGCAAGATAGGGATTTACTTGTTTAATTTGGCCAGCCTGAGATGTCTTAAGTGACATAGATAGATTTCCTGTGACTTATTCCTCTAAAGTTATCTGGTATTTTAACAAATGTTTATGGTATGTCTGTTTTATGTTATATGTTAGTATTTGTACTGGGAGTACTCAAAGAACTTAGCTGCATGTTTGTAGGTAGGTGTGTATATGCTCCTGTGTGTGTGTGTGTGTGTATGTGTGTGTACACAACTGTTGGCCTCTGTATTTGAGCTTCCTCCCTTCATCCTGTTGTTTATTTGGTTCTGGGGGTTTAAAATGGAAAGCATTGCTTCTCTCATGTTAAGAAGAACCTAAGAATTTATTTGGATTAAAGTCTGTTTTCTTTCTGTTGCTCAGTTACACAATTTATTGCCTATTTCCTCGTTTTCCTCAGAAATGCCCTTGAGAGACCTTGAGAGAAGATAGTTATTGAAGAGTTTTAGAGGAAAAAGAAGTCTGAGATGATTCCTGTATATCTGTCAGTATTTCTACAATTGTGGTTTCTAGTTTCACACTTACCTGCTGAGCATGTTGAAAATGCTATTGGGGGTCTGGACCCAGACCCACTAAGAGGGAGAACAGAAATATACATTTTTACTAAGTGTCCCCAAGTATTACTTATCCATATTAATACTTGAGAGCCAGTTCTCTGAAGTTTTGTTTTAAATATTAAGACTTTCTGGCATTCTTCCCACACTGTTGCCCCCAGAAAAAGACTTTGTCATATCCTTGAACTCCTTTAAGGTTGTGGAAAGCTTAGATATTTTGCCATACTGAAATTCTTTCAGGACCACTGGCTTCTTACACTGCTGCTCTCTAAGACTGACCCAAGTCTATAAGACAGGATACCTGGAGTCCCATGCTAGACTTCTTAAAATCTCTACCATTGTTCAGCTTCCAAGTCAAGGGGATGTATGTAAGAAAATGGGTGCTTTGATTTTAAAACATGGAAGTATTTATCCCATCAGATGCTCTTATAAAACCTCTTTTATGATATTGAAATGACTTTTTATTTTCATCCCTTTCTTCATTAGTGGTATCTGCATTTAGAGATTTTATTAAGATTAAACTTCGGACAACTTTCTTGCTACTAAACATGTACACTTCCATTATGAAGATAAAAAATCAATGTCAGTCAGAGAAAGACTAGAGTGATTTGAAAAATTAGCAAACTGGTGGTCAAATTAAAATCTCTTTAAGGTAACAAAGTCAGTATTACATGTATTTATAAACACATATAAGAACATTTCTGATTGCACTGTATTTTGTTGTTTGAAACCACAGAGGTAAAATTAGAACTGCATACATGTTGCATTTTAAAAAAGAATCCTGATTCTTTGGAATACTTTTGGTGTATTTATAAATATTCATCACAGAGACAAGAACTGAAAGTGTTTTTCAGAAATCTAAGATTAACCTCTATCACACATTGATCCCAGCACTATTATCTAAAATATCAAGATAATTGAAGCAAAGGGTAGTTCATAGAAAAAGCAGATTTATGTGACTATTTTTCTATATTCTTCATGTGACTGTTTCTGCATCATCAAGAATCTTAGTACTATTCTGATAAGAAAGTCCTGTCTGAGAGCCTTTTATCTCCACAGCAGGACAGAGACAACCTAAGTCAGTGTGTGAAACCTATGATGTCATCCGTCTGTCAATCATCATCGATTCAATAGAGCTGGTTTCTGAGCTCTGCATTAGGTACCACAAGGGACACAGAAGGAAAAGTCATGGTTTCTGTCATTGAAGAATGATCCAGTTCAGAAAGTTCAAATGTGCCTGTTATGATACAACGTATAACAAAAGGCTCTTTCAACAAATGCTAAGGAAACTGCATGAAAGGACATACTAGGTGACAGCAGAGCAGGTACATGAGTTGGCAGAGAGGCAATTAAAGAGGAACAATACATTAGGAATGCATGATGCTATTTCCTTCCAGAAGATGTCAACTGGATGGCATGGATGGCCTGCCTTGTATATCTGTGCTCTAGAAGGTGGGAGAAGCTCTTGAAACAGCTTATGAGGTCCTTAGCCAGGGGAGTGATAAAGTTGCTGAAGAATTGTAAGGATTTATAAAATCAAAGCTTGGAGAGATGAAAGAAGTCTAGTGTGAGGAAGTTAGGAGGTTGGATCAGGGTGTAATGGGTACAAAAATAGAGGCAAAACTTAGAACGACTTTGGGAGAAAGATAGATACTGAGGATAAGTTAGGGGAAAAATTTAAGTCATATAGTGAAAATATTTGTGACACTATTGAGCTCATCATGGATTTAATCTGAGACACTTTATCTTAGAGGAGAAAGACTAATGAAATAATCCTGAAAAACTTATTTTGAAATCTTAAATTTTCTGTGAATTTATGATTTTAGACATTCATTTATATAGTAAAATGCAATTATCTAACATATTTGACATGATAAATACCTTGCAGTTTAAGGTACCTGTAAGCTTTCACATAGTAGGGGGAGTTAAATTCTAGATGACTCAGTTCTGGTCTTTATCTTGCAAAAACATCTACAATTCCATAAGGCATTCCCCCCCCCCCCATAGGACACAAAGCTCTGCTGCAATTATTTGTGAATAGATTTCTGTGACTCATGTTAGTAAGACTATTGTTAATCACCATTTAAAAGAACAATATTTCATCAACATAAAAAGAACCTCCCTCCTTCCCACATACATGAGGCTATTTTCCTCTTGGTCTTAAAAGTACCTCCTTCTTTTTAGAAGTTAGCATTTCTATTGAGCTGGTATCTCCCCCCTCTGACTCAAAGGAAAAAATGAAAATTCACTTAGTAAAACCTGAGTAACCAAAACAAATCCCCCTGATTGCTACTTACCTACAGAGGAAAAGAGTTGGCTTTATTATTTTTTTTCTGGTGCGTGTTTTAGACCACATGTGTGAAATAGTTCTACTAGAAAAATAAAGAGCCTGTATTGTATTTGGAGTAGTGGGTGTTGAGAATGGGTACATCAAATTGCTACCTAACTGGGCAAGGAAACCAGTTCTTAGTTTGTATTGGAATACAAAGAAAGACTATTTTTTTTTAAATCCTTAGTTTTGAAAGCAAGTTTGACTTGCCAGGGAACATTAAACTTCTACAACTTGTTCCTGTGTGGATTGCTAACTTGGTCACCTCCTCATTTTAGACAGTTGGGCTTCACCAATGATGGTATTAATCTCTCAAGTTTTTACAAAGTCCTTGGAGTATCTGCAATAATACCCTGAAAATCTTTTCTTTTGGTAGACCGTGAAATGATGTCCACCTTACCTCCTGGTAAAGTCTTTGGTGAGGATGAATCTTTTGGCTGTGTTTTCATTTGCAGCATCTCTGGCTCCCAGATGTTCCACAGATCCCAGGTGTTCCATGGAGTGTCTGTTGTGACCCTTTCTAGCTCTCTGTGACAGTCTTCTTCTGTACCAACTTCCTTTTGGTCCCCATGGAAAGTGGTGGCTAGTCATGTCAACCTTCTGTCTGGATCTGGGGTCCCGATCAGACTTTAGAGTTTTTTCCCCCTGTTTACATTCATCTGTCTCTGACATCTTGCCTGCTACTTTTGGGAGAGAAAGTTAGTTCTCTAAAAGCTAGTTGGATCTTTGCTGAGATCCAGAGAGAAATGCAGCAGCTTGGAAATGCTGTAGCAAATTCCTGACCAGGAAGCATTCGCAGAACCTCCTCAGCCAGCTCTCCATCTCTGTCTCCATTCAGTCTGACCACTGCCTTCCTCCTCTCCCTTTACTGTACCCTTTTTCTCTTTGTTGTATCTGCATTCTTCCAGATCTCCGAAAGTCTCCTAGACAGAAGGCAGGACATCCAGAAAGACTGCAGAGACATTACTTGCTGTCCTCTGCACTGTGTGTGGTGTTTGCTGACTTAGATCCATTTTGGGATGGAAGTTTCTTGTTCAGGGGCCTTCTTTCTGTTTGCAATAAGTTTTAATCTTTGTGCCTCCATATGTTTGGAGTTTAGATCTAAACAGATTTAACCCCTCTTGATTTTTTTCTATAGCCTAGAAATGTTTGTTTTCTTCATTTCAGAGACCACTGTGGTGGTTTGTGATGGTTAGCCATATACCCACCACCTTGTGTAGATGGGAAGGCAATCAATTGTCTTTGTTCAGGAAAAGTCACTTTTGACTGGGGTAAAACTAAAACCAGATTCTTCCTATAGTGCAGCTTCCGGGCAATGAGTTTGTACCCCAGTTCCCGCCCCTGAAGCTGTAGCTTAGAGTCCCTGTGTATCTGGTCCTGTGAACCACACCAGGGCTAACCCAGCACTCACAGCAGAATGATCCTAAATCTGTCCTGACCCTCTTGGTCCCTCTACTAGCTTCTCCATTCCCTTCTGTCCAGGGTCCAGTTCTTTCTGAGAGCTAGAGATCCACTGATGATGAGGAAGTTGACACGGCAGTTAATATGGCCTTGCACTGACATCCAATATACAATTCATCATTGCAGTTGCAGAGCTTAATTTTTCTAAACCTTTCATCAGGGTATGACGTTACTGTATAGTAAGTGACTGTATTGCTTGAAATCATTTGCCCGTGTAGTCTTCATTATATTCCTTAGTCATTGTGCTTTGCATCACGTGATCTTTCCTCAAATATCAGTCTGGTGAACCAACGATGAAATTGCATTTCTTTGAATTAGAGTACAAATTATTATGGGAGGAAAAAGACATTAAAGGGGACACATTCATGTTTATGTTTGAATAAATGTGAAAAGCTTAACAGCCTTGGAGGCAGCTAATGGAAAGTTTATAAGAGAACATGAAATCATTCTATCTCATCACCTTGGACCTGTCTCAGAATAACTGTAGGTGAACTATGTTGACTTTTATTCTGGGTATGTAAATCCCCGACATATAATCAGCTAGGTGTGCATTTCTTGCGGGGCTAGGAGAATACAGAATCAGTGGTAGTTCTTATTTTTATCTCAAGACTCTAACACACATCAGACAATCAGTAAATGATTGTTGGAATACACCCTTCTCCCACTTTTTCCTTGCTGATACACGCCTGGGCTTCTCCATAGTTTTGTTTAGTAAGAGCCAGTCCTAGGATTGGGAACATTTTGGTGTGCAGATGGGAATAAACAAAGAAAACATAAGCTGGAGAAAGAATGACTACTTGCTGTGGCTTATTTGCTTGGTGCTGGCCCCACATCTGGTCTAACTCTGCAGTGTGTCCTCTGGCTGGCTTGCTGTTGGCTTCCAGACTGCATCCTGACTGTGACTGCCCACAGGTCCATCCTGGTGTCCTCAATTCTTCCTTTGCAATCATCCTCCTAACTTGTATCCTGGATAGATGGGAGTCACTCAATAGAAGATGAAGTGATGGAATTAAGTGACTTAATTGTGGCTTTTATGCAGTACTGAAGTTGACATGTTGCAGAATGTTAAAAGTTTTGGTTTTGAATGGAATATGTAGATAGGAAAATATGATTGCTGTGTGCTTTATTGTAATTCCTCTTTTTCCTTCCAGCCCCCTGCTAGGTTATACATTTATTTATTTTGATGTCAAGTCTAAGACCTACAGGTAGCATTTTTGTTGTTCAGCTGTTTCTCCTGCCCTCTTTTTTCTGCACAAATTCTTGAAGCAGTTAGAACCCATGATTTCTAAATATCTGTGTTGAGAGGCCTCCAGTAAGGATGAAGACTTGTTCTTTATTTTCTTCATAGATTAAGCAGATGATTGGAAACAAAAACAGAAATTATTTAGTGGGAATTTATGAGCAACCAGTAATTGTGCTAAGGGCTTTTTAATACAGTATCTCATCCAATTCTCTCACAGAAACTTTTTTTTGGTAAGCATGATTGCTTTCATTTTGTAATAGAGGAAGCAGTAGCTCAGAGAGGTTGTGCATAGTACTTGTGGGTCACATAGCTAGTCACATACTTGCTAGCATTTGGCCTCTGGTCAGACTCCAAAGTCTTAAGGTTTTCCTCTCAATGTAGCCTTATTGTAAATGACATTCTTATGATTTTGAGTGCTATGACATTTTAGGTTTAAATTCTCCAAGTTCTCTTTATGAGATAAATGTTTCTATTTGAATTAAATAATGTCTTGAATAATATTTATTTTTATTTTGGGAGGTTATTTTTACCTTAGTTTGATAGTCAGCATTCCTGTAGATTTTTAATACTTTAAATTGTTTAAACTATATAATAACTTTTGTTCACATGTCAATTATTTTAGACAATTTAGCTATTATTTTAACAATTCTGCTATTTTGCGTGCTTCATCTATTTAAATTTGTATTGAATACATATCCTCGTGTTTTCTGCGCTTATTGGTAGGGTAAATTATTCACATTTCAAAAACATTTTAAAAATATGTCAGATCATAGAAAATATCCAGTATATTAGAAATTTGATTTTCTGAGTTGCTGTATTTTCTTTGGCTAGGAGCTGGCTATACACTTTAATTAATTGGTTGCTTATCATAGATTCTTCAGGTGCCACTTTTTATTGCCAAACATGTTTTACGTCCCGTCACATTCTTGTCTTTCTCTTTTGAGATAATTAAGGGACCCAGAGCCCTTTTTCACCCCACGCCAATTACAGTCCTTCTCCTGAGAGGTCTGAAGCATCAAAGCCGTGGTTTCTGACTTTGCTCAGCACACAGTTTTGTAGGAGCGATGCTAACCTCGCCTGGACTGCTGAGTGAAGTTGGCAGGGAGCACCAGACATGCTCTGAGAGGGCTGAGCTCACTGCCAGGATGCAGCAGGCTCACTGCCTGCACGCAGGTGTCATCTTTTTTCTATGCTCTGCTGCCATCAAAGGAGATTTAAGAGCACTCTCAACAGAAAACACTTAGACAATATTTATGGGTGTAATGAGAAAGAAAGCAAGGCCTTTTAGAAGAGGAAGTGCCTGCAGAGAGGAGCAGGGCTTTGAAAGATGGCAGGACCCAGGATAGTATGTGTGGAGCTGGGAATTCCCTAGCTGTGTTGATTGACTGTCAGTGGACCAGTGACTTTATAGACAGTCCAGAAGAGGTAAGGCTGACTGTAGATTACCTGGATGGCATGCCAAGGAGATATAGGCCTTATCATTAGGTGTGAGCATCTACAAGTTCTTGGGCAGGGCAGTGATTTGCTGAAAATGATGTTACCAGAAGATTAATCAGGCAGCAAAATGTACTGGATGGGGGGAGATTTGAAGTCGGAAGCCAAGTTAGGAAATGTTGACTGTAATGAAAGTGCTTGGTAATCAAGCAGATAATCAAGGGAATGAAAAGGAAGGGAAAGGAAATTTGAGGGAGGCACATTATGAAGAATATATAAGGGAGGGACAAAGCGGGTGGCTGCAGAATTTCAGTTGGAGGAGTTTTTGTTGATTAACCAGTTGGAAGTGGGGAGGGGCACTTGGGCAGTGAGTCTGGACGCTGGGTTCGTGTAGGAAGCACATTGTTTTTACAGAGATTGTGTATTGATTTAGTGTGGTTTGCAGTGGTGATCACTGGGGCCCATTGTCTCTCATCCAGTGACTATGAATGTCTGAATGAACAAAAGATTGAGTGAGCAAGCTGGGCTCAGGATTAACATTGATTTGAAGAATTCAACATTTATTTAAGGAGAACTGACTTCATAATGACCAACAGTGATAGTTGGGAGAAACCAGATATTAGTAAAACTTTCTGAAACCATGTTCAGTTACAACATAGAAGGATTGAGTTTTGAAAATAAAACATTTTGACACATTGATAAGTTACACAAATGTTAAAGATTACACATAATGAATTGTTGACCGATTTGAACTTTTGGTTTTTTCAAAATGGTCAAGACGGTGATTTATTGTACACACATTTCAAAATTTGTTCTGGATTTACAGATCAAGAGAGGACGAGGGAGAGGGAGAGGGAGAGGGAGAGGGAATGGGAGAGGGGGAAGGGGAGGGGGAGGGAGAGGGGGCAGGGGAGGGGGAGGGGAAAGGAGAAAAATCTTAGCACGAAAGTAGTATTGGAGGTTGGGCTACTTTTTAGTTTTATTTAGCTCTGCTCTTAGACTTGATAGACTTATAGATAGCAAAAATAGTCCTGTAAACGTTTTTTTTTTTATAGGACATCACTGTGTCACTTGTAAGAAGCTACCTTTGCAGTTTAATGACTTGTCTAGCAAAGCTGGCCATCATGTAGACTAACCCCCTGAGACCAATGGAATGTGAAAGCAAGCAAGGATTTTGGACTAACTTATACTTGGTGTCAATCTGCCTCCAACACTTAATACTACATGGGCTTGGCAGTCTTCAACTCTCCTTCTCTTTATTTTAAAATGGTGATTTTCTCTCTTGTCAGAAGTTACTGTGAAGCTGTGATAACGTTTTCAGCCAGCAGGCTTAGTACAGATCTTGGACCTTAGCAAGCACTCAGCAAAAATTTACTGAGTTACTCTTTTCTGGATACATAGTATTTTCACTTAACTGTCCATAGAGTAATACTGATCAGTTTTGAAAATGGTGGCTGCTATTCTTACTTGTGCAAGTGGGATGAGAATTGTCAGCCTGAAAGCATTCTGGAAATAATGTCCTTAAATTAATGTCCTTAAATGGCCTCACTTCCTAGGGAAAAACATTCTCTTGAAACTCGGAATGGGAGAACCTATAAGGTAGAATAAAAGAGCATTGATTCAGACCTTGGTGAAAATACTGGTTGTTACTAGTTATGTGGTTTGGGGGAGTATTTTATTTTGGAGTCCGTTTCTGCAAAATGTGCTCACAATACTAACACACTTGGATGTTGTGAAGATCACACTGTTGATGTGTGTTTGAGGCATGGGAAGAAGTTCAGCATTGCTTGGGAATATATGTGAGGGGAAAACAGATTAAAATGAAACAGGAAAGCCAGGCAAGATTGTGGGGATAGTAGGGAGAACAGTGAGATGTTTCTGGTGCTATTTCCAACATTAAGAAAGAAAATAGGAGGAAAATATTACTTGTGATATTTTTAAAGCTTAGTGAAATCCTGATTTATTAAAAAATAGTGAATAACTTATTAAATAACTGATTATGGATTCTTAAATCATCTATTAACTTTGCTATGGAAAATATTGAAGAAGCAGTGATAATTTGAGAAATTAGAGAATGATAAGGAGTCTCAGGGAGAGAGAGTCAAAACTAAACCATTCAGTTCCTTCTTGTGACCTGGACTGTTTCTTTCAATAAAGGAGTGTGTGTCTATTTCTGGGTGAGTTGTTGAACTAGTGGGATTTTAAGGAAGTTATATAAATTTATTTAAAAAATCCATTGATATCTTTTTACAACTCAAAAAGCATTAGAAATAGAAATGCTTAGAAACATTTCCTTCTCCTTGAGAGTTCAATGGATTAAACCAAAAGCAAGATTTAAAATTATACTATCTTGCTTTAACAAATGAAGCAAAAAGCATATTCATACTAAAGGGCATTCTGAACAGCAAATCTCAGTTTTGTGAAAACATCAGTCTCAGTATATTTTTATGAAAAAAAAAAGCTGTATTGGGAATAAGATATCTTGAAAAGCTTGGGTGTTTCCTAAAAATTCTCAAGTTCTGGGTAATGATGCTGCATCATAAGAAAGTAGCACGTTAACTGATTTTGCATTACTGTGTGTAAGACCGGGGAGTCTCAACACTCCCAGCGCCCATGATGAGTGTGAGTGACCCATGAATGCCCCATGAATATTGGTTGAATTATGAGCCAGAGAGCTATTCTCCTAGACTGAGAGATTAGTAGTGTAAAGGAAGCTGCCCATGGAAGGAAAAATGCTCCCGTTTTAAGATTAAAAATGGAAGTGTGAATTATTTTTTTAAATGCGCTGTAAAGGAAAAAGAATTAGTACCATGAAGAGTGAGTGGGTTGAGACAGCAGTGAGAATTGCTGCTCACAGCATCTAGCTCATGGCTGGCCTTATCCACTCAGAAATAATTATTTTCAAACCAAGCAGCATTTGCAGTGATAGCTCTGGAACAGCTGCGTCAGCTTTAGAACGTGTGTGAACACTGTTCAAGAATAAACCACAGAAGTGGGTTTTGGAAATTAAAAAGAAAATTCAAGAATGTTTTGATGTCTAAGGGTTATTAGCACCCGCTTACAAAAAAAACAGAACAGTAAAGTTGGGAGTCATCTCGTTTCTGCAGCAGCTTCCTCTTTATCTCCCTGAGGTGTTTGCTTCGCTGTTTCCATAGAGCTGCTCATTGGTATTCCCCAGCTGCGGTGTTGCTGTGAATCCCCTCATAATTGCACTGAACTAGGGGTCTTTACTTTTTAGGTCTTGCTTAAGCTCAGGGCCCCTGTCCTTATGTGTGGCAGCTTTAATTTTGCACAGAAATGACAGCTTCTGTCCTGCTCCTTTGTCTCACTGGTAGTATGGTCAAGCAGCCCACTTTACATCTGATGCAATGACTATTATCTTTCCTTCCCCAGAAGGCAGTGCTTACTGTCCCCACCCCAAGGGACCATAATCATCATGTTTTCCGATGTCTGCACTGCAGGCTTTGTCAGCCCTGTGTTATTGGGAGGCACTATGCATTTTTTCAGAGGGGAACATTTCCTTTTACATTTTCTCTGTCCTGACTTTTGATCTTTACTTCAAAGGGGAGAGCCTCCCAGGGTCCTCAACAGTTTCTCCAACCCAAGGTTGGCACCTGTGGTTGGTGACCAGGAGAGGTGTTTGTAATGGCAGGTCTACTCGCTGATCATACTTTAATGAGGCAATGTGGTGTAATAGTATGTAACGGCCGGTTTCTTAGATTATGGCCAGTGAAAATAGTTATCCTCTAGTCTGAATTTTAAAGACTAAATATATTGAATTAGTTACATTTGAATCACTTTTATATGTATCAGTTACTGCCCTGATATTCAGGGCTTTGATTATTATATATTGTAGATACAGTTACTCTTTCTTGGATGCCATAGACTAAATTCATTGAAAGGTCCTTCTGGGATGTCTTAGCTCTTCTTTGCCTCTACCTTCTTTTAGGTGGTGTTAGTTTCAAGTTCAAATACATTTCGTCTGATTAATTGACTACACATGGAAGGACTCAAGAGAGCAATTATATATGACATCAGATAAATGACTCAGTGACAAGGTATATTCACTTAGGTCAGCGCAATTCAAAATGTGAGAAAACATGATTTAGCTGACTGGATTGGAAGACAGTTTACATGACTGGTTGGGAGGAATCATATTGCATTTTGAGGTTTGGTAATTTGAGATATATAATATTATATTTGCTGAGAGGTGAGTTGGTTGCAGTTGTTTATGTGGGCATCATTTAATGTGACAATGTACTCTTCAATCTTCATGCATAGTAGATGGTGCCATTGCCTAAGGTGATGGGGGTGAGAGATGAGTGGGATCTGATACACCATAAGCCAATGTATTTTGCTCTTTAGGAAGTTGCTTAGTATGGCAGTGCCCTAGAATAGGGAGTAGATGCCTTCTGGAGTTAATTGCAGTGTTTATCTTTTAGACTCAAATGGCTCATCCCTGTGACATGTGACTTTGTAGAACTTTTCATGAGAGGTACTTCTGCCCCATAGATGTTGGGTGTGGCCATGTGACTCAGGTTAGTAAATGGACTGCTAGCAAACAGTGTGCCCTCAGAGATCTTAGATGTGCCTCCTTGGTTTGGCTTGGCCTCTGGTGCTCCTGCTATTTACTCTGGAAAGAAGTTGCTCAGGGTTGCTACTAATCTAAGAAGGCTGTGGGCACACATGGAACAGAAGTGAACCCAATCTGAAACCTGGAGCCAAGTAGACTGACAACTGACTTGCAGAATTGTGAGCAAGACAAAGGAATGCTTATGATTGGAAGTGACTGACTTTGTGGGAATTTGTTGTGCGGCATCATTGTGGAAATAGCTAATAGATATGCATGACAAAAAAAAATTCTCCCTCACCTGATGCCTAGGAAGAATCCCACTTAGGTTAGCAAGCATTGCATATGTTCAGATCCTTGTTCCCACCCCATTGGCAAATCAATGTCATTCACAACATTTGCAACCTTTGGCTGCAATGCAGTGATGTCCTTTGCTGGCAAAAGTTAATGGTCAGAAATTGCATAAATATACCTTCTTGAATATTAATTTGATGACACATTCCTACTTAATCATTTATCAGGGGATTTTATATATTTTTAAAACTTTGTAAGCTTTTTTGATTGTTTTAAGTAGTAGATTTACATGATTAAAAATTCCATAGACATTTTTAATTTCACAGAATGAATTTCACTGTAGTCTAGAGAGAAAACAAGTTTAGTAGAGAATATTAGATTAATCAAAGAAGGTAGTTCAAGGTTAGGGCAGGAGAGATTTGCCTGGAGGCTATGTTATCAGGGACAAAGCTATCAAATTGCACCAGGTCTATGTCTGCAAGGACCCTCTTAAATTGGTTAATGGTGTTCACAGCTCCTGCCGCCCCAGTGGGCTCCTGGATCCTAGAGTCAATTCTGCTCAAGTCCTTGCTGCTCCAGAGCCAGGATCCTTTGTTGTCACCCCAGAGAGAAAATCCCGCTTTCTCATGTTCTTTTCTGTATTAAAGGCTCTGATGGATACATCTGGTTGGTGGCGCCTATGTCACATGCCTACATACAAACTTTAAGGGAGGTTGAGAAAGTGAGTTTGTAACCTCCACTCTCAGGAAGCAAAACTTAAAATGGAATATTATTGAAATTTAGAAAGATTGTTCAGAAGATGCTGGATAGTCCTGTGTATGAAAAGTGTCCGTATTCATTCACAGTATCTATGTTTAAAACCAATCTTTAATTATTTTTGATCAGTATAGTGATTTTTAAAAGTTGAAAGTGAAGGAAGTTTATTTAACTCCCTTTTTAGAAAAATGAGCATTAGTATAAAACAAATAAAAAACCCAACAGAAACTCCAGTCTTATAGACATGTATTTCTCAACTGGACACTTCTTTCAAAATATCCACAAAAAGCAAATAGCAGGCAGATTTTTTATTTTATGTCATAGTTTCATTGAAAAATATAACATTTTGATAATAAACTTATGACTAAATTGGTTTATCAGTTTCACAGTATGATAGGGTTTGTAAGACTAAGTTCTGAAAAAAATCTCAAATGAGAAACATCTAGTTATAAGCAATTATACTTAATTCAACATTCTTCTTTTTCCTCAAGCTAGTAGCATTGTTTTATTTCCTTTAAGGCTTGACAGTCTTAAATCTATCTTTAAAAATCTATGATATGAATTCTTCATTAAGTCAGAGACCCAATTTCCCACTTAGTAACAGGAACGAAGTCTAGAGTATTCATGTGCTGCAGAGAAAACTGTTAAATGAACATGTAAGGAAATACCCCACATCCCTCATATCTCATTATTAAGTTATAGCCCCTGTGGCCCTGCAGAGGAAAGTTGTCAAATGTAAGTATTCATGGTAGGGATGCCTGTTTGTTGCAAGGAGAAGAGTTTAACTGATGGACAGTATGCTACGGTGGTCCCCAGTAGAGTGCTTGGATAAGTGGCGGGGAGCTGGAGTCAGGGTAAGAGGAGAGATAGCTATTTGGAGAACTGAATGGAATCTGGAGAGGGCAAGTAGTCAGATTGGTCATCAGAAAGCCAGAGAGGTGAGTAACCTGAAACAGGGAATTGGATGTAGTAAAAATGACAAGAGATTAATGGTGTGAGGGTAGAAGGCAGCTATCATTTTGCTAGGCTGACTTCAGGATTTGGTAATTTTGACTTGCTTAAGTTCCCTGTCTATGGGGTGTAAGTACTCTGAAAATTTTTTGGTCTGAGGGCAAATCTCTTAAACAGTCATTTTGAGCTTCTAGAAAGATAACATAGACTGAGTGGCTCAAATGTCTATTTCTCTCTATTCGGAGGATGGAAAGTCCAAGTTTAAGGTGCTGGCAGATCTAGTATCTGGTGAGGACCCGATTCTGGATAGATGCTGGTCTTCTCGATGTGTCCTCATTTGGTGATTAGCTCTCTGGTCTCTTCTTTGTAGAATACTAATTCCATTCAAGAGGACTCCACCTGCATGATCTCCAAAAAAGAACCCATCTCCAAATCCCATCTCAGTGGGGCTTAAGCTTCAGTATGTGAATTTGTGGGGAGACACCAGGAATTCAGACTATAGTAGTGAGTGTTGCATTCCAAAGCAAGGTTTTATTTTTTTAAACTTTTTGTGTGCATGTACCACTTTGACAAATTGGTGAGATTTTTTGGAACGGCTTTTGAAACTTTTTAATTGCCTCAAATACAATGGATTGATGCGCCCTGGTGGCTCAAGTGTTAAATCTGTGGCTTTGGTGGCATAGTCCATGTAAAGGTCAACGACCTGGGTTTATGATCCTGCTTATGGCCAGGGGAAACAGGCAAAATGAACAACTGAATAAATAAAAATGCTTCTTCCTCCTGTTTCTTCCTGCCTGCCTACTTGCCTTCATTCCTGCCTTCTTCCATCCTCTAAAAAGTAGTAAATAAAATATAATGGCTCAAAAGTAAATTAATTTTAAGATGGAGTGATGCAAACACTGAATAATGAGTATATAATAGAATTTCTTATTTTATTAATGTTCTAAGGAGCATAATTTCAAAGTAATGACTAAGATACTTAAGAATATCTGCAACTAATATGATATGATAATGTCTGATTTTTATTAATGTTTAAGTCACAGGTTCTGATAATACTTCATTAATAATTAGTGTAAGTGCTAAATTTCAGTTAGAAGTAAGTAAAAGTGAAGATGTCTTTTTCCTAACTTCACTTACTCCCCGAATTCTGTCCAGTGTCCACAGCCCCACTCCATGTAGACCTCAGGGTAAGTAAGGATCCCTTGCTCCAGAGGATGGATTATATGTTTACTGAGAGATGACCCTCCATGAAGGGGAATCCCTCAGATATAACAGTCATAAATCAAGTGCCTGTGTAAGTATAGGCCCTACTGCTAAACCTTCTGTGTTTTACCAGGGATCAATTTATCTGTCCGGGGCAGTACTGCACTGTGACTTTATGCAATTCTTGGTATCTGGAAAGCCAAGCAGTACCTTCTCCTATCTTCTCTTACTTCAGAAGTGTAAGGTTCCTTTTATTTTTTTGTTCTTCCATAAGAATGGTCAAATTCTAAACAATAATCTTTTGAGATTTTGATTAGAGTTACATTGAATCCACATATTAATTTGAAGATTTAACTTATTAAATTTCCAGTCTATGAAGACAGTACATCTTATTGTTTATGTTAGTTTTTACATACTGCTAATTAACATTAAAACTTATTTTGAATAGTCATCTTTGGAAATACAGAAAAAAAGCTAATGATGATCAAATACATATTTTTAAGCCAGGTAAATTGAGGAAAATAGTTATTTTGAGAGATTTTGCCTCTCTCAAGATATAAGAAATTATTCTGGGCACACTCCCCGAGGTCCCAAATCTTCTGTTCATTTGCATTAAAGGCACCATTTTAGAAAACTGACCATTTATTTAAATAAGTAGTAAATATGTTCTGGAAGCTAAAATTCTTAAAGAAATCATGTCCTTGATATTTATTAACCTCACACTGAGACTATTTAGTATGAAACAGCTGAGCAGTCTAAATTTAAATAGAGTAATTCATCTATTCATTCAGTACATATTTATTGCATACATAATATGTGCCAGGCACTTCTCAGGGTCTGGGGATGTAGCCAAGGTAAGGAGGTGACTCAAGGGAGTTGAAGTCATCTATCAAAATGCTTCTGAGAGGCTGATGACTTGAGCATTGCCCACTGCATTTAGCAACATGGAGTTCCCCATGGCTTTGCCAAGAGTAGTGTCTGTGCTGTGGTGGGCCCAAAGCCTGCTCGGAATAAAATTACGATCAAGTCAGGAGAGAAAGGTAAGAGCAGCAAGTTTATCAAAATAGAAGTTGCTGCTATAAAGAGAAGCAGAAAAATAAGAGTTTTAGGTGATACTGTGTATTTGTATGTTAATGGCAGAGGTCCATGAGAGGGGGTAAATGTGGTGATGAAGGAGGAAAGTCCTTGATGGGGCAAGAGGTCATAGGACTCTGTGCACAAGCAGACAGCTTGGCTTCTAGGAGCCAGAACAGTTAGTCCTGCTATATCAGGGAGAAGGCAGAGCTACATGGGCACAGATTCAGAAAGGCTGTTTAGTTTTTTTGAAGGACAGGATAGACACTTTATTCTAAATAGTTCTACAGTGAAATAAAATTTAAATGACCAGCTGAAAATGACTGAGGGAGTAGAATTTAAACTGAGATCAGATAGCACATTTGTGTCATTTTTTTCTACCACAGTGGGCCTCTTGGATACAATGCAGAGAAGAGAGTTAGGTTTTTCCAGGGCTCGGTTTTCCTAAGAGAGTAACTCAGGAGAAGGCAGCACCTTTTGAGGGTAGTTGCTTGAATACGTTCATAGTGATGGACCTTGGAATTACATGTGGTGGGAATGAAGACATGGAGAGTGATGGACAACACGCAGGCTTAATGATGAGGTCAGATAATCATTTTTTAAGTATTAAAAGTTGTGAGCTGAAATATAAGTGGTACTGGTTATTAACTTGCAAGACTTTTAAATTTTAAATATTGAAGATTTGATCTAGGATATATCATAGAAGTTATTACTCAAGCGAAAACAAGGTTCTAGTTCATTTATCTAAACATGTGGAATGAAATATGAAACTTACACTTGTTCGTTATGATTTAATGCTAGTTTACTTAAAGAATTGGAAAATCCTGTCTGTGTGAGAATCTCTGTTTTGATGTATTAAGATAACTGGAGAACTGAAGAATTTATTTTTGAAAGAGATTTTAGATATCATTTGGTATAATCCTCCTTAAGCCATTCATTTCGGCTAGGTAAAACCACTGCAATACCAGTTCACTTTGAAAAATGGCTGGGATGGTTGTAATATTAATATTGAATTGCCTCTCTTAGAATCTAACCCAAATGTACTTTGGAAATTTTGAAAGGAAGAGAATAATTATTGAACTACATTCAGCTTAATTATTTTGCTTAGGTCAGTGAGTTATGTGACATTTCCATTTACTATTAGTCCTTTTTAAAAATGTAGCTTTGTTTTGAAAAAGGCTAATGTGATTATTACAAAGGCTGAATCAACTTTTGAATGGTTTCATTGTTTTTCATTAATTATATATATATTATATATGGAGTATTATACATTCTTTTATACATTTAGCAGTATATGGATTATATATAACCCCCAGTTATACATATGGATTTCTTTGTATGAATTAGCTATGTAAGGTGCTTCTTATGGTTGTATTATTCATTTGGGAATAGCACAATGACATATATATTATATGCAAGAGATTATATGATTGCCTCTAAAGGTTATCTTTCATTTAACATTTTGTCTACTTTGATGTACCTTATTGTGGAGTAGGCTTTATTCTCTATGCTTATAATGCCACAGTGGGTCCAAAATATGCCACTACAAGGGATGTGTATTTATACTTCTCTTTAATGATGCAAATAATTTTATAACAGATATAAGGGAAATAAAAATCTAAAATCACCTGGAGCCTATTTTCTAAGAATCTAATGCATCAGCATTTTACTTTTCCTTCCAGTTCTTTATTTTTTTCACAAACAAAATGGGTTTATTTGGAAACAATAGAAAAAAGGAAGTTTGCAAAGTATTCGCCTAGTGAGGCACACATGTACTTCCCTAGAACCAAAGTCAGCACCCCCTTATGTAGACTTTGAAGCAGTTCATGCTGCATAAAGAGGGACTTGCTTCTTTCTTCTGCTGGGGTGAGGAAACAACATCACTTCCTAATCCTTACACATGCGTGGGAACACTTCTATCTTCCTGACTTCATTTAAATAGGATTTCTGTATATTAATTTTTGCATTTTTCCCTTTTGATCAAAATCTTTCTTTGAGAGAAATACTGATCGAGTTAGGTTTATTCAGGATTCAATGCTTTTTGCCCTTTAGTACAAGGAAGGATCTTTGCTGAGCATTAATGTCCTATCAGAAGGAAAGTACACAGATCAGAACTCTACTGTGTGTGCATGAGAGTAACAAAAGAGGGCTAGGAGAATGATAAAGCATTTCTCCTCTGAATCTATGCCTTTGTAATAAACTTGGTCCTGACATCTTGAGAAGCTGTTTAATCAGAAGTTAGCCACTTTAACTGTGGAAAATATTTCCTTTTAGATTACCAGGTGGCATGTAGGTCAATCCAGGATTTGGTGCTCCTTGTGTCACCTTTTCTGGGACCAATTGTTGGGCTTTCTAGTCAGTTTTCCCTTTGGGCCAAAACCAGAGTTCCTTTACAATCATCATTTCTTGCAGAATTATTAGCTAGAAGACTTCCTTTAGCTTCCAGAAAGTCAATTTTAGAATGCCTTGGGATCTTAATTAATGGTTAAGGTAGCAGGTTAAAGTATAACATCCAATAATTTTTGAGTCTAAAGGCCGCTTTTAATTTTGTCTCTACTAAAAATAAGGAGGTCACATTGCTTCTGTACCATTCCAAAACCATGAGCTACTCTGAACATAGTCACTACCAGCATAAATGTTGGTGGTTTTGTCCTTGGCTAGAGTATAGGGCCACATGGGCATAGATAGGTCAGTTTATTGGGCGGTAGTAACCAAAGGCAAATGTGTTGTATCTGTTGTAGCTACGGATATTGCTGTTGCATGTCCATCTCATTATTTACCATTTTGACTTTTTAAGTTTGAAACATCATTGAACCATGAGAAGTTAACATCACCCTGAAAGATTCTTGTAGATCAATCACAAGAAGTGTCAAGCAGTTATGAGGACTTTGTCAGAAACAGTGGGGAGGATGGTAGTGCTAGTTGTGAATCAGCCATGAGCAGAGAAGCAGGGTGTAGGGAAACAGAGGAGTCCTACAATCAAAGGCAGTCCTGCAATCAAAAGGCAGCAGACCAAGAAATGGCACCAATCTTTAAAAGGGGAACCACTGACGGACCAATCAATACCCTTGTCTCATTCCCGGATACCCCTGTGAGGGGACAAGGGCTTCCACACTACTTAAAAACCTCAGCCCAAAGCTCCTTGTGACCTGTTCCCTTCTTAGAATATGGTCCTCCCTAATCCTCTGAAAGGGTGTACTCCCTTCAATAAATCTCACTTGCTTTTGCTTACTACTGGCTACACAATAACAATAGTGTTAACTATTCACACATTGTTGGGCAACAGATCTCTAGAACTTTTTCATTTTTCAAACAAACTGTATCCACTGAACGGCAGCTCATTCTAACTATCCGCTCATTCTAACTATCCACATTTTTGTTCTCTCCTCTCCACTTTTAATATTTGCTGTCTTACTGTTTTCCTGTGTGGTTTCTTTATGCTTTATAGAGCATCCTTTAATAATTTTTGCAAAGCTTGTTTTGTGGTGATAAACTCCTTTAATTTTTGCTTGTCAGAAAAGGTTTTTGTCATTCCTTCAGTTCTGAATGATAATTTTGCTGGATATAGTATCCTAGGTTGAAACTCCTTTTCTTTCAGCATTTTGAATATATTATGCCATTCCCTTCTGGCCGGTAGAGTTTCATTTGAGAAGTTCACTGACAATCTTATGGAGGCTCCTCTGTATGTGACACATTTTTCTCTGGTTGCTTTTAATAGTCTTTGTCTTGTATTTTTGACATTTTTATGATGATGTGTCTAGGTGTATTTCTATTTGGGTTTCTTTTATTAGGAACTCTTTGCGCTTTCTGGATGGTTGCTTCATTCTTCAAATTGGGGAAGTTTTCATCTATTTTTTCTTCAAATATGGTTTCTGCCCGCTTTTCTGTCTCTTCCTCTGGGATCCCTATGATGCAAATGTTCCTTTTGATGTTATCCCAGAGGTCTTGAATACTGTCTTCGAGTCTTTGAATTTTTTTTTTTATATCTTTGCTGGTTTGCTTGATTGAGTTCCCCTGTCCTATCTTCCAGATTGCTGATTCTATTGGAAGCTTTCATTCATCCTACTGAGTCCTTCTATTGAGTTTTTTAATTCAGCCATCATGTCTCTTACCTGTTTGATATCTTGTTTTAGTTATTCTCTTTGTTTCCTGACTTTCTTATTTACTGCCTCTACTGATTTCTGGATTTCCATGAATATGTTAATCACTGTTACCCTAAATTCCTCTTCAGGTAATTTACATACATCTGCTGTATTCAGATTTTCCCCTGGGTTTCTGATTGGATCCATCATTTCACGTATATTTCTCCGTGCCTTTGCTCTATTTGGCATTCTGTTTATATTTGTGAGTGTTTGGGTTCCCTGGTGCTGCCTAGGTTTGACTTGCCCAGGATTGGCAATCAGGCTGAAGTTTTACCTCAACTCACAAGGTGGCGCTAGTGGGTAGCCTTGAGGTTTGGAATTGCCTTCTCACTATAATCCAGTGGGTGGGGCATCTGATGGGTGGGATTTCTGGTGAGCGATATGTGGTGGGCAGGATTTTTGTTCAGTGGACCCCAGGCTATGGCATGAAATGGTTATGGGAGGGGTTTAATTTGGCTGATTTCTGGTTATGGCTGTACCCAGCCTAATTTCACAGCACAGGCTCTAGCTCAGCTCCCGGTGCACTGGCTCTCCTTTCACCCCCTCCCAAGTTGGCCCTCCGTGGCTCTGTGTCTCGGCCCCACTGGGTCCACCTCTCGTTGCCTCCGCAGCTGGTCCTGAAATCCCTAGCCTTCACCCCACCGTGCGTCCAGAGACTCCCAAGCTCTGTCCCAAATCCAAATCTGTGACTTAGCTGAGAACCGCACTGGAGGCCCTCATCCACCGTTAGTCTTCAGCTGTTCTGTTTCCAACTGAAGTGCCAGTCGTTTCTTGGTGTTTGTCTCAGGAAAATAGGTGATTTTTTTTCGGTGTCTGTGGGGAGCGACCTGAAAGTGCATTCTATCAGGTTACCATCCGGCAGTCAGTCCTCTCCTTCCAATCCTTTTATATATGGTTACATGCTTTTTAAAAACTTAAGTGTAATCATAGCTTACATGTATCTTTTTATTCAGAGTTGCTTCCCATCCTGAATATTTTATGTTTAGCATAGATGAGAATTTATAATTGTATAGTTTTTGCTTTTTTGTCAAATAGAGCAGAGTTTTCCTACTGTAGATATTTCTGACTTTTCACTATTGTAGACATTTCTGGCTAACTGGAGTATGTAGCAGAATTCAAGAAGGAATTTTGCTGAAGTTAGTCAGATGTTTAATTAGCAGTGTAGATTGAGATTTCATGGTAATACAGTTGATTCATGTTCTGGTGTTTTATGTGGGGATAATCTTATTAGAATGTCACAGAGTCTGATTTAAAACAATATTTTATTAAAACAATTTTCTGGTGGTGAAGACACCTTCCCTTACTGCCTCACCCATAGGGATGGAAATGTTGGGACATAGGGGAGGCTAATAGCAGTATGGATAAGTGGGGCATTTTGTTTAGAGAACAAAAGCCAGACTGATTTCTGCAGAGGTCAGGATGTGCTGCTGTGAATAACTGCCAAGGAATACATAGGGATATTTTTCAGGGCTCCTTGTTAATCCTAGAATGAAGGGAGTGATCCTCATATGTAGAATGCCCCCAGTTCTTCTTTTTCAGCTTAAAAAACCCTGAATTAAAAGTTTCATAGGATTAAAAACTCATTGTCAAAACATGATGAAGCAAAACTGTTTTTCTAGTGTCAGGTTGAAATTTTTAGCAGCTTGCCTTGTCTCAAGAAGTAATAAATTTAGTTCAATATTTTATAATGTTCTATATTAAAATTTCAAACAACATTCCATTCCACTAGATTATTTAGTTTTGTCCCTTGGACCCTGTCAAATAACCTGACAACAACATTGTTCGGATAACTTGGAAAGAAATAATTTTGTTATTAAGGTAAATAACATGATAGCATCATAACTGATTTAAAGTGATGGTGAAAATCAATATAGCTTACCCACGTTCGATATTAGATTCTTACTATGTGTTCTTTGTGTACTTATTTTTAATATAATCTTTACTTTTTAAAGAAGTTTGTGGAGTTATTTTTTTAGAACTAAATTTATGTGGAAAATTTGAATGTTTTCTTGGAAAACTTCAGTAATAGAAAATGCCTTTTTGCCTCTTTATAATTTTGATTAAAAATTAATTATTGGGTGAGCTGTTTAACATTTTTACCTTTTGATAAACAATTGATTTACAAAATAGATACATTAGGGTCTATTGCTTTCTCTTTAAGAAAGTAATTACTATAAAAGAAATTTAAATGCCATCATCCTGAGGCATTTAATATAGGACTTGACTAAAGTATAACATAGCCAATCAGAAGGAACCAGTATTTCTTAGCATCTGATATGTTTTGGCGTTTTCCCTTTGCTGTATCTATCAAGTGCAGCATTTTCCTGGATCTCCTCTTAGCAGAGGTAAGTCCATACATCTCGTTAGTTTGTGCTGGGCTGCCCACTTTGGTTAGCCAATCTGTTAATGAGGCCATGGTTTGTGTTCTATCCCTAAACAAGCCAATTACTGTAATTTTTCTCTGCCCTGTATGCATTAGACTGCACTAATTATCACTGATGCTTGTGAATATTTAGGAATAGATATTTTAGGCGTAGTACTTGGCAATTTGAGAACAACTGGTAGGTTTATTGCTATAGAGAACTGGAATGATTAAGGAAAGAGAGTGTTTTCCCAAGTTCGACATGGTTAGCCAAAGGTTAATCAGAAACTCCCTTTTTAAAAAAAAACTCTAAAATATATCTAAGTTAAGCCATGATTGAAGTTTGGGGAACACTTTCGGATTAGAATTTAAGTAAACTTATTTTATTGTTATTTGACACTATAAGCTGGTTTAGGGTTTATCCATCTTTCATGATAAATTCTCTGGATAATTATATCAGATGAATTATATATGTTTAGCCTCCTAGGAAACCTATGGATAGCACCTAATTTGATTTTCTCACCTTACAAGTGAAAAGTGATTCTCAGAGAACTCATTAAGGTCGCACAGTCTGTTTGGTGGAGCTCCAGGTCTAGAATCCAGGTGTCTCTAAAGCTAGACCACTATCTCCATACCAGTTCCTGGGACCTCTGCTTCCCCAAGCAGCTTCTAGCCTCATAACCCTCACTAAATTAGATTACACATACCGATATTCTAATAACTGTTCTGAGGTTTTACTGTGCTCCATCTTAAGATGAAGCTGATTGTCAGTCTGTTCAAAACTGTGTAAAACTTGGTATTCTTTAGACTGGTATGAGGATGTTTTGTTATTTGTTATAAAGTCATTTCTAAACAAACTATGATTGAAAAATAAAATATTAAAGTGTCTAGAAAATAAAAACTATCAATGAAGAATTTTGGGGGATGAAATAGTGAGAACTTTTAAATACCTAGTATATACTAGCTGATTGAAAGGTATTCACAAAGGTATAAAAGGGAAAACACCTTTCAATAGAAAATAGAAATTGTGGGGAGATATATACATACACACATATACAAATATGTACATACATGTATATATACATATATAACTATATACACACATATATATATACATATATATAAATATATATATATAACTAAGTCACAGTTAACTTGTTTCCAATTATTTTGTAGAATTATCCCCTTTTCTGAAAATTGTTTTAAGTAGCATTTTAGTTATATTATTGTTTACTCTGCTTAATTAAGTGTGTTATTGCCAGCTACTCAAATAGTGACATCCCAGTGATTTCTGGAAAACGTAATTCTTAACTTCTGTAGTTGTCTGCAGTCATTTGTGGGAGGGGGACTCCCAACTCAGGAGTTGTTAAAAAATACTTCATGCGTCATGCTTTTTTGTTTCTTGAATTATATGACAGATTTCCAAGCCATATGCAAATGACTCTCCAGTATTGAATATTTTTAGGACTGTCTGCACCACTTTCTGGTAGTGTGGGGAATTTAGCTTTGATCACAAACAGCTGTGTTAAGTGTGGGCCATAGAGAGGAAAGTGATCTAGAAGACTCTAAAACCCATTTAGATATTTCATATGCTAACAAAATATATGCAAGTGAATCAATTAGGACTCTTTTTGTTGCAAGTCCCAGAACTTCCCACCCCACCTGACATTGTTTGCTGACTTAGATGCCTGAATAGCTCAGAGGCGACACTACCTTCATTCATTCATTCATTTATTTATTTTTATGTTAGTTGTATATCTTAAATATTTATCCCATTCCCAGGATGCAAACCCAGGTTCTTGGGATGTACATGGACTATGCTTGACCAGAGGCATCAGACCTGACCACTACTTCACCAGGATACATCAAGACTGACTTTAGAACAGGATTGCCTTTTAGAGCTCAGAGGATCACCTCAGGCCAGTTTCCATCTAACTCTCAATTGTATCTTCTGTGACAACTCCATTCTCAGGGTGGTTTTCCTTTTGTGGTCACAAGCTGTCTGCCAGGTCTTCCCTATAAAGATGCCTGTCCCAAGGAAGACAGGCCGTGTTAGTGATGTCCCTGTGTCTCTTGGGCCCTGGCTGGGTATCGTGTCTATATTGGAAGGAAGCACCAAGACGGGGGAATGCAGTCCTCTGTTTGACGAGGTCTATGTCACATTGTCTTTGGAAAGAGTTGGGAGAGCTGAGTTTTCAAAAGGAAGTGAGGGTGCTGTTACCAAGAGAAGGGGTGATGGATGCTAACTGGTGAAATAAAAAAAATGTTGACAACACTATCCAAGGTATTTTATGCTTTCCATCTTAAATGGACTTACCAGCATTTTTAGAGTTGAAACCAGGACCAGGCGCATGCAGCAATTAGAGGGTGGAAGTTTAGGCAAAAGGGGTGTTGGGGGCTGTTATATCCCTGATGGGAAAACCTACACCCCTATTGGGCAATCTGGAGCTAGTTCATTGGGCGTGTGTTTGCCAAAATTAACTTGTAGCAAACAGATTGAAACTGGGGCAGAATTTCAGACTGGGCAGGACACCAGGACGATGTTGTTAAACCAGGACGATCTTTGGCAAACAGGGACATATGTAACCCTAATCTTAGAAAGTCATCCCTTGGTAATTTTGCATTTATTGTGAGATGTAATGGAATTCTTTATTTCATAATACTAGGAAGGGAGTAAGGCGAACCTTTTTCCTGTGTTTGTGAAGCCGACATTAATTCCTTTCTTTTTTTGGCCTATATTGGCATTTGAAGTTGCTTTGGACAAATTGTCTTTCCTGCAGGACTTCTCCTTGAACCAATATGCATAATTTTGAACTTGATGTGTTCTCCATTTAGCCTATGGTCCTCTTGAGACATAAGCTTGTACCTGGAGTAATACAGTGGATGAAGACACTATAATAGTGCTGAGTCTTTCAGTGAGGGGATCTTAAACAAATATATAATAACTCTGAGACTTCAATGGAATGTTAATTCTAATCAGACAGGAAAATATTACATATTGACTGTTAGAAGGAAGAAATAATAAATTAAAAAAAACCCCGAGTTTATAAGCTGATTCAAAAAGTGTTGATACTTATATAGAAAGTAGTTTTAACAATTGCTAAGAAATGTAGTAAGAGCAACGTGCTGGGACAGTGACCACCCTGCTCAGCCTCTAACAGATGTTATTTCTAGAGCTCAGCATAGTGCCGGAAGTACATAGAACCTTGTTATCCTGGCTTTGGGGTGAGAGAGACTCTATGCTTTCATGGTTCCTGTTGACAGTTTGCCAAGTTTGCCAGTAAGGGTGATGATCACTGCCATCGCCGCCCATGGTAGTCCCACCAGATGCACTACACCGACATGTTGGACAGTGAGGGAGTTTCCCCTTATCCGTCTAGCTTCTTCTCTGGCTGGTTGAGCAATCAAATACACACAGATTAGTAGGAGAAAAAGAACAAATACATACTGTATTATATTACAGTAAATTCTAGGTTTTTATCCTTGAGCTAATGAATGGGATAGGGGCCTGGGATGTCAGGGAGAAAGGAAGGTGACTCGTGACAAAAAAACTGTCTGTTTTGTCCTGCCATATACATGGGTTTTCCCAATGAAAAGATTATTTTTGGAGATAAACCTAAATCATACCATCAGACTTCCTTTTCTAGGTAATTAAGGGAGCGATAAGTTTCTCTTTTGACCTCAGTTTGGCCTTAATTTGAAATAATCCGCACACCAAAGTGACAAGTCTTTGAAAAATCTGTCCTGAACATCTTGAGGAGGCCTATCTGAACTTTCTGCGGAGACTGATTCTTGAAAACACATGATATATGTTCTGTAGATTTTGGTACATCTAGCTGCCTTTTTCTTCTTTCTTCTCTAGGTACTCTTCTTTCAGTTTCTCTTCCATGTTCTCAAGTATGCAATTTTTTTTTTTCTTTTCATGGACCTCTGTTTTCTGAATTTTATGACCATCAGAGCTGGACAGAGTTGTCACTTAGTCCATTCACAGATGGCATTTGGATCTTATAGCCATTACCAATCCAACACTATATATTACTGTATTTCCTATGAATGCTGTAGGTTTTATCACATGTAAATAAGCCAGGTCTATCCAATGACTCATCATCATCACATACACATCTCCAACACCACTTTATTGCAGATATTTGCCATATGAAATCAATTATGAGTTTTCCTAATAATTGTTGATTGAGATTACTTATAAGTGAAAAAAATCTGAAAAATTTACTAATTGTGAGCAGTCTTTATCAATAATGGGAGCAATGACAGAATATCTAGATTTATTTTTGCAACGATGACTTTTCTTCTTAATGAAAGAGAAATTACAAAGCCAAATTTGAAAAGTTAGCTAATATAAGTTGGCTCTGTAAGTTGCATCTCTCTCCTTTAAAATTAAATTTTTTATTGAAGTATCATTGTGTCATAACTTTACATAAATTTCAGGTATGCATCATTATACATCAGTGTCTTTATATACCACCTTAAGTTTACCACTAACAGTTCAACTTTGTTATTCACCATATAATTGACCCCTGTTACCTGATTTACTTATCCCTTCTCCCTTTCCTCTAGTAATCACAAATTTGATCTTATAATCTTAAATTTTGTTTTTATTTTCTTGAGTTCATTCTTCTGTTTGGTTTCTTTATGTACCACATGTGAATTAAATCATATGGTATTTGTCTTTTACCATCTGTTTTATTTCACTAAGATTCATAACCTCTTGATCCATCCCTGGTTGTACAAATAGTAGGGTTTCATTTTTCATAGCTAAGTAGTATTCCAGTGTGTGTGTGTGTGTGTGTGTGTGTGTATACACCTTCTAAAAAATTTTCTCAGTTGTCTATGAACACTTAAGTTGTTTCCAATTCCTGTCTATTTGAAATAATTCTACAGCGAACACAGAGGTGCATTTGTCTCTTCAATTCAGTGTTTTTGTATTTTGAGATAAATACCAAGAAGTGGGATAATTGGATTATATGGAATTTCTATTTTTATTTTTTTGAGCAATCTCCATACTGCTTTCTATAATGTATTTTATTTTCTTAAGCTGGTTGCAACAATTTACATTCTCCCTCACAGTATATAAAGATTCCCTTCTCTTCACATCTTTTCCAGATTTCTTGTTTTTTGTCTTTGGATAATAGCCATTCTGAAAGGTGTGAGGTGATAATCTCAAGTTGTTTTGATTTGCATTTCCCTAATAACAAGAAATGATGAACATCTTTTTATATGCCTGTTGGTGATCTGATGTCTTCTTTGGAGAATTTTCTGTTCAGAAATGCTTCATGTAGGGTTGTTTTTGTTGAGTTTTATGAATTCTTTATGTAGTTTGGATATTGACCCCTTGTCAGAGGTATGATGTGGAAATATCTTCTCCAGTTCAGTAGGAGGCCTTTTTGTTTTGAATATAGTTCCTTGTGCCATGTGGAACCTTCCTTCCTTCCTTCCTTCCTTCCTTCCTTCCTTCCTTCCTTCCTTTCTTCCTTCCCTCCTTCCCTCTCTCCCTCCCTCCCTCCCTATTAGATGCCGTTTGAGGGAACACATTCTCCACTTGCTTCCTGAGATCAGGTATGTGTTTGGTACATTTTGAGCTATTAGATATCTGAAAGCATTCTATTTTCATACATGA